>WNWU01013428.1:2748586-2874091 GCA_012654045.1 Ptyas mucosa
CGTGGCCAAGGCGGGGTGGGATAATAGCTGCATGGATCCTCCGGTGCTGTGTGTGTCCAGTGCGCTGCAATGATGAAGCGCTTTGCCAAGGAAAGCAGAGTCTCAGGCTGCTCCTGGAGCAGCCAGGAGAAGGAGAAGCTGCCAGTGGGGAGGCGAGGCGCCCCAGGAGGACCGGAGGAGAGCACAGCTTCTCACTCATGGAGGTCTACCGGTGGGGAAGTGAGTGCGGTAAGAGGTGTGCTGGCCAGGAAGCAGTCATGCTCCCTGGCCAGAGAGGGTTGCACAAACCTTTGCTGGAGTGAACGTGCAACCCTCTCCTGCCAGGGAGCATGACTGCTTCCTGGCTCGCGCATTTCTTACCGCTTTCCGTGACCATTTCCCCAGATCTCCATGAGTGAGGAGCTGCGCTCTCCTCCAGTCCTCCTGGGGCCGCTCACCTCCCCGCTGGTGGCTTCTCCTTTTCCTGCCTGCTCCAGGAGCAGCCTCTCTGTTACCTGGCGGGAACAGCCTGCCATCAAAGCCTACCCCTGCCCTCTCTGCCCCGGCAGTTGCCCCTGCCCTCTCTGCCCCGGCAGTTGCAGAACCGCTCTTGCAAGGGGGAGGCGGTGGCAGGAGCAGCAGGACGGGGCTTCCCTCCCTCCGGAGGCCTGGGGCTATGCCAGAAGGATAGATAGGGGAGATAGGGAAGATCCGGACTGCCCTCAGAAACACCACTTTTCAGGGTCAAAATAGGGCGTGGGGGGCGAAGTGCATGTGCAGGATGCGCATGCACAATGGGGGGTCATGTGCGCATGCACGGGGGGGTTCGCATTGCATTATGGGTGCTGGCACGCACGGGAGCTGTTGCGCACGCACATACACACTTCCAGCACGCCACAAGAAAAAGGTTCGCCAACACTGATATAGGTAGTCCTCAACGTATGACAACAATTGAGCCCAAAATTTCTGTTGCTAGTGAGACAGTTTGCTCTATTTCACTACCTTTCTTCCCACAGTTGTTAAGTGAATCACTATTGTTGTTAAATTAGTAACATCGTTGTGAAGTGAATTTGATTTCCCCATTGACTGCTTGTCAGAAGGTTGGAAAAGGTGATCAGATGACACTGGGACACTGCCACAAATATGAGTCAATTGCCAAGTATATGAATTTTGATTATGTAACCATGGAGATGCTGCAATGTTATAACGTTATAAATGTGAAAAACTCTCATAAGTCACTTTTCAGTGCTGTTGTAACTTTGAACATCACTAAACTAACTTGTAAGTCAACAACTACCTGCATTGTTGTTTTTTGAACCATCCATTTCCTTTCCTAAAAGCTTTCTAGCAGCCTTCTTAAATTCAGTGATTATTATTATTATTTTTTTAACTTTTGATTTATATGCCGCCCTTCTCCGGAGACTCAAGGCGGCTTACAATGCACTAAGCAATAGCCTTCATACTTTTGTATATTTATACAAAGTCAGCTTATTGCCCCCACAAACTGGGTCGGGACCATTAATGGGTTGGGACTTCAAAATGATTATATTCTTCATATATCTTAACATCTATCAGGTGGCAATCTGTAGGAACTCTTCTTCTCAAGCAATTCTACTTTTAAAATTTTGTGTGGAGTTTCTCTCAAAGATCCACATTCAGTTCAGATATATCACTCTCTGTAGGACATTCACTTGGCAAACCAAACCCTATTAGGTAATTAGAGAGTGAAGAAATATCGCAAAGGACCTGCTCTGTTACTTGCTGATATTAATCATGTGCAACCAAATACTTCACTGGTAGAGTCAAAAGTGAAAGGCCATTAAAATTAAAAAGAACCATTGGGAAATCAGCACACAATCTTTCCTTCCCAAAGAACTCCATTCTATCATTTTAAATATTGTAAAATTTATATTGTCCAAATAAATAAGAACAAAAGATGGAGATTTATTTTGCGGTGTCCTGAAAAATAGGTATATTCAGTGATTGAATGTGTTGTGGAACAGCTGCATGTTTAAATGAAATGAGGAATTACTACTGAGGTACTAAATTGAATAGCCAGATTCGATTAGCTTTTTAGCATAGGCAGGTTCTTCAGGATTTCTGTATTTTAATTTCATTTATTTTGAGAGATTTAGATTGAGGAAGTCAGAAAGAAGTTGCTATGCTTACATAAGTTCAAGTTTCAAATGGCCATACAACTTGCCTAGGTGCTAGTAGAATGCTTCTGATGAGGAACATCTTGTGCTGCCCTGTGTTCTTCCCTGGTTTTCAAATATTCAGCCTTGCATTCTTCATAAAATGCTGGATCACTATAGCTAAAAAAGTAGACAAAATATGTGCATTAATTTCTCCACTCAATTACAAAAGTTATAGAGCAAGAAGAAAGAGTACTGGGAACCCTGTAACACCAACTATCTAAAGTACCGTATTTTTTGGACTATAAGACGCACCGGTGTATAAGAAACACTAGGATTTCGAAGAGATAAGTAAAGAAAAAAAGGGTTTGCCCTCCCCGGCTCCCAGGAGCACTCTGCAGGCCTCCCAAACCCTCTGTGCATGTCATTTTGCAATAACGGGCCTGTTTTTTTGCCCATTTTTGTGAAAAACAGAGCATGCAGAGGGTTTGGGAGGTTTGCAGAGCGCTCCTGGGGGCTGGGGTAGGGCAAAAACGCCCCTATTGGAGGTGTTTTTGCCCTCCCCAGCCCTCAGGAGCGGTCTGCAGGCCTCCCAAACCCTTTGCATGCCCTGTTTTTGTGACAAATGAGCCCATTTTTCGCAAAAATGCAACAAGCAGGGCAGGGCTTCGGGAGGCCAAAAATGGCTGTATTAGGTGTATAAGATGCACCAACATTTCCACCCTTTTTTAGGGGGGAAAAAGTGCGCCTTATACTCAGAAAAATATGGTATATACCCTGTTTCCTCCAAAATAAGATATCCCCTGATAATAAGCCCAATCGGGCTTTTGAGCGCATGGTAATAAGGTCAAGCACATATTTCAGGGTTCAAAAAAAGTATAAGACAGGGTCTTAATTTTGGGGAAACATGGTAGTTTAGGGAAATGCAAATCGTATCAGCATTAAATGAGAGCCTATCTGCTATGGCAAAAAAAGTTCAAAAATAATTCTCTATGTGGGACACTAATTTTCAGAATTCTGTGCCTTCATTGCCTACCTAAACACATAAACTATACATGGAATTATAAAAATGTACCCCTCACACCCATGTCCTATAGAAGGCTCTGTTAGACAACCTGAGTGTTTTGCAATTGTCCTTTGCACACACAAATATTTTCCCTGAATCAGGAAGCCAAGTGGTTGTGTGCAAAGATGGATGGAAAACTCTCAACATAGCTACTGAATGCTGAACCTTCTGGAGGATGTGGATGTCACAATAAACCATGGAAGGGGGCTTAATGTTGGGCCTTGTGAAATGCTTTGCAAAGAAAGAAAAATCATAGCCACGAGTGAACTATTTTGTCTATGAAAATAAAAGCATATAACCCAGGACGTGCAAAATTCAGTAATGGAAGAATATAAACTTCCCCACAGGGAAGAGAAAAAATACAGGTAGTTCTCACTGACCAAATATTTTAGTGACCAAAGTTATGAGGGCATTGAAAGAGGGGAACCTATGACAGTTCTTCATGGTTATAGCATCACAGCAGTGGTGGGTTGCTACCGTTTCACCCCGGATCAGGTGAACTGGTAGGGGTGGCGATTGGAGGCCACCCACCCGGACGTCTCTGCGCATGTGCAGAAGCGTCGTGCCCATGCAGTCACGAGCTAACCGGTAGTGAACGAAATGGAAACCCACTACTACATCACAGCATCTCCACAGTAACTTGATTGTGATTAGAATGCTTGGCAACTGATTCACAATTATGATAGCTGCAGCATCCTGTAGTCAACGATAGCTATTTGTGACTTTTATTTCTGGCAAAATCAATCGGGAAGCTGGCAGGAGTTTGCAGATAGCCATCATGTAATCACAGGATGTAGCCAGTGGTGGGATTCAGCCAGTTCACACCACTTCGGTAGAACCGGTTGTTAACGTTCTGAGCAGTTTGGCACACTGGTTGTTGGAAGAAATCATTAGGGCAGAGAACCGGTTGTTAAATTACCTGAATCCCACCACTGGGTGTAGCCATGCAAAATTCACATAATGATGGCATTTGGAAGGGCCACAGCTGCTGTCATAAGTTGTTGCAGTCACATGGTATTGTGATTTACATTCATAGCACTTAACCCTTAGTTGTTGTTTTAATTACCACTATTAAGCAAAGACTACTTGTATTTTATCCAAGACGGAATTCTCAATTATTTAACTAGATACTAGCCTGTAACCATTCTCTGGCTTTTGTAGTAAACAGTATTCTGAAGTTTCAAATTACAAAACCTGATACATGTACTTAAACTTACATTTTGTCTTAGCTCCATCTTTTCCTTTTTTGTTGTGATATCTGATTTAATAATACTCCATAGTAGTACAGAACATTTCAGATCCCTTCATGAAACAATTTCCATATTGACTATCTTAATGCAATTTTTAAAAACTTTAAAAAAAATTCTTAACTTTGGTTTGTTTTTTTTAATGGAAGAATCCCTGTACAATCCCTGCTTTTTTTCCCAAGACAAAATCTTATTTATGTGGTTTTTTTCATTTTCCTTACAATGCAGGATTTATTTATTTTTTAAATTTGTTTTAGGCTATCTATTTGATTTTGTTTAACATTCCTTGATGCTCAGTATTTGCTACAAGTCAAATCATTTTAAAAATAGAGACACCACACATAAGTGCCTGGCTCCCTGCCATGTGTCAGCTGCCCTGCCCGAGCTACTCAACGTGATTGCTGAGGTGGCGGTAGAGACCCCCAGGCTCATGTTCATGGGGGACTTCAACCTGCCATCTGTCAGCGAAGCGTCTGAGGCAGCCCGGGAGTTCAAGGCTTCCATGACGGCCATGGACCTGACCCAATTAATTCATGGACCCACTCACAAAGGAGGACACACTCTGGACTTGATTTTTATCTCTGGGCAGTGGATGAATGATCTTGAGATAGGAGCCGTAGTGTTTGATCCCTTGTCATGGTCGGATCATTCCCTCCTTAGGCTTGACTTTCTAACCACCACACCCCACCTCAGGGAGGCAGAACAGACTAGATGGTTCCGCCCCAGGCGCCTGATGGATCCTGATAGTTTTCCAGATGGAGCTTGGGACATTTCCTGAGGCTCTGACTCATGACTCGGCTGAAGAGCTGGTGGCCGCCTGGGATAGAGTGGCCGCTGACGCTTTGGACCAAGTCGTGCCTTTGTGGACTCTGACCCGTCGCCGAGTTTACCTGGCTCCTTGGTTCTCCAAGGAGGTGAGGGAAATGAAGCACTGGAAAAGATGCCTAGAGAGCAGTTGGAGGTCTAGTCGCTCCGAATCCGACCAAACACGGGTAAGATCTCATATTAAGACCTACTTAGTGGCAATAAAAATGGCAAAATCTAACTATTTTTCCGCTCTTATCACATCGGCAGATAACCGCCTGGCCACCCTGTTTAGGGTGACCCGCTCCCTCCTCAATCTGGGAGCGCAGGAGGATCCCTTGCAGAGTCGCACTGAGGATTTTGTTCAGTATCTGCACGATAAAATCGTGCAGATTCGGGAAGGCCTGGTCTCTGACTGGGTAGCTACAGACGGGATGATGGAGGCCGGTCTTGAGAATGTCATTTGGGAGGAGTTCGAACCCTGTTGCTCCATAGGACATGGACAGGATACTGGGGTGGCTGAACACGAAATGTTTATTGGACCCGTGTCCCTCCTGGTTGGTGCTGGCCTCCCGGGAGGTTACACAAGGCTGGCTCCAGGGGATTATCAACGCTTCCTTGAGTGAGGGTGTCTTGCCATCCACCTTGAAAGAGGCGGTGGTGAGGCCCCTCCTCAAGAAGCCCGCTCTGGATATGGCTGTTTTGGCTAACTACAATCCGGTCTCCAACCTTCCCTTCGTGGTGAAGGTTGTTGAGAGTGTGGTGGCACGATAGCTTCCTAGGTACCTGGATGAAGCTGTCTATCTGAATCCGCTCCAGTCCGGCTTCAGGCCTGGGCACAGAACAGAAACGGCATTAGTCGCGTTGGTGGATGATCTCTGGAGGGCTCGGGATAGGGGTTGTTCCTCTATCCTGGTCCTGTTAGATCTCTCAGCGGCTTTTGATACCATCGACCATGGTATCATGCTGCGCCGGTTGGAGGGGTTGGGAGTGGGGGGCACCATTTTGCGGTGCTTCTCCTCCTATCTCTCCGACCAGACACAGTTGGTGTTGGCAGGGGGGCAAAGGTTGACCCCGAGGCACCTTGTTTGTGGGGTGCCCCAGGGGTTGGTCCTCTCGCCCCTTCTGTTCAACATTTATGTGAAGCCGCTGGGCGAGATCATCTGTGGCTTTGGGGTGGAGTTCCAACAGTACACTGACGATACTCAGCTGTACATCTCCACTCCAGGCCATCTCAACGATGCCCTTGAAGTGATGTTCCAGTGCTTGGAGGCCTTGCGGATCTGGATGGGGAGTAACAGGCTTTGACTCAACCCTTCCAAGACCAAGTGGCTGTGGCTTCCGGCGTCCCGATATAGCCAGCTGGTGCCATCACTAGCTATTGGGGGCGAGTTATTGGCCCCCACAGAGAGGGTTTGCAACTTGGGCATCCTCCTGGATGCATGGCTGTCTTTAGAAGAGCATATGATGGCTGTGGCTAGGGGGGCTTTTCATCAGGTTCGCCTGATTCGCCAGTTGCATCCCTTTCTGGATCGGGACTCCTTACACACAGTCACTCAGGCACTCGTCACTTCCCGCCTGGACTACTGCAATGCTCTCTACATGGGGCTCCCCTAGAGGAGCACCCGGAGACTCCAACTGGTGCAGAATGTGGCCGCGTGGGATTATGGGAGCGAGGAGGCACTCCCATGTGACACCTCTCCTGTGTGAGCCGCATTGGCTCCCAGTGATCTTCTGGGTGCGCTTCAAGGTGTTGGTTACCACCTTTAAAGCGCTCCATGGCATAGGACCTAGGTATTTGTGGGACCGCCTTCTGCCGCCGATAGCCTCCCACCGGCTAGTACGTTCCCACAGAGAGGGACTCCTCAGGGTGCTGTCAGCCAGGCAATGTCGGCTGGCGACCCCCAGGGGGAGGGCCTTCTCTGTGGCAGCACCTGCCCTCTGGAACGATTTGCCCCTGGAGATACGCATGATACCAGATCTCCAGGCTTTTCGCTGTGCCCTAAAAACTTTTCCATCAAGCAGGGCTGGCGTAACCCCCCCCCCCCCTTTTTGAGATGTTAGATTTTTAATTGTCTATGGGTTTTAGTTGGGATGTTTTAAATTTTGGGCCAAAGTTGCGTAATTCTTTTAAAATTTTTAAATTTTGTATTGGAATGTTTTTTATTTTTGGCTGTGCACTGCCCTGAGTCCAGCAGGAGAAGGGCGGTATACAAATTTAATAAAATAAATCAATAAATATGTATCTTTCTTAAATCACAAACTTTCTAAGTACATCTAACAATTCTACAGCTTTCAAATACACGGCAATACAAAAATGTATTAGGATAATGAAGCCGCCACAACTCTTTGTCTCCCCAATGTGTTAGGCAGATAACTCTCATTACCATAGACCACCATAACCCAATTGGCTGGAGAAGCGGAGAATTGGAGTTTAACATGACTGGACAATGGCTGGGTTATAGATATTCCTCCTCAAAATGTCCATCATCAAAAGTTGTATTATTTTATGAAGAATCTGCTACACTGATGGCAACAAAAGAACAAATGGGGGAAATGAACTGACAAGGAACAAATAAATAAAAACAGTGCTAGTTATCTTGTGTTCTGATATTATAGATTTTCCCAACTTAATGCCTTCTCAGATTTTTCAGCTAGCTAAACTGATGTCCAATACAATGTTAATATTAATATTGTAGAATTGAAACAAGATCTGTATCATGCCATTAAAAAACAAACAGCAATGGATGCTTTGAAGGGTGGAGACTTCCCATTCAGTGCCTTTATACTTACTAGCCAGTGAGACACTCTTTCAGGAGTTTGTTTTCCTTTTGGCATCTTACCACCATAAGAAAACCTCTGTCTTTGCAACATTTGGTAAAGTCTGAAAAAAACAAATAGATGCAAAGTGGTTATGCTTCAGCAAAGGAACAGGTTCATATATCCTCATAAGGATGATCCTTATTTTTGTGATTGATGCTTAAATTATTCATTCACAGTAGGAGGAAGAACATTACCTTCCTTCTTACTATTAAATTATAATGTAGTATTTTATACATTAAATAATGTATGATAACATGGGCTAAGAATTTTTGTTGTATTGTACAGATGAATCAATGGAAAATGTTGTTAACAGTTTGAAATTTACATTGTGTTATAGTAAAATGAATTTTATAAAATGATGCATCATTGATACATGTCAAGAGAAATTATCCAGAAGGTATAAAGGCATTTCAAATGTATGCTCAAAATGTGAACAATATCCATCATATCTGGTGGACATGTAAAAAAGTTTAAAAATGGATTCAATTATATGTATTGATACATAAGTTTTAAATAAATAATTAATTGAAGCTAGATTTTTTTTCTTTTAGGATTGATGGGTAAATAGAAAAGAGCCTTATAAGTTTATTTCAATTTATGATTACTGTGATGAGATTACTATATGCACTAAGATGGAAATATTTGTTATTACTGACTATGGAGGAATGCTTGGTAAAATTGACAGAATTTGCAATATGGACAAATTGACTTCTTTGATTGGAGAAAGATCATTACTGACATTCATCACTGATTGGAAACCCTGTATGGACTTTTGTGTGAGAAAGATAAGTGATTTACAGTTTTGATGATTAGAAAAAATGAGAATAAGTTATAAAAAGTATAGAGTTATGATGCAATTAGAGAAAGTGATTCGACTGGAGTTATATGCATAACTGCTATGATATTGGAAGCAATTTCTTTGTCTTTTTGCTTTTGCTTTTCCATTTTTTTCTTTCCTTTTTCACACTCATCCTGTGTATTTTATATGACTATATACTGTACAGTTTGTAAATGACTGTAAACCGCCTAGAATTGCCTTTGTAAGATGTGTCATAGAATTCTAATAAATAAATAAATTCTTTTTTCTTTCTTTGAATATATTTTATTAACTATGTAAAATCTATTAATAAAAATTATTAGAAAAAAGTGTTCATTCAGAATTAGGCCATTTGGTTTCTGAAAAGTTTAACTAAAAATGTTACTCATTTTAAAAAAGTGTTATAGTAAGGTTTCATATTTTTATAGAATCTCTTAAATGCTGATACTAGAGGCAAACAAAGTGTAATTGAAAGTTTCTGCCAATTTCTGGCAGTAAAAAACTAGGTATGCTAGAGTTCAGAGTTTTCCGATGCAACCTGTTTTATTGGAATTATCTCTGGCCATTAATATGATGTCATGCTACATAATTCTATCCTTTTCTGGCACTAGATACTAAAGTTACTTACCTGCAAGGAAGAAAAGAAAAGATGAGTAAATCATAGCTATGAAACAACTGTCAGCCCTGTTTTTTATGGTACTTTAATGGTTACTGTTAAAGAAACCATTGGGATAAAAAACCTCTAATATTGGCACTATTAGCATCCTTCATCTACAATCAGTAGAAAACTTGGGCTTCCTTTCTCTTATCACCCACCAATAACTGAAATATGTCAGTTTCCCCTCTGGCCAGTCATATAAACATAGTAGGAAATATACAATTCAATGATTCACATAGCAGATTTGATCTGATTAAAAAAACTCTATCCAATCCAACTTTATGCAGTCTGCTCCTCCCACAACTGATGGTAGGCATATTATCTCTGAAGTTGGAAATAATATAGGCTGGGTTCATACTTCACACTGGTCATAAACATATTTGTTTTTACTAAATAGAATGCACAAAGCTGGTATTTATGGTTTAGCGTTATGTATGAATTTATCCGTGGTGGTGCTGGCTTAGAGTGTGAGCAGAGCCAAAAGGTTATAATCAAAAACTGATTTTTGCTTTTATCAATTAAGAAATTTGAGTTTTGGAACTTCCTGTATCTTGACATTTACTATCTTTGGTACTGGATGAGGTTGTAGTGCAATCGGGATGTCTTTCTGGACTCATGATTCCTGTTCAAAGAGCAAGTGGCAGATGTCGCCAAGAGGACCTTTGCACAGCTTTGAATTGTGCACCAGTTGTGCCTATTACTGGATCAGAAAGCTCAACTTTATGTGTTCTACATAGTTTCCTCTGAAGAGTATCCAGAAGCTTCAACTACTGCAAAATGCAGCAGCACAGGCGCTTATCTGTGCTCCAAAGACTGCACCCGCTACAACTCTGCTTTGCAAACCACTTTGCCAGCTTCTTTTAAGGTCTAATTTAAGGTGCTGGTTATGAGTTTTAATGTCCTAGCTGCTATGGGATCAAAGGAGCCTGGTGGCGTGGCAGACTAAAGCACTGTAATTAACATTCAGCTGTCTGCAATTATTGCAGGTTCAAATCTTACCAGGCTTGAGGTTGATTCAGCCTTCCATCCTTTCTAAGGTAGGTAAAATGAGGACCCAATTGTGTGGGCAATAAGCTGACATTGTATAAATATACAAAAGTATGAAGGCTATTGCTTAAAGCCTTGTAAGCCGCCCTGAGTCTCTGGAGAAGGGCGGCATATACAGTTGCAAGAAAAAGTATGTGAACCCCTTGGGATTACATTGAGTTTTGCATGAATTGGTCATAAAATGTGCTCTGAACTTCATCTAAGTCACAACAATAGAAAAACACAGTCTGCTTAAAATAATACTACACAAACATTAGATGTTGCCATGGTTTAATTGAACATAACATGTAAACATTCACAGTGCAGGGAGGAAAAAGTATGTAAACCTTTGGACTTAATAACTGGTTGACCCTCCTTTGGCAGCAATAACCTCAACCAAACGTTTCCTATAGTTGCAGATCAGACCTGCACAACGATCTGGAGTAATTTTGGACCACTCCTCTTCACAAAACTGTTTCAGTGTAGCAATATTCTTGGGATGTCTGGTGTGAATCGCTCTCTTAAGGTCATGCCACAGCATTTCAATCGGGTTGAGGTCAGGACTATGACTGGGCCACTCCAGAAGGCATATTCTGTGCTGTTGAAGCCATTTTTTTGTTGAATTACTTGTATGCTTTGGGTCATTGCCCTGTTGCATCACCCATCCCCTGCGGAGCTTCAGTTGGCGGACAGATGGCCATACGTTTCCCTGCAAAATGTCTTGATAAACTCTGGAATTCATTTTCCCATCAATGACAACAATCCGTCCAGGCCCTGAGGCAGCAAAGCAGCCGCAAACCATGATGCTCCCTCTGCCATGTTTTACAGTGGGGATGAGGTTTTGATGTTGGTGTGCTGCGCCTTTTTTTCTCCACACATAGTGTTGTGTGTTCTTCCCAAACAACTCAATTTTGGTTTCATCTGTCCACAGTATATTTTGCCAGTAGTGCTGTGGAATATCCAGGTGCTCTTTTGCAAACTTCAAATGTGCTGCAATTTTTTTTGGACAGCAATGGCTTCCTCCGTGGTGTCCTCCCATGTACTCCATTCTTGTTTAATGTTTTCCTTATTGTAGATGTGTCAACAAAAATGTTAGCATGTGCCAGAGATTTCTGTGGGTCTTTAGCTGACACTCTAGGATTCTTCTTTACCTCATGAAGCATTCTGCGCTGTGCTCTTGCAGTCATTTTTACAGGACGACCATGCCTAGGGAGAGTAGCAACAGTGCTAAACTTTCTCCATTTGTAGACAGTCTGGCTTACCGTGGACACATGAACATCAAGGCTTTTGGAGATACTTTTGTAACCCTTTCCAGGTTCATGCAAGTCAACAATTCTTGATCGTAGGTCTTCTGAGAGCTCTTTTCTGCGAGGCATGGTTCACATCAAATAGTGCTTCTTGAAACCAGTAAACTCAAAACAGGTGTGTGTTTTTAAAGGGCAGGACAGCTGTCAGCAACACATCCAATATCATCACATTGATTGGAGTCAAGGTTGGCTCACTCCTGGCTCCAATTAGCTCTTGGAGAAGTCATTATGCTAGGGGCTCACATACTTTTTCCTCCCTGCACTGTGAATGTTTACATGTTATGTTCAATTAAACCATGGCAACATCTAAATATTATTTTAAGCAGACTGTGTTTTTCTATTGTTGTGACTTAGATGAAGTTCAGAGCCCATTTTATGACCAATTCATGCAAAACTCCACGTAATCCCAAAGGGTTCACATTCTTTTTCTTGCAACTGTAAATCAAATTTTTCTGCCCACCTCACCAAGACAGAAACATGTTTCATCAGCCAGGGAATTTTGCTGTGTGTGTGATCTAGGAGGAAATATTTTTCTGTGATGGTCCCAGCCTGTGAAATATAATTTGCTTCATTTCTTGATTGCCATTCAAGGAGGGAAGGGATTGGGAAGCTTAGGAATGTGGTGCTTCAGATGCTAGTCAAAACATCTATCAGCTGGCATGTGGACCAAGGTCATGTCAACGGATACTTGTCAGAGCTGAGGGGGAACCTGTGGCTGAATTGATTGGCCCATGTGATCTAAAAGATACAGGGGTGGGTAACCCTTTAGAGCTAGCTTCACCTATCCAAATGCTGATACGATGTACTTAATAAAGGACTTCTTGAGCCTGAACAAACTGTCAGAGGCCTTGACTGCCTTGAGTCACCATCACAGCACCAGAATCAGGGGTCTAGGGCAGGGGTCAGCAACCTGCGGCTTTGGAGCCGCATGTGGCTTTCACCCCTCTTCTGCGGCTCCGTCACTCAAAATATGTGTCACAACCACCAATATGTGACACCCACAGGCATGCGATTTATTGAGTTTTTCAACTTCTGGTGGGCCAACCATGAATAAATAAATAAATAAAATAAAAGTTTAAGAGAGAAAACAGTATGTTTAATTTAACTACATATGCTAGTTTTGTGGCTGCTCAAGAAATAGTCAGGCATGGGAAGGGTTTTGTGGCTCCCGGTGTTTTCTTTTCTGTGGGAAACGGGTCCAAATGGCTCTTTGAGTGTTGCAGACCCCTGGTCTAGGCACGTTCAGAGCCTTAATAGACTTGGGGTACACGTGCTGCCTGATTAGTTTGCCAACTGCTGCCAAGCTGGGAATCCGGGTAAAGAAACTGTCCAAGTCCATTACGTTCGAGCAGATAGATGGCCCCCTACTGGGAGGGGCACCAGCCACTCACCTAACTGAGCCGGTTAGGTTAGACATGGCCCAGCAATGGGAGATGATCAGGTTCGCCCCCCCCCCCAAACTGATGGAATCAATAATCTTTTAGGGCTAGTGTGGCTATATAAGTGGGGACCCATGATATAGTGGGAAGTAGAAAATTGGAAGATGAGGCTAATGAGAGGTCCTTACACCCCTCCTCACGAGCAGGTCCAGTGGGAAAAGGAGGATGGACTGGAACCAGTGAGGGGAGCAAGCAGCCACCTGCCGGGAGTCTCCCCCATCCTCAAGGAGTACCTAAAAGAAGTCTACTAAAAAGATACTTAAACAATAAGTATCCTTAACAACTTAAACAACAAGGAGCCTGGTGGCGTGGCAGACTAAAGCACTGTAATTAACATTCAGCTGCCTGCAATTACTGCAAGTTCAAATCTCACCAAGCTCGAGATTGACTCAGCCTTCCATCCTTTCTAAGGTAGGTAAAATGAGGACCCAGATTGCGGGGGCAATAAGCTGACTTTGTATAAAATATACAAAAGTATGAAGGCTATTGCTTAACGCATTGTAAGCCGCCCTGAGTCTCCGGAGAAGGGCGGCATATATATATATATATTAATTTCAGTAATGAAATTATGGAATTTCCCACAGATCTACTTGCTTCCTATCCAATTAAAAATATTATTTATCCAAGAATATGGATGATTTATTTCATAAAAAGGAACCAACTTCTCTTTTATCAATAAAAGACTTAATGTAAAAATAGAAATACTATGGAAAAATACAAATCACAAATCTAATATAAATAAACCTTAGTGTTTTATTGTGTTATCTTCCACTGAAAAGCACAACAATAGCAAATAAATTCTTTACAAGAAATACTGATAGCATATTAAACTTAGGCATAGTATTTAATCCTTACCATGTTTTCAAATTTGCTGAATTAAGCACCTTATCTTAGCCATCTTAGAGGAAAGGGTATGTGATTTATCTACTCACCCCTTCCATTCCTTACAGAACAGATCTGGAATATTAAGCCCTTTGGTATCAGGGGAATATTACAACATTTTATCTGTAATAAATTAGAAATTTTCAAAGGTTGTTGAAATTTAGTGGGATTAAAATCTTTTAAAATGTCAACCATATTGGTATTTCACAATAACCACAAACAGCTGCAGGTATTTTAATGCTTTAATACAATTGCTTATCATAATTTTTTTTTTAAATCTCAGTATGTCCAAATCATGAATCCAGACTGAATTATATTCTTTCAATTCTGCATTTCCAATTTCAGTCGTAGTGGAGCTCATTTGCACAGGCCCAGAAAATAACTCCTAGTGGGGGAATATTTCATTTTCTCATTTAATGATGCAATCTGATCTGCAAAGTTAGCCCCTCCTGGCCTGCTGCCTCCAGCTTTTGTAAGGTCTTTCTCGCTTGTTTAGCAACAGGGTTGTAATTAGGATTTTCTTATCACACTATGTAACAAATTAACACAGCTCATACTTGACTTTCTTTTCAATATTATCAAACTATTTATGAAACTGTATTCCTTTCTAACAAATTCAAGAGTGAAAACTTTCTCCCTTTCATACTGCTTTCAACAAATCACACCCTGTGTGATAACACTGTTAGCCTTTGCATAGTATTCTGTATTGCTGTTTCTGATGCCCAGAATCATGCAGTCTGTTTCTTCTGCAGTCAGAAAGCCAGTGAAACTTCACACTGTGCAGCAAATACAACATATATTTTGTCACACATATAAATACTCTTTGACAGAAATCCTGAATATGAATGGCTCTCATATAGCAGACACACCAGCACTCCTATTATGCTGATGTGTGCAAGAAGTGTTTCATCACACATAGGTTACATTCTTCTTTTATTCTTAAATTTTTTAAAGAGGAAATTGCAAATCCAACCTCCTATGAAAACTATATTCATACTAAAAAAAAACCTGAATCACTTTACAATTACGGGTAATACATTTAATTGGTTAGATTAATTAATTTAGGTTCCTTAATACTAGTGCTTATTTCACAGAACCAAGGCTAATAGCAATAGAACTACGTACTGCACACATTTTAAGGAACAACCCCCTTTATTCTTACATAATCATAATACCACCTCATAATATTACTAGAACTGCGTTCCTTGCTTATGGTTGGTGAAACTAATGGGACTTAGAATTCAGCAACGCTGAAATTATATCAGGATGACCCAGGTTCTAATCTATACCCAGCTACGGAGACTCACTGGGTACCACAAAGTAAATACAATCTTGTAGCCCAAATTAACATGTGGGGTGGTTGTGGGGTAAAACAGAAGACAAGAACACTCCCATCAACACTGACAGGGCAAAGCACTAAAATATAAACAATCAAGCTCAGAAACCTCACTTACATATACACAAACATAATCACCTCCCTCAACCATGTGGTTTTAAGAGATATGGCTGCTTTAATCTCTTTAAATATATATTCAAATTCCATTAATACACCAATTATTAATGATTAATAATATTCTCCAACAACAATCTTATTTTATGTGCAAAAGACGGAACTACAAATTTACATTTTGTTAAAAAAATCTATGATATTAACATCTATTTTGAAGAGATACACCTTGGACACATGGTATCTAATAGTTTTAAAGCCAGGAATATCCCATCTTCTATAACCTCTTAAAAATATATAGCCCAACTCGTTTGGAGCTATTCAAGCACATTCTGGGCAAAAAAGAATATACAGTTTTTTAGTGGATCACAAACGCAGATGTTTTCATCATTTCAAATGAATATGCTGCCTATAATTAGCAGGAAAAAAATGTTGGCATTCTCAAGCTTAACATTTGGTCCAGAGAGCAATTGGATTTCTGCTTCCCATTGGTACTTGTTTAAGTAGCGCAATAGCCCTGATAACAGTTTTTCTTCCTTTTGTAATCATTCATCCTGAAAGCTGTGAAGCAAAAACACATGTGTGCACATCCAAGCAAAATAAAATAAGAGCCTGAGACAATGGGAGGTCTCTCTCACTTGTTAAGTCACCAGCTTCAGCTGGTTAAAGCTGTGATAGTGAACAAAGACTGAACTGACTACAGAGGGAGCATAGCCCCAAAAAGACTCAGTGCAGATTGTGGTGGATGGGCCACAGGAAGAATGATCACAATGTGATAAAAATGCTTCTAGCTACAAAGTTTTATGTTGTTAATGCTAAATAAAAATGAAAAGAAGGGTAGCAGGCTCAAGAATATTAGAATCCCACCAAGGGATATTTAACACCATATAATTACACTGGGCTTCTGTAACCTCAATCTTTGCATTACTCTCTGCTAGAAGAAGAGACTGTAATTCAGACCATTCATTTTCAAATGTTTACTAGAAGCTGTCAAGGAATTTGAAAAACATGGCAGTGCTCATTTTTATTAAACAGTTTTGATTATTCAAGAAATCTTCTTTCCCCACCCTGGATATCTGCCCCCAGAACATTCAGAACAGCTTCTCGATTAATTTTTAAAAAGGGAAATGCTGACAAATGGATTTGAAGGGCAAAATGTGAGTTGACACATGCCTGGGTGTGCATGCAGCACCTGTGAAGAACCCTGAAGCCAAGCACTTCCTTTCTCAGTACTTGTGGCAGCTGTGCAAGCCCAGAAAAAGATATAGCTGCTTCAAGGTGTTCCCAACAAGTACTATGTCCAAATCACATGTCATCATTTGAATCTGGATCTCTGCCCAACCTTATTAAAAAAGACTCAATTCTCACAAAACCTAACTTGAAGAAAACAGACTCTTTCTCCCCTCTGGTTTCCTTTTGTACTTATTTCTATATTTAGATGTTACCCTGAGGATGGTAAAAAAAACTAGCTGTACTAATAAAAGCAAGCTTTAGGAAGACAGCCTACAGAAAAATAATATGTTTAATATTTTCACAGTATTCTCCATAATGTAAAAATTAAAGTAATAATTGCAAGGCAGTAGACATCTAACTATCAGACTGAATGATTGGAATGTTAAGCGAGGAACTTCCAGTTTCAGACTCAAAGAGAAAGAAAAACATACCATCCAAAAATCCATTGTTAATTTATTTGAACCTGCTTAAAAATTAATAATCACTTGACTTGTAGCAAAAAATAATAAAATCAATTTACTGTGGTTAAGAATTACTGTATGCAGATGAGAAAAATATGTCTATGGGGCTACATTGCTATATAGCTTTAAGTCGCTGTTCAAAAGTCTGGGGCTATTTTTCTTTTAAAAGCAATTACATTTTTCACTACAAAGTACATTCATAAGTATAGTACTAGTAATGATAGTAATAGTAATGGGAATAAAGAAAAAAAACCCACATGAAAATCCCAAAACATTCAGATTGCATTCTTTTAATTAATATATTTCTTTCAAATTGGATCAGCCAGTAAACATATTTGGCTTTAACTTATAATTCTGTGAACTGCATTAACAGTTTCTTGAAATTACACGTGGTCCTCATTTAGTGATTGCAACTGAGACTGACAACCCAGTCATTAAATGAAACAGTTGCTCAGTGAAATCATGACTGTGCTTCCACTTTTACTTCAGTTTTCTTTTGCTTTTCTGATCTGCAAATATTGTAAATGTGAGGGTTGGTCACAAAGTTATTTTTCATCACTGTTGTACAGTAACTGTGAACAGTTGCTAAATGAGTCTGTCCCTAAATAGGGATTACCATATATACTCGAGTATAAGCCGGGTTTTTCAGCACGTTTTCCACGCTGAAAAAAGCCCCCTTCGGCTTATAATGGAGTGACCAAAAAAATGCCTTTTTTCCTGCAATCGTTTTGGCTCCCGGGGTTACAGGCAGGCTTGCTAAAGCCAAATGGAGCGTGGGGGGGGGGTGCAGCACCCCTCCCCCGCGCCCCTTTTTGGCTCCCAGAAGTTGCAGGCAGGCTTGCTAAAGCCAAAATGGAGCGTGGGGGGTGCGGCACCCCTCCCCCGCGCCTTTTTGGCTCCCAGGAGTTGCAAGCAGGCTTGCTAAAGCCAAAATGGGGCGTGGGGGTGCAGTGCCCCTCTCCTCGTGTCCCTTTTAGCTCCCAGAAGTTGCAGGCAGGCTTGCTAAAGCCAAAATGGGGCGTGGGGGGAAGCGGCGCCCCTCCCCCGCGCCCCTTTTTGGCTCCCAGAAGTTGCAGGGAGAAAGAAACAAAGAAATCCTCACTGTTTGGGGAGATCCCATGTGCACTGAGCTTGAGTTGAGAGCTTCTTGTAATTGAGAGCTTCTTGTAATTGGCTGCTAGCTATCCTTGCTCAGGCTAAGGAGTGGGTAAATGTGGCCCTTTTACAACCTGTGGACTTCAACTCCCAGAATTTTCCCAGCTTGGCTGTCTCAGGAATTCTGGGAGTTGAAGTCCAAAGGTTATAAAAGAGGCTTGAACTTGCCTGAAATTAGATCAAGCCAGTGACTGGGTGGGCATGGCTAGCTGGTCATGTGATATTTGTGTATAGGGACTACTCAGAGGGCTGAAAAAAGTCATTTCTGACAGGTCCTTGCACTTTTGACCGGTCCTCACACTTATGACCATCCTCACATTTATGCCCGTGCAGCATTCTTAACAACCATGTCACTCATTTCACAACTGCTTCTCTTCACCATGGTGATAAGATAGGGCAAAAACATAAAATGTGAGGACAGTCGTAAATTCGAGGACTGGTCACAAGTGCGAGGACCTGTCAAAAATAACTTTTTCAGCCCTCTGAGTAGCCCTCTGGGTAGTCCAAAAGGACTACCCAGAGGGCTGAAAAAAAGTGATTTCTGACAGGTCCTCGCACTTTTGACCGGTCTTCACACTTATGACTGGTCATCATTTATGCCCATTGTAGCATTCTTAACAACCATGTCACTCATTTCACAACTGCTTCTCTTCACTATGGTGACAAGATTTTTGTTTTTGTTGATCCTCTTTTCCACTTACAGAGCTAGTTTACTGTTTTTCTTTGAAATCAATATTCGAAAACATTTAACCTACTGATGCCTCAATTAATGTAATTTTATTGGTATCTATTTTTATTTTGAAATTTACCAGTAGCCGCTGCATTTCCCACTCCTGGCTTATACTCGAATCAATAAGTTTTCCCAGTTTTTTTGTGGTAAAATTGGGTGCCTTGGCTTATATTCGGGTTGACTTATACTCGAGTATATACGGTACCTACATTTATTTAATGTATTACATCTATCTATCTATCTATCTATCTATCTATCTACCTACCTACCTACCCATCCATCCATCCATCCATCCATCTTCCATCCTTCATCCATCCAAGCTACCTACCGTATTTTTCGGTGTATAAGGCGCACCAGAGTATAAAATGCACCTTAATTTTGGGGAAGGAAAACAAGGAAAAAAGTATTCTACCTCTGCCTACCAGCATTTAAGGTAGTGCCACTCTCCTCCTCCTCCTGCAAGTGAGAGGTGCAGGGACTACTCACTTTCCCCCAAAGAGACCCCTCGCATGCTGTGGGGGGAGGAACAGAGCACAGCCTGAGGAACAACCCTCTTCGGGACGGTCTGGGGGGGGAATCAAGAGAACATCTTGCAGGCCAGACTGGTCCAGCCACCAAGCCCAAAAGTCTTGGGGAGGCAGGGCAGAGTTGCCCCCCACCTTTTGCAGAAAGTTTAGCGGGCGCTTTACGGAGAAGTTCCTGGCCCCTGCTGCCCCACCATCCCAGGCACCGAGGGGGGGCATCTCTGGTCCTCGGGGAAGGGGACAGGCAGCTCTTACATCAATCAATCCCCCCGCCCGGCTCCGCACCTGCATGGCCGCCCCCAGGAAGCCGGGACCCCCACCCGGTGGGTCCTTCGCAGTGGCAGAGGCGCCAAGCAGATCCGGCCCGACCTCGGGCAGCTCTCCCCATTGGCTGGCCAGCCCTCCTGCCACCCACCCGGAAGGCGAGCACCCCGCTGTGCGGGCTCCCCTGGGCTGGGCAGGCAGTGCCGAACCGAACTGCGGGGCTCTTCTGGAGTGGCAGCGCTGGGCGACGCGTGCCCGGACTGGAGGCCGCCCTCTGCCCTGCCCTACCTGGGGCTCTTGGTCCAGGCCGCCTTCCACATGCTGGGTGCTCCGCTCTTGATGTGGCGGGCAGGCAGTGCTCCTTCAAGGCAAGGCGAGGCGCAGCGGGGCCGGAGCCTTGCGGGGTGCCGCTGCCAGGAAAGGAGTGTCCCGGCAGGGCCCAGAAGCTGTCCTCCCCTGGATCTTCGACCCAGCTGGCTCCTCGGCTCGCTCGAGCTGCTGAGGCTGTGACTCCAAGGCCGAAGGTGAGTTCTGTGTTGCCTGAAAGCACCCAGGAAGCCTGGCCTATGCCGAAGCAAAGCCCGGCTGAGCACTGGAGGGGTTGGGGCTGGGGTCCAATCTGCATTGGGGCTCAACCTGAAAACCTTTGCCAGCCCACAACAGGCAGGCGCCTGTTCCCTTCGGTTCCCTGCCACCTGAAAGTGGTTTAAAGCCTGAAAATGGCCGAAGGGTGGGCGGGGCTACATTCGGCGTATAAGACGCACCCAGATTTTCACTCCCTTTTTGGGGGTAAAAAGGTGCGTCTTATACACCGAAAAATATGGTACCTACCTACCTACCTACCTGGATGGACAGACAGATTGACTGACTGACCCCATCCATCCATCTGTCCATCTATCCATATGCTGCCCATATATTTTAAAAAATACTTTTCAAATATTCAACAAATTAAAAACCTCTAATATTTTACTATATATTTAAAGAAAGCATTTTCATTCTAGATGTTTTTCAATTAGCCATTGCACATTGGTAACTTGGATATAAAATATTAAATCTCTTGTATTTTCAAATTATAATTTTTCTCTCTCTTATGCCAATATTAGTTTCTAAAAAAGCCTGCAGGTCATATTCCAACATTCACTCCATATAATATTTAGCATAAACATTTAGTTGCCCTATGCTGCCCCAGTTTTTAATAAGGTAGTTCTTGAGTTACAATAGCTATTGAGATTTGGACTATTGTAAAGAATGTAATTGTAAAATGCAATACCACATGTCCAAATCACAATGATGGCAATCCTGGTCCCAGCTGTTGTTGCAAACTCAGGATTGTGTGGGTCATTAAATGGAAAGAGATAGGAGTCTCAAGCAAGGAGTTATAGGTAGAAACTACAGCATGAATGTGTTGATGGGTACTGTACATGGCTTGTTAGAGATCTGGGGAGGGCTAGTGGAGGCTGCATGTTAGAAGGGGAAGCCAAGGCTGCACAAAGGCAGGAGGCTGCTGAAGGTGGTATTGTGAAATGTGAGATTCCTGGACTCCTTGGGGGAAAAAAGTGATGGGATCAACTTACTGGAGTGACTTGCAACCTTCCCTGCCAGTTTCTCCTCTGACTCTGCTTGCAGGAAGCTGGCAGGGTGACACATGGTGATCACATGTCCACCACTTATTGTGACATAATTGTGATCCAGGCACTCAAGCATCTAGATCACAATCATTTGACCAAGGGGATGCTGCAATGGCCAAACCTCCTGCAACTTTGAATGTTCACTGAACAAATGTATATAAACTGAGGACTATCTGTATATATAATTCAAATAAATTCACACAATCAGATCCAAACTTACTTTTCTGGATTAGACCATGACAGTACTTTTAGATCATTTAACTTTTTATTCCAGATAGCGACCTATTGCCCCCAAATCCTTTTCATTCATTTGGGGACTGAATCAAATGAGGAGAATATGCATATGTGAGTTCAACATCCAATTCAGGAACACAGTAGCTACAGATTCAATTTAGCATAACTCCTGATTTTGATATACTTGGCAGAGGAATAAGAAGAATGTTTCTATAAGATCCAGCACACACCACTGTTTCTTCTTATACTGAATTATCCAATTTATGCCTTATATTAAAATAATCTTACATGGTAAGCTATTTTAAAAGAGGGAATCTAATATTAATCATAAATTACTTAGGATAAGGCATTTATATTGTACTTAGCAGCAAAACTATTTCAGAATAATTTCCTACTATTATGTCCATCATCTTTGCAATAATCTGATATCATATAGCATGGGAAAGGGAAAACGCTGGTAAATTATTTTATGCTGTGAAGGGAAACAGATTCTAGAATCAGAAGTTAACTGAATGGAGCTACTGAGTACATTGAATCTATAGGAGTACTAGTTGGCTGACAGTGCTTTGTATTTACTTACTGGCCAGACAAAAACTGATTAGATGACAGTTACTTTCAAACTTTAGATCACAAATAGATAGACATGACTGGCACATAGTTTCTTGATGTCCAAATAGATATGTGAGTACTCAAATGCAGATGGGTATCTATCTTGGATGTAGGTTAAACTGAATTGAGAAAAACTGGAAGGCAGAAAAATAGTACATACTGTATATACTCGAGTATAAGCCGAGTTTTTCAGCCCGTTTTTCAGCCTGAAAAACGCCCCCTCGGCTTATACACGGGTCACAAAAAAATGACTTTCCCTGCAAGCTAGGAAACAGCGGGAGAACGGGGTTTGCTTACCCCGCCCACTCCCAATCTATTGGGACTGCCTCCTGAGTTCCAGCTGATGGCTAGAGGGAAAAAAAACACTTTAAATTCTTGCCATGGGGCTTCAAAGGCCCCCCATACAGCTGATCAGGGTTAAAAAAAACAAATGAGAAGATCGGTGCCGGCTACAAAAAGGTGCCTTCTGCAAAGAGCACATTTTTTTAAAAAAAGGTGCCTGCTGCAAAGAGCACATTTTTTTTAAAAAGGTGCCTGCTGCAAAGAGCACATTTTTTTAAAAAGGTGCCTTCTGCAAAGAGCACATTTTTTTTTCTCCTGCTGAAACCCAAAGCGAAACTAAAACAGCTTGTTGGCTTTGCTGTTTGCTAAGGCAGATTTGATTTCTTTTTCCTCATCAAAAAAGGTTGGTGCAAACAATGGGAAATTTATGGCAAATGGCAAAAGAGGGGAGTTCAAGATTTTAAAACACAAAAGAAAAAAAGCTCTATTTAAATAGGGAATTGTAATAATTGAGATATTATTAATTGTATATTGTGTTGAAAGCAGAAATGGTTAAGTTGTGGTTTGGAAGAATATTGGGGGAAATTATTTGGTTTATTATTATTGGTAAATATAATTAATTGATTTGTAAGAAATTGGATTGCATGGAAATAATTGGAATATTCAATATTCAAAGAAAATACATTGTATGTTTGTATGTGTGTTTCTAATTATTGCTATTTATTCATATTTGTTCTCCTTTTATGCACATGGACTACTCAGAGGGCTCAAAAAGTTATTTTTGACTGGTCCTCGCACTTGTGACCAGTCCTTGAACTTACGACTGTCCTCACATTTTACGTTTTGGCCCTATCTTGTCACCATGCAAAATGCCCGTGCAGCATTCTTAAAACCATGTCATTCATTTCACAACTGCTTCTCTTCACCATGATGACAAGATAGGGCAAAAACGTAAAATGTGAGGACAGTCGTAAGTTCGAGGACTGGTCACAAGTGTGAGGACCAGTCAAAAATTACTTTTTCAGCCCTCTGAGTAGTCCATATGCACAAAAGGACTACCCAGAGGGCTGAAAAAGGTGATTTCTGACAGGTCCTCGCACTTTTGACCGGTCTTTTTTTATTTTGAAATTTAACAGTAGCCGCTGCATTTCCCACCCTCGGCTTATACTCGAGTCAATAAGTTTTCCCACTTTTGGGGGGTAAAATTGGGGGGGTCGGCTTATATTCGGGTCGGCTTATACTCGAGTATATACGGTATGTGAAAGCCATCAAGTAGGCTTTAAGAAAAGAACAACACCGAAACATAAAACCAGAAACTTACGAAACCAAATTCTTTTCATTTGCCAACATAATCATGTCACTATCCCCACCCTATGTAAATCAAGGTCATTTCCCCTCTCCATGTTCAGTTCTTTGATGCTGAGATGTTGTCTATCCTTTTTACATTTTTAAAATAGCGTAAAAATATTTTTAAAATAAGCCAAATAAACTGGTTTTCCTGTGTGCAATTTATAGAATTAATCAATCTATGGCATGACACAAATAGACATTATAGTTTTAATTATGTCTTACAATTTATCATTCAACAATCAATTCAGTTAAAATTAATTCCATGAAGGGATTAATTTTCCAATATCTATTTTTACATTTCAAGCTTATCAAAGATTAAAATAAGATGTACATTAAAACTAAATGTTAAACATGTGACACACTCCAGAATATCATTGTATATATGTATTCTTATACATTAAATAAAATCCAACCATTACCTATAATAAAAGCATCACTGATAATAATCTTAGAAGGTGCTCTGCAGTTTATATAAAGGGTTTACAATTTTACTACTTAAGAACTGGTCCTATGGAGGTGTTATCTCACCATTTATATTTTCTTCAACACTTATGATATTGCTATCACACTCTTAAAATAGGAAAACATCTACCATGAACCAGAACAAGCTTAAAGTTATATTCTCCCACTGCGACATGGTGTGTGTGTGTGTAAATAATATTATTACCAGCTTGAATCAATCCATTGCAGGATGAAAGTCTCATCACTGAAGGTTATGGATTGTAATATACCACACTTACCCAATATGGGTTGGCAGATTGATACTTCTTGACTTCCCATTCTAGGGCTGAAAAGGTACGGCTGACCAAAGTCACCTAGTCAGTTTCTGTGCTTAAGAGTAGTAGAAACTAGATCTCCTATTTCCAGCCCAGCAACTTAACTACTACAGGTATATCTCTCTTTTTTTCTCCGTCACATATATACACATTTTTTAAAGCTACCATTCAATAGAGTCACAGGCACTGAAAAATATTTAGATATTGCGCAATATGTTGGTTATTTGAATCATCTGACTGGAAAGACATCTAAAAGATGCTGAATTATTTAAAAAACCAATAAACATGCCCATTTTAAAAAGATGTTTTAATACATTGTAATTATGTTGTTTTGAGTATTATATATTTAAAAATAATATGTTTATGGATATATGTAATGATGCAAATTGAAAATACAGCAAACATAAAAAGACTGTTCCACATTTTAGTGCATAAGCTATTTGTTATTTCTGACACAGTACAAAAGGCAGCTTCTCTGTAGATAGATCATGGTTCAGTTAACATCACTGAATATCTAATACCTCCAACTCAATTAATTCTCACCTGATTAAGATCAGACTGATATTCAAACTAAATCAGGTCTCCAGTCAAGTAGAAATCAATATTTCTTATTTTACTTTTAAATTATAGCAACAAATAAAATATACACATCATCAGTGTGCCAGGAATGGCTTTCCTAGCCTGGCCCACTATGGCATGCATAACAGAGCTGATTAAAGAATTATTCTAATTTGATCAGGAACATATAGTAAAGCAAGATCAATCTAAATATGGCAAAGTAGATAGAAGTAATTATGAAGCCAGCAAAACACTGATATGGCATAAAGTCTTATTCTCTAAAAATATACTTTTCATATATCTGATCATGTATTTGCATTCACAATCGTATGTCCCAGTCTGTGCTAATAATTGTGTACTAAATAATGAACCTTTCTTAGTAAGACCTCTATAGCAAATTGAATACATTTATCTTAGCATACCCATTCAAAGTTTGGAAAAACATGTTGACAAAGTATGGAATGTTTTCAGAGGATAGGAGACAGATTAAAATCTTACTAGAGGGGAGATGTCTTGTGATAGCAATATACTACAGCATGAGATAAAAGCGAGTTCAAACCACACAATGAAAAAACTGAGTATGTTGCAGGTTGTCTCACTTCAAGACATGATTTAAGGACATATAATTCAGTTATCTCACTGGAGCTAAAGTGGTCTGACAAGAGGGGGAAAAATCCCCGGCTGCCTTTAAGATACATCATGTCAAAAGTTGTGTCTTTGAAACACCAAGTGACTTGCAATTTCAAGCACTCCTCACTTATGACCACAATTGGGACCACAATTAACATTAGTAAGTAAGGCGGTTTTAAAAATAGTCCCATCTGATTTTACAACCTTTTTTGCCACAGTTGTTAAGTGAATCTTTGCAGTTATTAAGTGAATCATATGGTTGTTAAGCAAATCCAGCTTTTCCTATTGACTTTTCTGGTCGGAAGCCAGCTAGGAAGATTTCAAATGGTGATTATAGGACCCTGGGATACTCCTACAATCATAACTACAAGCCTGTTGCCAAGCACCCAAATTCTGATTACATGACTGTTACGACTGCTGCAATAGTTGTAAGAGAGAAGATGGACTGTAGATCACTTTTTATGCAAGATAAAAACTTTAATGTCTTACATATTCAGTTAGGTAGTGATAGCAGTTGCAAATTCATTGCAGAAGGCAGTGATGCTAGGAATCATTGGAAAAAAATGAAAGAATTAGTGGGGAAAAAGGGGGCAAGCAAAGAATGTGCTTGCTTGACATCAAAGTTGAACATCCAACAATTTAAAGAAGCTGTACTTGACAGGGTGGCATGGACTTGCCTATATAGTTGTCAAGTATTGGATATGACTAAATGGTTAAAACAACAACAAATGATAGCAGTATATAACAAAACACACAATATCTAAAACTGTAGTAACAGCAACTATACACCTCATAGACCCGTGATGGCGAACCTATAGCCATATCAGTGGGCACCAAGCTCAGCTCCAGCACACATGCACATGCCTGCCAGCTGATTTTCGGGCCTTCTGGGCCCACTGGAAGTTGGGAAACAGGCTGTTTCTGGCCTTTAGAGGGCCTCCAGAGGGGTGGGAATGGCCCATTTTTCGCTTTTTGCAGGCTCCAGAGCCTTTCTAGGAGTCTGGGGAAGGCGGAAGCGGCCTTCCCCATCCCCCTGGAGGCTCTCCGGAGGCTGGAAATGGCCCATAATGGCTTCATTATTGTAGATCTTTCATAATTTAATTTGGAGCTCGGAGAGGGTGCTCCCTCAATGTCTTTGTATATGCGAATGTCCTTCCTAGGACACACGGCATTCCTTCCGGGGTCATTTTGAGCCAGTAGAACAAAGTCCTTTCTCATGTGCTCCAGATAGATTTGGTGTGATTGCAGATAGAAGGGAAAAATAATGTAAATGTCTATGGAGCTTCTCAATCATCCAGATCATGTTTGTTTTTTCATAGCCTTCTGTAACAAAAGAGGAGAGTGCAAGTCTGGTCCTAACAGCACTATTGTACTATCAACACGGACAACTGTTTTCTTGACTCCCTTTGGCCAGGATCTTACTTTAACTTTATCAAAGTAAATGTTGAAGATTTTTATGAGAATTCAAACAATTGCACCTGTTTTCAAAAAATCTCTCACAAATTATACCCAGCTATATCTTAAAAATATAAGGGGTTTGGCACCTCAATGCTCTACCACAAGGTGGCAAGTATGATATAAAATATCGGGTGATATATGATTCCAAGAATCTCATTTCATTTTGAGCTGAAAATTCAATCAGCTGAAAACTAACTACAGCTTGTCTTGGTAATGTTCCTAGTTTACTTCATTTGCTTTTCTGACAATTTCCAGATGATACACAGTATATACATTCCCTTCATATCCTCCTTTTTAATAGGTTAAACAGACTCATTGGGGTAATTGTTCTCAAATACATCATATTACAGATTCTACTTCCCCACATCCCATCACCCATAACAAAAAAGAAGGCTTTTTCAAGAAGCAAATTTAAGTTATGTGGAAAATATAGACCTTTTAACTATTCAGTCTTCTTTTTTCAAAAGAACAATTAACTCTGAGGGAAAAAAGATACATTTCAGTTTTGTTTCCTGCCTCTGTCTAAAAAAATTCTCTACATTAAGCATTAGAGCACTAGACTTGGAAAAGGGATGAACTATGTAACATGCAAAAAAAAAATCTCTTCATATTTCACCTATCAGCACCTTATTGCTACATTAACCTATGTCAAACTCCAACATAATAATATAGCCTCAATCTAAATTTTCTCATATCCTTTAAGATAAACAGCTCCGTTTAGAAAAAAGTAACTAGACAATGACAGGTGTATAGAGACTAAAATGCAGACAGTTCATTGCAGTAAGATATAGGAATTGCTCATGCTGCTCTACAATTAGCATAAAATATAACAGAATAAAATAAAATCCAGTCTTCAGAAAATTAAAGTGTTAGTATATCAGGTTAAACAAAATGCATGCTTGGTGGGAAATTTACTTCTTTTCACCACAAGATGGAGATAAAGGAGATTAAACTTTGTTGTTGCATCTACTTTTAAGATGTTTTTGTGCTTCAAAGTTCTGCCCAAACAATCATTTTGGACTGAGCAAAAAATTCTACAATGATTCCCATTTTTTTTCATGAACATATATTTTCTGCTCATATACAAAGATGAAAGGCATTCCATTCACCTAGAGCTGGAGCTCTTGCCTCACAATCAGGAGATTGTGAGTTCGATCCTAGGTAGAGGCAGATGTAGGGTCTCCTGCTTGGGCAGGGGGTTGGACTCGACCTGCAAGGTCCCTTCCAACTCTGTTAATCTGTTAAATCTTGTCACTTAGTTGAAATGGACAGCAGGCTTAAGCCTAATAGGGCTTCTGGGAATTTAAAGAAAAAAGATAACATCATTCTTTCACAGGTTTTTGAACTCAGATCAAGAATCATCCAAAAGACAAGAATGTAATTTAAATTAACAAAGAAAGTATGAAATGTACCTTTTGATTGACTATACATGTAAATTCTCCAGAGTGCCCACCACATATGTTTAATACAAAACATATAAAATCATTCCAATATTTACTCATGCTTCAGGAAATCTGGGAAATGGTAGTCACTAAAATGTCCTATTGTCATATAATGTCAGATAATTTGTAGTTTGTTCAATCTCCTAAAATTGATGTGGATATTCAAGTTAAGTCCCTATACCTTATCAGTAGGAAAAGACTGTTGGAAGCATGGAAGCTTCCAGCCTAATATGGAAGCCATATTAGGCCGGAAGCTTCCATGCTGCCAACAGAAATCAATGATACCAAGTCCTGATCTGACTCATATTTGTCTCCATACTGAGAGTGGATTGAGGACATGCTGGATTTTTAATTATGCTATTGAAATAGTTCAGATTATGGAAAAAGAGTGTGTTTGTGTAATTACATATAATTCCATCAGGCCAATTCTATCAAATAACTGGGATAATATATTTTTTGAATGTCTACCCAGGACACATCTCCAAAACTAACTCTTTTGACTTGAAAGAGCAACACAAGTGTGTGTTGATCATAGCATATGAAGCTGAACAAAGTTTTCAGAGATTACGTGATGTGGAATACAAGATCCATGACCACATTTTTTAAAATATTATAATTTAATATCTTAGCTTTTAAGCATTAATAACAAATAAACAGTCCTTCCAACTCTGTGATTCTTAAAAAGAAATTTGTTCATTTAAAAGAGTTATATGGCTACCCATCTTAAGCAACTCTGGGCAGCTCACAATTAATTGAAATTGGACTGATCTTATATCTACATCTTATAGAATATAACTTTTTATTACTGAATTTGTATTTTTTAAAGTAATGGCAGTATTTCATCAACACAATGGGAATACATTTGTTCAATTTTACCATGAGCACTGTTTGTGAAGAAAGTATCTATATTTCGGGAAGAATTGTGCATGTTCTTTTGGCTTAATAAGAAAGCAAGAAAATCTGTAACAAGAGAAGTTCTCATTAAACTTCTATCTGTTTTCCTCTAGCTGTAAAAACAGCAGAGGAAATTATTCAGGTTTAATGATTATGTTCACCGTATCCGTCATTCCCTACATCACTCAATTTTTCATTCTAGGCAGAAATAGATTTTTGGAACCTATTTAATTTAATACAGGTGCTGTCACATTTTTTGTATCAGGCTGGACTCGAAACAATGAGGCAAGTAAACAAGAATTAAGGAACTTCTTGGCCGGATTTGCAGAAATGGCGAAGATTTCAGCTTTTTTAAAAGATCATTCGCAAGAGAGTTATACACAGGAATGGAAAAAGTGGATTGATTATGTACAAAATAAATATCAAACTAGAAAATATTATATAGCTTTTAGCTGAGGAAGACTAGATCAATTTGATAATACAGAATAGTAAGCAGGGTATAGAATATGAAGGGGATGTATAATATATATTGTGTTTGGAACAACTAGAGTTTTAAATAGTGGAAGTCCATGGGGGGAGGGGGAAGGGTGGATGGGGAGGGTTAGGGTGGGAAAGGGAGGGAATTGTATTTTTTAGGTTTACTTGATTAATGCAATATATAATGTTGGGGGATGGGGGGGAAAGGGGGGGGAAATTTGTATTTGAAAAACTTTTTCAATAAAAAAAAGAATTAAGGAACTTCTGATAGCTAGATTAGAACTTTAGTACTTCAATAAGTATTAAGTAGTAAATTTTAAAAGCTATTAAATATTACAATTCTAAATTTTATTACATCATTTTCTCCTGCTCATTCTGCATAACAAATAATTTGGTGTGTGTGAGAGATATAATTTTCACCTGTTTTTTGTCCCCGTAATGGCTCGATATTGTACCAGGATGTTTATTTTTGGCTACATGAGAATTAATTTTCATCTATATTTTAGATCATATAAATCAACATACCTAAAGGATATCCTATTGAATACAAATGACTAGTTATTTAGATGTTGAAAATCCTTTATCTGGTAGAATGTGGTCAAGCATATTGCCTAAGAATACAATGCACGTCCTGCCAGGAAATAGTGAGGAGCAATATTAAATGGCAGGATTAAACTTTCGGATTAATAGAAACCTGCTTATGAAATGCCTATTTACTTTGAATTAATTAAAACTTCAGGACCAGATAAATTGCAAGCTGGGGCACTGAAAGAATTTTTTGATAGTCTTTATTAGGACTATGCAGCAATCCATATTTGAGTGTATATGTGAAGTTCATACTGAGATCATCTTAAATCTTGGAGACGGGGGATTTCATGCTTTAATAGACTATTCTAAGTAATTAGACAGCAAAACGAGATGTAGCATATTGCAATGGAAAAGGTTAAGGGGTTTGTTGGCTATTCAGTGAAGAAGGTAACAACTACCTGTTGGTTACCATTCTGCTTTCAAACAAGTTCAGCCTTGTTTTCTTATCAAAACCCCAATGAGGAATGATTAAATAACCACTTTGCCTGCCACTCTTTTTCTTCCTATTCATTACTGCTAGGGCTGAACAGCTCCATACTTATAAAGGAGAGAGCTCAAGATATTACAAGCAGGAAGACTTGCAAAAAAAAAAAATACTATAGCAGCAACTATTCCTATATTCTGGCTGCATACACAGTATACCTTATAAAAGAAGCTGATTTTGCTTCATTGTCAGTCAATCAGAAGAATGCAGATGGAATCCATATAGTGAGCTTCTTTTAATCCAAATGGACTTCATTTTTCTGGAGTTCTTCTTTGAAAGAAGGCAAAAGAAATGGCAATGGCTTCTGCCCATCTCCCGGCTCAGACAGTTCTCGTTTACATATGGAAGGCAAATACTTTCCTTTTTCCCTTTCTCCTCTAATTATCCTTTCTCCTCACCTTCACTTTTGTTTCTCCATTTCTGTTCCCTTCCTTTCTTCCTCTCTGCACTTACCTCTTCTCCCTTCCCTCTTACTATTCTGCTCATTCTTTTCTTTTGTTATATCTACTGGAAGCATGTGTGTATGTGTGTGTGTGTGTGTGTGTGTGTGTGTGGTTTTGTGTTTCCGAGAAAATGAGGTCTGAGAGTTATTTGTGCAGCAAATGCAGAAAGAGGATGAATTAAGTCTATAAATGGAGTGCCTCCTTTTCTGAGAAGTCATTTTAACTAACCGCTACTAATTCAATCGCCACTAGATTTTTCATTTTACCTATTGTTTTTCTGGAGTGCAATTTCAGTTATGTACAAATATGTAAGTGTATCTCATCCACACATTTATTCAAAAACAATCTTCAGGTTTGTTTTCAATTAGAGTTATTAATCAAGTGGACAATGGAAGTTGGCATTATGCAGAATTTTTTATGCATGTATATTTGAGACAAGGAGGGAATCTTTGGCTAATCCCTACCAATTACCTTTGGATAATAAGACTTCAGAAAAGGACTTTAGGACTATTGGTGAAGGATAGAAAAGCATCCTGGAAAAACAAAAAGACAAACCATTTCCATATTGTTGGCAAGAAAGGCAAAAGTCCATTCTACGCACTCACCTGTCACTGAGCTTGTCTCAAGGGAGAATTTACTCTTTTCCTTTAGACTATTTAAGATTTGTTCGGGAGTTTATATTGCTAAATTGCTTGCTTCATATACAACTAAACTAGTTATGTATAAATATATGTATCAATGTATGATAGTTTGCAGACAATTTTTGTTGCCAGTTTATACATAATACTATTACTGGATTTATACATCTGAAAATCTAAAAATAACTTAAATATGTTGGGATTTAGTAATATTGTAAACTTGTGTTAATTTGTGTATTAATACATGAATATGCCATGCAACCAAATTCTATGTGTTCTATTTTAAAATATGTTGTTTTATCTGAGATAGACCAAAATAATTGGCATGTTACACCTCATTCTGCTAACCCTGTTCTAGGTGAGCAAGCAAATAAGGAATATAGAAGCCATTTTAAAATAGCACAGCACAAGTGACAATAAAGAATCAGAATTTGACAAATACACTATATATCTGCATTTCACTTACAAAAATTAAAACAGGAAAATTATTGTGGATACTGAAAAAAACATAGTTTCATGATATATACTGATTTTTGCTTGAAAGGTAGAAACATTTTATTATTATTCCATTTCTTAGGAAGATGAGATTGGACACTTGAAACAAATCCCTCTCTGTGTCCTGATTGAGGAATTCCTTTTCAGAATTATTCGAATTTAGTTTGATTGCCTTTTTATGTGCTTTTAGATGATTGTTGAAAAATTATTCTATTTAACCAAATTTTGATAAAGACTGACTGAATTATGTTTTCTCCATGCAAAATATGCATGTTGTTCTTTTTATGGTATTCTATCTATTGTGTATCACTTTGAGCTTTTGGTAAGTTAAAGGTGTGGTTCAAAAACAAATTTGGATGATAGTTGATACAGTATTTTTAAAATGTGCAGTCAGCAGACAGCTCTTTTGAATTACTAAAAAAGCTATTCTTCATCTCTCAAATAAACATTTTCCAGGAAAGATATAAGAAGACAATTGTAATTAAAAAAAATAACCCATTTCTACTGCAAAAGTAACCTAAGGACAATGTTTAACAACTTGCATTCCATATAAATATTTCATATACATATAAAGAATATACTTAGATTCTTAGTAAAATGTATTATTCAAGTATTAACCAAATTAACCTGGTCTACAACATGAAAGTAGGAAACTAATGATTTAGAATACAATAAAGCACTAATAATTGTTTTCATAGTAGCTGATTTATAGCAAATTCCCTCATTTTCTGATTTTTATTCCTTTGCAAACAATTACTGGTATGTTTACTTTCTGCCATTATCATGAAAACATACCCCTGCTACATAACATTTAGAACAGTGAAGTGGCATATACCACAGTATTTGCTGATATTTCTATTTTCAGTTACATGTGCAATATTAATTGCTCAGAGACAAAACCAAGTCCTCAAACAAGCAAAATAACAACAAACAGATAGTGTAAATAAGTAAACAAATGCTATGCATGGATGTGCAAAAAGTACAAAAATAAATGAATATCATTTCTAAAAACCAAAATCTTTATGGACAAATTTAGGATTATTACAAAAACTCATTGACATTTTGCTTGCAAAGAAAAATGAATGTAATTCAATGGTAAAGAACCTGCTTGATATATATATTATTCCAGGTTTTATATCTCTTCCAGTAGTTGTGAGAGCTAGGGGAAAAGAAAAGGGAGGCAAATTTTTAAATGTGCAGCAGCAGTAGTATTTTCTGAAAACCATGTAAGGCTATAGAGAGTAGGACTAAAACAGCTGATATATTCTAATAATTGTGAGTTTGGAAATATACCAATGTCAGGATTTCCATAATTTGGGTAGGGTAAGGCTTGAGAACATTGATATAATTTGTTTTCATACAACAGAAATATTTTTCATCATGAACAAATACCTCCAATATTTGTTCACTGTTCACAGTCATGATAACTAGGTGATACATGCGCATGCACAGAAGCTTCTGGGCATGTGCAGATTGTATTTGATGATGTCTGGGTGCCTCCCACCACTGCTGCTACCAGTTTGCCCAAACTGAGGCAAACCGGTAGCAACCCACCACTGGTACTGCTTCAGTGGGAAAGGTTACTGTGTTCTGTATTTTTATGATGGCCACATTATGACAGAAATGTCTGTCAGACAGTGCAGACTCCAACAGCTGAGAATCGGAGATGAATACCACCCCCTTGAGTAGTCACGATAAATAAGGGAAACCTTTAAATATTTAATTATAGACTGCAATAGTGCAGCTGTATTAACATTATAAACCTAAGACAAAGGTTTATTCCTCCTGTTCATGAATCCCCCCGCCCCATCATCAAAAATATAAGTCAGCTCAACATTTCCATGACCCTTCTACAGGTAGACAGTTCATTTAGTGATGGTTCAAAGTTACGATAGCCCTGCCAAAACTACTTACAACCCTGGTCCCAAAGTTACATTACGTTGCAGAACCACAAGGGTTGTTCGCCCTTACAACCGACCACAGAGACACTGCAACATGCTCCCTGGCTATTCCCCCCCCCCCGCCCTGCCGCATCTCCAAAGGCACTGAACCTGCTTTCCTAGCCCATCAGGTTCCATGTGTTCCTCCCCACCCTGTCACTAATTCTTATTTATCTTTTTAAGATCTCCAGAACAGGTTGGGCCATGAGGTAGAAAAGCGGCTGTCTTTTTCTCAAACGCTAGCAAAGCTATTTCAAAAGTGTGTGTTCTTACACACACTTGTTTTTGCACAGACGGAATTGTCTATAAGAACGCAAGATTTATCACAACCCTGTAGGCCTCCTTTGGTCCCAGCCTGGGCAGTCCTGCAGGTGCTCTCTGCATGCTGCTGGATAATTTATTCAAATTAGTCACTTGGAGAATTGTAGTTTTGGCTAGAGAAAGAGGCACGACCCTGGGCAGTTAGACAGCTGCCAGGATGGCAGTGGTAGAATCAAGCCCCTAACAGCAGCACCATTGCCAGGGACAGCCAAGCCCTTTACAGTGAGCAAGATCAGAGCAAGCACCACACCTAGGACCCCCAGGCCACCCATATATGCTTGCCTCTGCTGCCTTAAGTGCTGGAGCCTAGACTGTGTTTCCTGGAAGTGGAAGGCAGGCACCCGCATTGCTGTCCGTGTCCCCATGTTTTGTTTATGTTTATGTTTTATTTGATTTGATTTATATACCGCCCTACTCCCGAAGGACTCAGGGCGGTGAACGGCCACATGATAAAACACATAAATACAAAGTTTAAAAGCAGAATAAAACCGAATTAAACAATTTGGCCAACCATAGATTTAAAACACCCCAATAACTAAGAATAGATTAAAATTTGCATTTTAAAAGGGAAAAATTAGACCAGGGCAGCCTGACGAAATAAAAAGGTCTTGAGAACGCGGCGGAAGGTGCATAGATCCGGGATCGTCCGTATCTCCGGGGGGAGGTCGTTCCAGATCATAGGTGCCCCCACAGAGAAGGCTCTCCCCCTGGGGGCCGTCAGTCGACACTGTTTGGCCAACGGCACCCGGAGAAGCCCCTCCCTATGAGAGCCTACCGGCCGGTGGGAGGCTACTGATGGCAGCAGGCGGTCCCGTAAATAACCAGGTCCTAAGCCATGGAGCACTCTAAAGGTGGTAACCAAGACCTTGAAGCACACACGGAAGATCACCGGGAGCCAGTGCAGCTCGCACAGGAGAGGTGTTACATGGGAACGCCATGTCACCCCCATAACGATCCGCGTGGCCGCACTCTGCGCCAGTTGGAGTCTCCGGGTGCTCCTCAAGGGGAGCCCCATGTAGAGAGCATTGCAGTAATCCAGGCGGGAAGTGACGAGGGCGTGAGTGACCGTGCGTAAGGAGTCCCGATCCAGAAAGGGACGCAACTGGCGAATCAGGTGAACCTGATGAAAAATCCTCCTGGTCACAGCCGTCATATGCTCTTCTAAAGACAGCCATGAATCCAGGAGGATGCCCAAGTTGCGAGCCCTCTCTGTGGGGGCCAGCGATTCGCCCCCAATAGTCAGTGATGGCATCAACTGACTATATCCGGACGTCGGAAACCACAGCCACTCAGTCTTGGATGGGTTGAGCCTGAGCCTGTTTCTCCCCATCCAGATCCGCACAGCCTCCAGGCACCGGGACATCACTTCAAGGGCATCAGTGGGGTGGTCCAGGGTGGAGATGTACAGCTGAGTATTGTCAGCGTACTAATGGTAGCTCACCCCGAAACCATGGATGATCTCGCCCAACGGCTTTACATAAATGTTGAACAGAAGGGGCGAGAGGACCGACCCTTGTGGCACCCCACATATGAGGCACCTTGGGGTCGACCTCTGCCCCCCTGCCAACACAGACTGCAACCTGTTGGAGAGAAAGGAGGAGAACCACCGCAACACAGTGCCTCCCACCCCTAACTCTTCCAACTGGTGCAGCATGATACCATGGTCGATGGTATCAAAAGCTGCTGAGAGATCTAATAGAACCAGGACAGAGGAGCAACCCCTGTTCCGAGCCCTCCAGAGATCATCAACCAATGTGACCAATGCCATGCTGTACCCAGGCCTGAAGCCCGACTGGAACAGATTCAGATACACCGTTTCATCCAGGTGCTGGGGGAGCTGTCGCGCAACCACACTCTCAACAACCCTTCGCCACAAAGCGAAGGTTGGAGACCGGATGATAATTAGACAACTCTGCCGGGTCCGGTTCTTGAGGAGAGGCGTCACCACTGCCTCTTTCAAGGTGGCGGGGAAGTCACCCTCACTCAGTGAAGCATTTATAATCCCCTGGAGCCAGCCTCGCATCACCTCCCGAGAAGCCAGCACTAACCAGGAGGGACATGGGTCCAACAAACATGTGGTCGCATTCAGTCTACCCAGAATCCTGTCGACGTCATCAGGAGTCACAGGATCAAACTCATCCCAGATAACATTCTCAAGACCAGCCTCAGTCATCCCCCCTGAAACTACCCAGTCGGAGTCCAGACCTTCCCAAATCTGAGTGATTTTGTCATACAGATACTATACAAAGTCCTCGGCTCTACTCTCCAAGGGGTCCTCCCTCACTCCCTGGTGGAGCAAGGAGCGGGTCACCCTAAATAGGGCAGCCGGGCGGTTATCTGACGATGCAATAAGAGCAGCAAAATAGTTACACTTTGCTGCTTTTATCGCCACTAGGTAATTCTTGAGTGTCCCCTCCCTCAGAGCAACCCTGTGGCCTACAGGCACTTCCCTGTCTGCCTTATCTCCCCCACGGCAAGTGCAGCAGGACAAATCAAAACACCAAGCTCTCCATTTCATCTGCCCAGACCTCGCCAATTGTGCAGCCACAGAGACAGAGAACCCAAGGCACCAGATGCGAGCATAAGTGAGTGATGCGAGGATCCCAGGCATGGCACCCAGTGACTGCACTGACTTGGGCTCACTGTGAAGGGCTTGGCCATCCCTTGCCACTGCGCTACTGCAAGGAGCTTGATTTTCCCAATGCCATCCTGGCCAGATATCTAACCACTTGCAGTCCTGCCTCCTCCTCTAGCCAAAACTAGACCGTGCAGGCTGAAACGAAAGTGGCCTGCAGGGACATGATAGAAGTCACATTCTTACAGATGATTCCATCTGTGTGCAAAAATGACAGTGTGTAAGAACATGAGATCTAAGTAGTGGTGGGATTCAAATAACGTAACCGGTTCTCTCCTCTGACTGGATGGAGGGGCATGGATGGAGGGGCATGGCTGGGAGGGGGTCATATGACTGGGTAGGCGTGGCCAACTCACTATCACTCACATCAAGGGGCACCTCACCTGCCCCCCCCTCCCAGCTGTCCAACCTCTTTGTGTGTGGTGGGAACTTGGAAGCCAAGTGTCAGCCACATGCCCAGTCGCCCATGCAGAGATCAGGTAGGCCACAGCAAAGGCAGGCAAGTGGGCTGGGCTGTGTGGGAGGCAGCTAAGGGAGGAAGATTCACCAGGCAAAGATCAGCTGGGCTGAGGGAGTTGCGGACAAGGCAAGTGAGGGAACCAGACAGTAGCAGCATATGCCACAGGCGTAACTGTAGGCATTAGTCAATGTGGACAGGGCAAGATAAGGAGTGAGGGGCATGGCATTGCCAGTCAGCAATTTAACAACCAATTTGGCTGAAGTGGTGCAAACCGGATGAATCCCACCACTAGATCTAAGGGAAAAAATCCCAGCTTTCCCAGCTGTTTGAGAAAAAGACATCTGCCACTTGGCCCAGCCTGTTCTGGAACTCTGGAGATTTTCAAAAGGTGAGTGAGTGATTGATAATAGAGGGTTGGTTTGTAGAAGGCCAAAGCAGCCATGAAGGGAAGCAAGCATGAGATATCTCAGTGGGTGGGGGAAAGGTTTTGAGTGGCTGGATGCAGGTGTTTTGTTCCTGCACTAGCCCCTCCATGGTCTTGCGATTCCTGAGGAACTCCATTCACACTTAACAATTTGCTCATTGATTAACAAATGCATTGGAAAGGGCTTCCGCTTCCGGTTCCGCTGGCGACAGACTTTGATCGGGCTAGCTCTGGCCCCAGAGTCTGATCCCCCCCATCTGGAGGCCCTTTGGGCCAAGCGCCCCATTATTGGGGCGTTTGCCGTTTGAGGGCGGCTCGCCAGGGGTCCCCTGCCTCACTTCCAGGGGCCGGGAGGCCGATGCTGGCGCGCCCGAGGCTCCAGAGGGGGCGGGAGGCGATCGGCGGCTTTTTTTCGAGGCCGCCGAGGCGCCACAGCGCCTAAGGGGACCGGTGCTACCTAAGAAGGCACAACGGACTGTACTGACTGATTGCAGAGTGGAGCAGGCATCCTGGAGGCGAGAGGGGGGGTTGGAGTTTCCCCCCCCCCTTGTAGCTGGAAAGGTGCCGTGGCAGAGAACTAGGGGGAAGGAGATGGGGTGAAAACCCTTACCTTTCTGACTTTTCCTTGGAGGATGGCTGTGGCAGAGTTTCTTGGAGAGGTCTGGTGGCCCCTCCCCCCGGCAGACAATGGCGACTGTCTGACTTCCTGCTTCTTTATTTATGATTGAAGACAATATTCTCCTCTGGCTTCCTGTTTGACCTACTCTATACTTCGGACTCGTTGCTCCTGTGAGCGCCCACTGGTGGACAGTTGAAAAATTACTTTGATTGCGAATCCCTCTTTCTTCTCTGGAGGTTTGCCCTTTGATTTCTCATCTTCTACTGATCTAAGATGGCTAAGGGCCACAAATCAGCAGCAACTGACATGGGGAAAATTTTGGAAAGACTGGCAATATTGGACCAAAAGTTGGACAAGTTAGATGACGTCCAAAAAGGATTATCTGAAATTAAATCTGAAATGACACTTATGAAAAAAGATTTAAATGATGTTCAACAGCTGGCAGAGCAAAACAAGAAGAAGATGGGGGGTCTGGAGGGGGAGGTACGGGCACTCCAGAAGGTGGAGGATGGGAGAGGAAATGTAATGTTAACCTTACAACTGGATAAGATGTCTTATTTTCTCAGGTTCCAAAACGTGGAACAACTTGACCAGGAAAATTTGAGAGAAGTGATGGTTAAAATGTTGGGTGAATTTTTAGAAAGAGATTTGGAGTCTATTGGAAGGGATGTGGACTTGGTGTACAGAGTAAACTCACAATTTGCAATTTTACATAATCTACCAAGAGAGATTCATATTAAATTTGTGAGAAGGGAACTGAGAGATGAGATATTGAGAAAACAAAGACTGGGGGCGCTGGTGTACAGGGGCAAGGAGATCACCATCCTGAAGCAGATTCCCAGACAGGTACGAGAATTAAGAAGAAAATATTATTTTTTATCAAATAAGCTGTACCTCAAGGGAGTAGGTTTTAGGTGGCTGATTCCGGAGGGTTTGATGATTTTTTGGGAGGACAGTAAGAAGAAAATTAATAATGTAACGGAAGCTAAGGCTTTTTTTGACCAACATAAATCCTTCCTAGGTGGAGAAGATACAGGAGCCGAAGAGGGGGAAGTATTAGATGATCAAGGAGCGGAGGCGGACGGAGCTGTTGCGGCCCGGGAGGGGGAGGGAAGCCAGACCATGGTTTTAAGAGCCAGAACTAGGAAATGAAGAAAGGAGGGGAATCTATTGTTTAAGGTTTTTTTAATGGACATTTTTCTTTTCTCTCTCTTCTTTTATTGTATTTTGTATAACACTTTTTTTTTGTTTATATAATTTTTATATAACCTGGTTGTTTGTTTTGATTTAAGATAATAATGTCTGTTGTGTGAGAAATTTAAAAAAAGAAAATAATAATTGAAATATCTTTTTATAAAGATATTGAAAATTCAACATATTGTAAACTATAATATTGTATATTCTTAACCAATAAAAACTTTTTATTAAAAAAAAAAAACAAATGCATTGGAAAGAGACTCGTTCATTTAACCTGATTCAGTTAATATTATGATCATAAGGGGCAGGCTCCATTATGGTCGTACCTTGAGGATTACCTGTAATTTAACGAAGCTAATGATCTGCAGTTTGGATTTCTCCTATTGCTGGAACTGTCTGAGCCATAAAGCAAAATAATATTGGGTAGGACAAAATTGTGATGTTTTCATTATAAGTGCCTGCTTGAATATTGCAAATTTAATCTCCAACAGGCAACAACAGCACAAGAACTCAAAATTATATCAGTCGTATAACAATTACCAGCAGCATAGTGCAAAGGATAAAAGTCCAAAGATAAAGTACAGAAATTCTAAAACAATAACACATTAAGCTGCAAAATTTCACCAAAATTCAACTGCTAGCCATAAGTGAGTTTTTGCAGAGTGCCTTTCCACATAAAAAGTTTTGCTTTTATCTCTTTAAACCTGAATTTCTATCCACAATCTTTTTGATATTGACATCCTTATAACAAAGAGAGGACATATTTTTCTTTCTGGATCAGAGATAGAATCTCCATTCTCCAAATTCCAAAAAGACACAATTGAAGATGTCTATCACCCAAGAGACAATCTTCCTGAACAAGCTCAGCATTATTAAAAACAAATAGCTTCCCAGGGAACTTCAGATCTTCTGTTGATGAACTCTCCAGAGGGAACATGTCATCGATTTAGAAAAGGCATGAATTAACAAAAGTTTAAAATAAGAATGCTAATAACATTTTCTAAAGCTTTTCATTCGAGAAATGTGAGCTAAAATCAATGCTACTGTCAAAACTCTACTTCTCACCAATGGGAAGAGTTATGAAAATTAAACAGTTGATTAATACACTTTTGGAACATACAGTTGTCTTTCTAGGGATAAAGATCAATGTTATAAATATTCATCAAGCAATAAAATCCCACTGAAAACAATAGGCTGTTTTCCAAGAAACATGTGATCAAGCTTCAGCATTTTATAGCCTTCAAGAATATTCTGCTCTGAACCTAGATACCCATGTTAACACATCACCACATTGCTCGCATATCATCAGAATATTTAATGATAAAGATGTGCTTAATTAACAAGCTACTGTTTAAGCCTCAGGAATTGGCTGCATGTGAGTTCTTCATTTGTATATTAATGCAAATATATTCAGGGAATGCATCGGGATTAAACACCTCTCAGTGAATGGCAGCTTTAACTCAATGGCTTAACTACCTGTATTACAGTTATTAAAATAATAATGACATACTGACCTCAAATTTTACAAAATGCTGAATCTTAGCTAAAACTCACGACTAATGTCAATCGTTCAAAGAATTAAAAGTTGGGAAAAAATTAAGTAAATCTTCATTATGTGTGCCACTTTTAGGTATGACACTGGAGAATAGGCAGTTACAAACTGTATTGAAGGTAATATCAAATTTAAGGTAGAATCAATTGTAATAGAGCAACCTGGCTTAAATTGATATTCATTAGGGTATTCCTTGTATGAATAGGAACCATTTGGACTTGGTAGTCTTTATAAGAGCCCCAGCTGGTAATGGTTGAAGGTTAATGCTTTACCCTATTCTGTTCAATTTTGTGTCCTAATTAGTCATCTAAATCTATAGCTGTGAGCACCAAGTGTCTGTGCTGAAAAGAAACTAATTAATGCTAGCAAATTAGATCAAGTCCAAAGATCCAACAGCCAAACTCTTAAATGCTCCTTGTTAATAGGAAGTGTAGCTGTCAATAACTGCTGTTGGTGGCTATAATGAGGCCTCTTTCTTTCACTGAAAGTGATTTCATTTCTCTTTGTCCTCACAAAAGCTGTTCCATTCCTTTTTTTTTAAAGTAGTTTCAATAAGGATGTTAGCTGCCTGACCCATTTCTTGTGATCAGCTGGGATGAAATGACATGGAAAAAACCAAGAAGGATAAGTCTCTTCATACTCATATTATGTTTCAAACAAGTTTCCTTGTTTGAAGCCCTGATGCTGGTTTTTGAATATCAAGTTTTCTTCACCACTGAATATTTAAATGAACTGTTGTGGAATATGTTTAGTTATTATGGAACGCAATATCCACAGGAGAAAGAAGCAACTGTATCAAAAACCTTTATCTCTGAAACACAATTTTAAGGTAAAAAAATGGAGATTCCTCACACATTGTAAGAGAATAAAGGACACTGAAGATTCAGCATAGATTTTTGCATACACAGTGACAAGTGTTTGTTTCTTCCATTAGGCATATACTGTGATACATGCTGTCTGAATTCAACCATGATGTTCAACTCATATATCTAGTTATATAATATAGCTGCATGTAACACATTTTGTGTATCTTTCATATAGCTTATTGCAGCAGTGCAGATTATTTTATGCTAGGACTATATTCCAATCCACACAAGCATGAACTAAAAGAATATCAGGGAGAAGTATTAATTACCCACCAGAGTAGTTATGGTTGCAATTTCCTATTAGCAAGTATGAAACAACAATCTCCTCTCTTAGCCCTATCTATTTCCACTGCCACTGTTAGCTACTTGTCTAGTACATATTCTAAGGGAATTCTGAGTTGAAGTTGGAACAGCGTAGTCTGTTTGAGAGCACTCTATTATTGACTCTATAGTGTTGTCAAAAATACTTCCTATTATAGATAGTCCTTGACTTGCAATTATTTGTTTAGCGATCGTTTGAAGTTATAATGGCACTGAAAAAAGTGACTTACAACAGATCCTCACACTTACAACCATTGCAGCATTCCCACGATCACATGATCAAAGTTTGGGTGCTTGGCAGCCAGCATGTTTTATGAATGATTCACATCTTCCAATACACAAGGTATGTATATCTATATTCAATGTACAGTCATGGCCGTAAATGTTGGCACCCCTGAAATTTTTACAGAAAATGAAGTATTTCTCACAGAAAAGTATTGCAGTAACACAGGTTTTGCTATACACATGTTTATTCCCTTTGTGTGTATTGGAACGAAACCAAAAAAGGGAGGGAAAAAAGCAAATTGGACATAATGTCACACAAAACTCCAAAAATGGGCTGGACAAAATCATTGGCACCCTTTCAAAATTGTGGATAAATAAGATTGTTTCAAGCATGTGATGCTCCTTTAAACTCACCTGGGGCAAGTAACAGGTGTGGGCAATATAAATCTCACACCTGAAAGCAGATAAAAAGGAGAAAAGTTCACTTAGTCTTTGCATTGTGTGTCTGTGTGTGGCACACTAAGCATGGACAACAGAAAGAGGAGAAGAGAACTGTCTGAGGACTTGAGAACCAAAATTGTGGAAAAATATAACCAATCTCAAGGTTACACGTCCATCTCCAGAGATCTAGATTTGCCTTTGTCCAGAGTGCGCAACATTATCAAGAAGTTTGCAACCCATGGCACTGTAGCTAATCTCCCTGGGCGTGGACGGAAGAGAAAAATTGATGAAAGGTGCCAACGCAGGATAGTCCGGATGGTGAATAAGCAGCCCCAAACAAGTTCCAAAGCAATTCAAGCTGTCCTGCAGGCTCAGGGAGCATCAGTGTCAGTGCGAACTATCCGTCAACATTTAAATGAAATGAAACGCTATGGCAGGAGACCCAGGAGGACCCCACTGCTGACACAGAGACATAAAAAAGCAAGACTAGTTTGCCAACATGTACTCGAGTAAGCCAAAATCCTTCTGGGCAAACGTCTTGTGGACAGATGAGACCAAGATAGAGCTTTTTGGTAAAGCACATCATTCTACTGTTTACCGCAAACAGAATGAGGCCTACAAAGAAAAGAACACAGTACCTACAGTGAAATATGGTGGAGGTTCACTGATGTTTTGGGGTTATTTTGCTGCCTCTGGCACTGGGTGCCTTGAATGTGTGCAAGGCATCATGAAATCTGAGGATTACCAACGGATTTTGGGTCGCATTGTAGAGCCCAGTGTCAGAAAGCTGGGTTTGCATCGGAGATCTTGGGTCTTCCAGCAGGACAATGACCCCAAACATACGTCAGAAAGCACCCAGAAATGGATGGCAACAAAGCCCTGGAGAGTTCTGAAGTGGCCAGCAATGAGTCCAGATCTCAATCCCAGTGAACATCTGTGGAGAGATCTTAAAATTGCTGTTGGGAAGAGGCGCCCTTCCAATAAGAGAGACCTGTAGCAGTTTCCAAAGGAAGAGTGGTCCAAAATTCCGGGTGAGAGGTGTAAGAAGCTTATTGATAGTTATCGGAAGCGACTGATTTCAGTTATTTATTCCAAAGGGTGTGCAACCAAATATTAAGTAAAGGGTGCCAATGATTTTATCCAGCCCATTTTTGGAGTTTTGTGTGACATTATGTCCAATTTGCTTTTTTTCCTCCCTTTTTTGGTTTTGTTCCAATACACACAAAGGGAATAAACATGTGTATAGCAAAACATGTGTTACTGCAATACTTTTCTGTGAGGATTACTTCATTTTCTGTAAAAATTTCAGGGGTGCCAACATTTACGGCCATGACTGTATATGTCTTGCAAGAAGTTAGGACTGTTAGTAATTTTTTAAATAAACAAATGAAATAGAACCATGTACTCTTATACAATGTCACATAAGGGCATATAGTCAAGTCATCAAAACAGTTTTAAAGTTTTGAATGTCCATATCCCACAATATGGCATGTTAGGCAAGTCCAGTCTCCAAGTAGTAAACAAATATTTTTGCCTTATTTTAAAAATAGACTTTTTTCTATAACTCACATAAATTAGATAATTCTGTAAGACTACAATATGCTTAACATTTACACCATAGTTTACTGCGATAGGAATGGTTGGCTCATAGAATGACATGGCTTTATATGTATTCTTCTAAACAGAAGTAAGAAATATAATTTTAATTGTGAAAATGCATGTTTTAAAAAATATTGCTAACTAACATATCTCAGGGTTTTAGAACTGCAAGTCCTTATGCCCAATAATTTACTGCTCCAATTCCTTATGCTAAGAGACTAGCTTTGTCATAAACTGTGGGATACACTACAATCAGTTAATAGACTCTGGTACTGTAAGAAAGCACAAGAGATGGCCACAAACCACAGCATGAGACTCTTAAGTATTTCACACTTTCTCTTAATCTACATTTCTGATGAAAGAACTTAAAATACTACTTAAGATGCCTTTGGGTACTTAAATGGAAAGTGTCAACATTTGTTCAAGCTTTGAAATAGGGTTGGGTTTTTTGTTTTGCTTTTTTAGATCTTGATATGTCAGATGCAAGGGTGATATTTTAGTGTAGGTAGCCCCTAGAGCGACACATATGATCCCAGCTACAGGATTGTTGATTAACTAGATAATATTTAAACTATGGTTGACACTGGCCTTATTTTACTAAGGAAGCCTGAAGTGGTATTTCATTCCATCATCTTTAGTAAGTATCAATGTATTCCCTTGGGAGAAAAAGAATGATGGCATTTGGAAGAGATCTTTGTCAGAACACTTTCCAAATTCTATCTACATAGTTCACCAAATATTTATAATTATATGGGATTAATCAAACATAAATACCTACAAGTATTCATAATAATTATGTTCTTCATTAAAGGTATTGTACTATACCGGAATGAAATTCTATCATTGATTCCTCATTTAAACAATGATAAAACTATCTATTTTAGAAGCTTATCAAGTGAAAGCAGAAAATTATTTACATATTTATTTAATTTATATCTCACCTTTATTATTTTTATTAAAAACTTCAAGGTAGTGAATATATCTATTGGTTTATAGTAGATATAAAAAGTATACACAACCATTAAAATGCCAGGTTTTTGAGACGTAAAAAAAACCAGACCAAGATAAATGACTTCAGAATTTTTTCGACCTTTAATGTAACATATAAGCTGTACAATTCTGTTGAAAAATAAATTGAAAAAGTAGCAATATGAAATGTACAATAATGTGGTTACATAATGCGCACATTCTTAAAACTAATACTTTGTTGAAAGCACCTTTTGATTTTATTGACAGCATTCAGTCTTTTAGAGTAGGAACCTATCATCTCCTGGCACATCTTGCCTTGACAATCTTTGCCCACCCTTCCTTGCAAAAGCATTCAAATCTCTCTGATTTCAAGGGAATCTCCTATGCATAGACTTACCTTCACAGATTTTCAAATGGATTCAGGTCCAGGCTCTGACTGGGTTATTCCAAAACTTTGATTTTCTTCTACTGAAATCATTATTTTGTTGATTTGGAGCTATGTTTTGGGTTATTGAAATGTGAAATTCCTCTCCATCTTCAGCATTTTAGCACAGACCTGAAGGTTTGGGGCCAAAATTGACTATTATTTGGAAATGTTCATAATTCCTTCCACCTTGACTAAAGCCCTAGTTTCAGCTAAAGAAAAGCAGCCACAAAGCTTAATGCTACCACCACCATGCTTCACTATGGGCGTGGTATCCTTTTGGTGATGCGTCACAAGTACAATTTTGGAATTGTGGCCAAAAAGTTGGTCTCATCAAACCATAACACGTTTTCTCACATGCTTTTGTAAGACTTGGTGCAGGTTTTGCAAAATGTAGCCAGGTTTGGATGTTTTTCTTTGTAAGGAAAGAGTTCCGTCTTGCCGTCTTGCCCCTTAGCCCAGACATATGAAGAATACGGGAGATTTTTATCACATATAGTACACAACCAATACTTGCTAGAAATTCCTGCCACTCCTTTAATGTTTCTATAGGCCTCTTGGTGGTTTCTTCTTATTTTTCATCAGTTTTGGGGGGACATCTAGTTCTTTGTAATATTGCTGTGGCATATTTTTTCCACTTGTTGATGACTGGCTTCACTGTGTTCCATGGTATATCCAATGCCTGAAATTTTTTTTCTTCCTTCTCTTCCTTCTTCTCTTCCTTCTCCTCACTGATAACTTCCAACAAGGAGATCCCTTTGATGCTTTCTAAGCTCTTTGTGAACCATTGCTTTTGCCCTAAGAAATAGCTGAGTGAATGTCAAAAAAATCCTACTAGAACAATTGAACTTTATATTGGCTTGATTAGAATTATTTTAATTAATGGCAGTGAATTAAATGTCACTGGTTAATTCTGAATACAGCCACACCCCTTCTTATAAGAGGATGTGGATACTTTTACAGCCACAATATTCTAGTTTTTTTTCCCCCGAAAATATTTTTTCAGTTTCTCAATTGAATTGTACAGTTAATATGCTATATTAAAGGTGAAAACATTTTGAAGTGATTTATCTTGGTCTGACTTATTTAAATCTCTGTTATTTTAGCAGGGGTGTGTAGACATTTTGTATTTACTGTATGTAGTAACTAAATCCTTCAAAACAAAATGGCTGAGCATGTAACATGTATATAGAGAATGCTGTAGCAACAGCTGCAGGGGCTTGGAAAAAAGACATTGATGTTTTAATAATTCAAAGAAAGGCTATTTATTTGGGATCCATTTCAAAATATCTCTTTCAAAAGATTTCCATACCACTCCTTAACAGAAAACATTAGCACAATTCTAAAAGATATGCAAATTATTAAAAACCTAGCTTTCTACAAGGACTTGCAGGAAAGTATTTTTGGCTTCCTACATGATTGGTAATATGTTTTGAAACTTCGTTTTTGTTGTTTTCCTATTTTAAGTTGAAGCTCCTCAGTCATTCTGGAGTCAAATAGCTTCTAAATCTACAAAAATTCAGAACTTCATTAAAAAAAATCAAAATATCACAACTTAAAAACATAACTTTCTTTTTGGGAAGGGAAGGGTGGAGACATTGAAAACAGTTGTCTACCTAAATGATCTGTTATTTTCAGTAATTTCTTTCCAAATTCAGAAACAAAAGTATAACAAATTAATCTTAGAGAAAGTGTTTGTGTATTAAAGCTTAGATCTGCCACATTATTTTATCTGTCTTAATTATAATAAAGGGAATTTTTAAGTTTTCATTGCCCGATAAACCCCATTCTTTTTTTCAAAAATATTAATATGGGAAAAACACAAGACTGATACCAATATTCTCTTTTTCAAATAAATATTTGTCCCAGCTCAAAAATCACACAGAATCGGACTTCAGAGAAAAAAAATGAAAACTAAAGAAAAGCACTAAGAGTGGAGCCAATGACCATGTCAGAATGAGGAGCCACTGAAAAGACCAGCTCTCTATAATTCCTTTCCAGACAAGGAGAGGACTTGAGCTCATCCTCAAGTGCTTCAGACATTTATTCAAGAGGAGTCCACAAGACAGAGGTCTCTGGGCAGGTTTAGATCTCCAGGAGACAACTGAATAAACATATTGCTCAAACACTCGTTGGTGACTTTAAAAGGATACAGAGACACTTTCTAATCACTTTCAAAAATTGCTTGTTAACTGTTGTTCAGACATCGGGAATCTTTGGATTAATGAAGTTGAAAACACAAAGCGACCTTCCTTCAATCTTTAGTGAAAGAAGTTTTAAATGCAAATTTAATTACTCTAAAAACAAAACTTTGGGGGGGGGAGATAAAGAGCAAAAGGGTGTTTAGAACTTTGATTCTGGAAAGTTATAAATGAATTAAATCTCTGGATGGATTTGAAATAAGATTTTGAAATTAAATATAAAAATCTTCACATGGAAATATTTTTATTTGAATTCTTCTCAAGAAAGCATGATAAGATGGGACTTTGAAGATTGGACACTACATGGAATAATAAGGAACTAATTAAAGGAGAAGAAAATGTAAATTTGACTTACAAATACAGAATGAAGCAAAATATTTTACTACCATGTTTCCCTGAAAATAAAACCTATCTCAAAAATAAGACCTAGCCTGATTTTAAGTGTGCACCTAATATAAGCCCTACCCCAGAAATAAGCCCTAGTGAAGGGGATGGGCATGGCCATCACAGGAGGCAGCCCAAACATGTATCCCCTCACAAACACAGGCAGCGATCCATGAAGCGGAGCTTAGCATGGGGGACTCCTTCCCTTCCCTGGTCACTTCATGGAGGCTTGACCCCTTAATTGCAGCCCCACGATTGGCTGAGCCAGTCAGGGCCAGGAGCTGCCTCTCATTCTGTCTCCCTGGGTGCCTGGATATGTATCCAGCACTCTTGGCAGCCCATCCCTGCCAGTGACGTCAGGCAACCTCACAGCCAAGGGCCCGTCTTCCGCAACTCACCTTGTGGCTCTGGAGCAGGCAACAACTATGGTTTGGAAGTCGAGTCTTGTTCAGGTTGCTGCTACCAACATGACGTGGCAGAAGTCTGTGTGGCACGTCAGGATTGGCACCCCACTCCATGCCTCTGCCCGGCTGCTGGCCTGTTGCTGCTGCCCTCATGGGGGCTCTTTGCCCTCCTGGCACAGTGCTCTTGGGTTGCCCTGCTGGGCTACTCCTGCCTGGCATGGGGCAACCTGGCCCAAATCTATGACCTCTGGAAGGCCTTCCCCACCACCCCTTCGCCAACGGTTCCTGGTGGAGCCATGCTGCCTCGCCTATCACCTTCGGGCTGCGCCCCTCCCCTGCCCTGCACAAGCTCCATGGTGGCCCTGCAGTGGGATGGAGGAGGGAGGGGGAGATCACCCCTTCCTCTTTTGTACCCCAAAAACACATCTTCCCTGCGGCCAAGCCCCAGGCCTGCATCTTTCTCGCTGGAGTAAAACAGGCAACTCAATTCAATGTTATCTGCGAAGACCTCCCAGTGCAACGCTCTGCCACAGCTCCACAGCAAGCCTCCCCCTTCCCTGTGCAGGATTGCAAGGCTGGAGGCCTCCTCAGTCTCCGCTGACCACTTCAACCTTTCCTGTGCAGGATTGCAAGTGAAACTGCAGTTTTCACTGACCATCTCTGCCTTTCCTGCACAGGATTGCAAGGCTGGAGGCCTCTGCAGCCTCCGCTCGTCAACCATCCAGGCTGGGATGGCTCAGCAGCCAGAGAAAACGGGGTTTTGGGGTGCAAAGGAGGAAGGGGCGATCTCCCCCCCTCCGTCCCACTGCAAGGCCACCACGGAGCTCATACAAGGAAGGGGAGCGGTGCAGCCAGGGGTGAAATCCAGCAGGTTCTGACAGGTTTACCGGCCCAGACGTCATAATGGACGATCTGCACATGTGCAGAAATGCATGCACACGCTCCCCTTGCGAACCAATAGTAAAGGTAAGTAAAGCCCACCGCTGGTGGGAATGAAGATTTTGCAATTTCCTTCCCCCAGGAGCAGGGAGGGAATGGAAATTTTGCAGTATCCTTCCTCTGAAGTGGGGTGGGAAGGAGATTTTGCAATATCCTTCCCCTGCCACACCCACAAAGCCATGCCCACCAAGCCACACCACGCCCACAGAACCAGTAGTAAAAAAAAAAATTGGATTTCACCATTGGGTGCAGCCCAAAGCTGATGGCAGGCAAAGCAGTATGGCTCCACTGGTGACTGCTGGCGAAGGAGCTCTGGCAGGCCGGCGGAGGGGAAGGTGTTCTGGAGGTCATAGATCTGGCCCGAGTTGCCCCATGCCAGGCAGGAGCAGTTCAGCAGGGCAGCCAAGAGCAGCGCAGTCAGGAGAACAAAGAGCGCCTGCAAGGCCAGCAGCAGCAGGCCCAGCAGCCAGGCAGAGGCACAGGGGGAGGAAGTCCTGATGCGCTGCACGGCTTTCTGACTCGTCATAGCAACAGCCTGAGCAAGACCCAAGCTCCAGTGTCCCAGGACCTGCAGGTAGGGCAGATGGAGGTCAGGGTGCACTGAGAGCTTGGCCCGTTACGACCATAGGCAAGTAGACGATGGGTCAGAGGGCATTACCGGTGGTAACAGTGCTCCCACTCCCCATGCTCACTGCCTCTTGTAGGTGGGGAAAAAATAAAGATATCCCCAAAAATAAGCCCTACTGCTTATTTTCAAATCCAAAAAAAAATAAGACCGGGTCTTATTTTGGGGGAAACATGGTAGACATCCTGAAGGATATCTTTGAACAATGGACCCAGTACTTAATTTCTACCTCTACAGACAGCCACTGTTTAAAAGAAGATATGGAAGAATAATAATTGAGATTATTCTAAAAGTAAATTGAAAAATGACAGGCTACAAGAATATAAAAAAGATCCTATACTGGATATACAAAAGAAACTGACAATGTCTTAGCGAATAAAAGATATATACAACAAACCAAGAGAAAGATTGGATAATTTTCCTATATTGGATTTACAAAAGAAGCTTGTTACATCTCTGAAGGAACAAAGAAAAACATGAAAAGAAATCAAGTTCTAAGACATTATTTGAAGGGAGTAAAGGTTGAGATTGTTAAATATAAAAAAATGGAAAATAAAGTTGGTTTATAAGATTGTCAAAAATTAAAGAAAGGAGAATAAATTGATTTTGCTGACATCAGGACTGAAATGGAGAAGCTTTAGGATTTGTTTATAGATAAAGAGATGGAATATGGGAAGAAGAGATCATTTGTTCTATTTTAAGAGAAAGTGATCAGTTATTATAAAATTTTATTTGTGATAAAGAGAAAAGTCATCCATTATCTATCTATCTATCTATCTATCTATCTATCCATCCATCTATCATCGTGATGGCCAAATTGGGGTAGGACAGAACATTTGGGATATGTATGTGATTTTTTTAGTAGTACCTTTTTAAAAAAAAATTGCAATTGCAACAATAAAACTTTAAAAAAATAAAAGAATGAAAAGAAAAAGTAGGGGAAAAAACTATGACAAAATAAGAATATAGTAATATGCTGCGTGTGTATTATTATATTATTTTTTCATAGGTTTTTTTCCTATTTTTTCTTTTCATTCTTTTTATTTTTTTAAAGTTTGCATTAATTTTTATTGTTGCAATTTACTTTTTTTTTTAAAAAAAAAGATACTACAAAAAAATCACATACATCCCAAATGCTCTGTCCTACCCCAATCTTGGTCATCATAATTTAGTTAATAAAAATATCATCAACTAGCGGTAAAAGATGTATAGATCCTATACAAGACTTTTAGAGGACTTAAAACCCTTATACTCTTTAATATTTTTCAAGCCTTCTCCCTTGCAAGCATGATTAGATATATCAGTAACATCTCTAAAATGATAACATCATCACTGGTAACCAAATCACAAGCTACATTTCAGTTGTCTGGTTTCCATGCTATAAAATACCCATAGTCAATATAGATATTTTCCAGAAGTGCTGAGTTAAATCCACTAAATTCTGAAAAATAATGTTGAACGGTTGAATTTGGAAGTTGAAGTCCAAGAAAGATGGTTGTCAAGGCAAAATTGAAAATTGATGGTTCTGATTCAGTAAAAATATGTCAAATTAAATGTCCTATTAGTGAATATAAACATGGCTACTGTAAGATGAAATTTGTAATAATGTATTAATATGGTATACAGGAAAAAACTCAGTGGAATATTAATGCTCTGTAAATAAAGAATAGAAATTTAAAATAAAAAATAAGACCAATCATGTAAACCAAATGGGTTCACACACATACACACACACACACACACGATGATGATGATGTCCATTCAAATATATGTATCAGTATTGAATTTTCTTTCTGATGTTGAGGAGAAAATGAAAAGTCTGTTTGTATCAAAGCAATCAGATTAATAGAAATGTATGGAAAGGGAATTCTCTTTGTTTGTGTTTTATTCACACCTAGACAACATGATCACAACACATATGTGAAAGTGTAAACTTGAATACTGTGGATTTTACAATGTATCACAATTATGGGAACACCTGTATTCAATATTCCATAGCTTTCTTAACAGATTTCAGTGTGGTTTGGAATGCAACTTTTTAATATAAGGGTAAAATCAGCATAAGAGACAGAAGTTTATATGTATGAGGGCAATTCTCGCCACAGGAAATAAAGCTGTCCCATATCATTCTCTGCGTGTTCCCCTTCAATTTTCAGAAAGAGATTTTAGAAATTATCAAAGGTTGTACCTATGCTGAGATAACAAGGAAATTCAATTTCATACAGATAATTCTACAGTATTTGCAATGAAATTGAACTATTTATACCATGCACAATTGTGCCACTGATTAATGATACAACTAGAATTCTTTCAGAAGTGATACATAATTTTTATAAATAAACAAAAGCATGTGTGTAAATTGAAAAGGTTGGCTAAGGCCTAACATCTATTCTATTATAATAATAGTAGAAGTATGTAGTAGTAATGTAGTATATATCATGATTGTATTCTAAACCTTCTAAACTGAAACTTTTTGTGCTCTTTAACTGTGGCTATTTAAATATTTTAATCATTGTCTTATTGCTAATCATACCTAATTTTTTCTTGAACTTGTCTTAGAATACTAAAATATTTCCAGAGACTACTTTAAGTGGTGACTAAACCTTTCATTATAGAGGGAGTTTTGTAGTATTTAAGTTTTTGGAAATAAAACTACTCCTCCTCCAGTTAAATTTGTTTGCATGAATAGAGGTCTGCCAAATCATCTGAGAAGCACCTATTAGAAGTGAGTTAGTCTCCTCTTTTTTACAGTGACAATATTTATTGTGACAGGAAAAGAACTACTATAGTTAATAATACAGAAGTTATAAACAGACCAAAGAAGTACAACATGGTCCTAAATCTATAGAATACCCTACTCTAAACTGTATCACTGTCTTTTTTTCTTATTACGGTGTTCCAAGGCTATCTTCATGAACATGGATATTTTCTGTCAGATCAATATTAAAGCACTATGAATTTTTCTACAGCCATATGCTTGCATTATGAATTGTATGACATTTAAATGATAATATATATTATTATATATAAAGAACTAATTGTACAGTTATAAAGAACTATTCCAGCTATTGGACCTTCTTCCCTTGAATGAATGTTTTCAGCTTTTCTATTCTCTCCTGTTCACAGGACTTAAGTAATTTTCATAACATCATACTTCTTTTACACTAAACTCCAAAACATATGAGGAGTTGATCCATACAATGACAGTTTAGCAAAACGCAGAAATAGGAATTTTGTACTGTTTTTAAAGCACTCTCGTTCCCTCAGCTATAATAGATAATTATAAATAATTTTAATTTATTTTTATTCAATAACCATTGTAGAATAATGGAAGACTAATAAGAAGACTTGTACCAGGCAAACCCACACTACCAATTCAAGGCAATAAATGAAAAATCAATTTTAGAATTCTAGTAGTGATAACTGTTAATATATCCTAGGCAATTAGCATACACTGTTCCTTACAAAATAAGCAAAAACAAACAAGACATTTGACCTAAAGCAGCTCTTTTCTTTGCCTTCTGCAAGTAACATATGTTCTAGCTGCAATAGAAATTTTATTCTTTTCTGATTATTAAAGCATGCAAAATGACTAATTTTCAGAGTCCTACACTATGTCTATCTGTGCCCTGTTTTAATGTGGAATGCAATACTATTTCGAGAATCATTTCACCTAACCTGAAACTATAAAGTGCTAACTAATGCTATTTTTTATTCTTTTTTTAGTGCATGTGTCCATTAATGTATGTCAGAACAGGGATCACTGTATTTTAGGTTCATTGTTATAGATAGATGATTACATTTTCCAACTTCCAAAATCATCATCTAACAAGTAGAGAAGACTGCCCCCATACTTTCAGGAACTATGGAAACAGCTATAAAAGATCCATGGATTCCCAGAGCGGGTGACAATATATAATTGAGTGGGAAAAACAGTGTGACTGTCCAGTGTAAGCACAGGTTATTTTGTCATTTGACTTTGGCCACCAAATCAGGTATATCTGCTGCCAACATCTGATTTTCCTCCCACCAATGATGGTTTAAAAAGAAGGCCAAAAGAAAGAAAATATTTTCTCTCTTCCCTGATGGAGAAATACAAATGTACCTTGCATCAGGTTCTGACAATAAATCTGGAGAGAGACTTAAGCCTTTGGAGGCAGTTATTAGTTTACAATCCCTCAACACATATACTACAATTACAATTGTGGGCTTAAAATAATAATTAGGATATATTAATAATACCTAATACCAAAGAAAACAAGTGTATGGCTTAAAAGAGCTAGGTTTCAAAAGAGGAAGAATGAACAGAGAATAATGGATAGGCCCATCTAAGATGGTAATTAGGCTTTAAAGAAATGCTGCCAGCAAGACTTGATTTGATTATATAGAAAAGAAATCTGACTTCTAATATCACTCTCATTTACTTATTCATGGCACCTAAAATGGGGGAGAGAAAGCAGGTGTTTTCTCCCTGTATCTTACAATACTTTATCCAACAACTTCAATTTGTTTTCTTTCCTTAACTTACTGGAGGCTGGAAGAACTGGTTAAAAAAACCAGGATTATGGCTGCATTCTGACAATAAAGAGAACAAATAGAATGGGCGTTGGTCTTACCATGATACGCCCTTTCTCTGTGTCATCCCAGGAGTGGCCAAGAATGGGTTGAATCGTCTGCTTCCTGTTAAGACCAAGCTGTCTGTTTCTTTTAGCCACGCCTCCTGCTTCCACATTCCTGCCCCAGTTTCGGCGAAGACATAGCTATAAAGACAACTCAAACCATCTATGCATTAGTTCCCAGATCACAGGCCAAGCGAAGCAGGGTGGAGTTTGGCCACTCCTGGGACGACACAGAAAAAGGGCGTATCACGGTAAGACCAGCGCCCATTCTCCTGCAAGGTCCCAGAAGTGGCCAAGAATGGGATTTACCAAAACCTCCCCCTATTCACGGGTGGGAAGCTGCTTGGCCAAAGCCTGAAGCCTCCCCATGAACAAATTGTAACACCCTTCGTCCAAACAATGCCTCAGCTGAGGCATAGACATCAATCTTATAATGACGAATAAAGGGTGAAGGGGAAGCCCACATGGCGGCTCTGCAGATGCCCTCAATAGAGGCCTGCATAGCCCATGCTGCAGATGTGGCAGCACTGCGGGTGGAATGGGCCATAATCCCCCTAGGGGATGGTAAGGCTTGAACCTGATAGGCCATTGTAATACGAGCCCGCAACCAACGGCTATGGTAGATGGGGTCACCTTGGAACCTGTAAATGAGGGATGGAAAGATACAAAAAGATCTTGCGTCTGGCAAGATTGTGATGTTCTCTTAATATAAACCTTAAGAGCCCTCCTAACATCTAAGGTGTGCCATTGTCACTCCAGGACATGGGAAGGTCCTGGGCAGATATCAGGCAAGATGACCTCCTGAGCCCTATGGAACTTAGAGTTCACCTTAGGGATGAATGATGGATCCATCCGGAGCACAACCCTATTAGGATGAAAAATACACAAATCCTGACGTACTGAAAGAGCAGCCAGTTTGGAAATGCACCTGGCAGAGGTGATAGCCACCAAAAACACCACTTTAAATGTTAAGAGGTGCAAGCTCACAGTACGCAAAGGTTCGAACAGGGCCAATGTAAGGGCCTGAAGAACTCGAGATAAATCCCATGTGGGGAAGCAAAGGACCACTGGAGGTCGGAGGTTAGCAGCTCCCTTAATAAATTGCCTAAGAATAGGTTCATGGGCCAATGATATCCTCTTCCCACACACAAGACCATGGAAAGTGCTGCAACCTGCCTGCGGAGCATGTTGTGGGACAGACCTTTGTCCAATCTGTCCTGCAAAAATTCTAAAACATGTGAAACTGTAGCAGAGGTGGGGTCAAGATCCCTAGCCCCACACCATGTGATAAATGCTACCCATGTGGAATCGTAAATACGATTCATAGAAGGTCTGCGAGAGGCCTGGACGGTTACAATGACCCTGGAAGAAAACCCATGCTTCCTCAGGAGTCTCCACTCAAATGCCAGACGGTTAAGTTGACCCACTGGGGCTCCAAATGTTGCAAGGCACCTTGGCTGAGTGATGTCCACTCCTGAGAAATCCTCCGGGGCCGGGAGACTGAGAGGCCCACCAGATCCGCAAACAACGGGCTGGGCCAGTGAGGGGCAACTAGGAGGAGTTCCACCCTCTCCTGAATTACCTTCCTGACAATACCTGGGATCAGCGGAAGAGGTGGAAAGGCATAAAGTAGGCTGCTTGGCCAAGGGCTGCATAAGGCATTGGTCCCCTCCGCCCCTTGTGACAGGAACCTGATGATACTTGAGCATTTTGTTGGGAGGCAAACAGGTCCACCACTGGCTGACCGAATCTGATTGTCAGTTCCAGGAAGAGCGTGGGGTGTAACTGCCATTCTGCGTTGTCTACTGTGGAACGGCTGAGGCAATCCGCCTGAGTGTTTGCCGCCCCCGCGATATGCTCCACTTTGAGGGAAAGCAAATGCTTTTCCATCCACCTCCCCAGGAGCTCCGCTTCTCTCATGAGGCTCCTGGAATGAGTGCCTCCTTGACAGTTTATGTGTGCCTTGGCCATGACGTTGTCCGTAGAATGAGAACATGTTGGCCCTGTACTAAGGTCTTGAAGTGGCGAAAGGCAAGGTGTGTCGCCCAAAGCTCCAGCCAACTGATGTTGTGGGTCAGATCCGCTGGGGTCCAGCAGCCCTGAGCCATGTGGCCCTGAAGATGAGCCCCCCAGCCAAAGAAGCTGGCATCTGATGTTATCATGATGTGACTGGGCTCCTGGAAGAGACAGCCCTTGTTCAGCCCTGGAGACACCCACCATTTGAGGGAGAGCAACACCTCTGGGGAAACACATCCCTTGGTCTGAGAGCTGCTGTTGCCTGACCGTTGGTATGGCAGCAGGAACCAGTGAAGGGTTCTTGTGTGCAGCCGAGCCCAAGGCACTATTGAGATGCATGACACAAACATCCCCAACAGTCATGCTAATAGGGCAATGGGGACCTGACGCTCTGCTCTTACCTGTCTGAGCAGAGATGTCAGGCTGTCCTTGCGGTCCTGGAAAAGGAAGACCCGTACCAGCCTGCTGTTGATTTCCGTCCCCAAGTGTAAGAATCTTGTGGCCGGCACCAGCTGGCTCTTTGGAAAGTTCACGGAGTTCTGTGCTGCCATAAAACAGTGATTGTTGTCTGCAACGCCTCCCTGGTTTCCTCAGAGGACGCTTGCACAAGAATGTCATCCAAATAGCACTGTAGACGAATAGGAATTGATCATAGATAAGCTGCTAACGCTGCCAGAACCTTGGTGAAGGCCCGGGGCGCCAATGCTAGTACGAAGACCAAGGCCCTGTATTGGTAGTGAGACTGCTTGAAGTAGAAGCAGAGATACTGACGATGTGCCAGGAGGATTGGCACATGGAGGTAAGCCTCCATAAGGTTGATCGATGCCAGGAAGTCGCCCTCCCGAATACCTTCTAAGATGGTGGCTAGGGAATTCATTTTGAACCTTTTGTAGACCAGATACAAATTTAATTTTTTTAGCTTTAGAATTGCTCTCCATCCCCCTGAAGACCATAAACAGAGTGGAGTAAAATCCCCAACCCCTCTAGTCCTCTGGAACCGCCTTGATCACCTGAATTTCCAGCAAATGCTGGATGGCGGCTTCCAGGAGACTTTCTTTTTCACTGCTTCGGGATACTGGACAGCTGACAAAGTGATTAAGAGGAAGGGAGAGGAAGTCCAAGCTGAGGCCGAGCATCACTGTATTGAGGATCCAGAGGTCACTTGTGATCATCTCCCATTGGGGCGCAAAAAGAGCCAATCGGCCACCAATGGGTGCGCTTGGCATGTAGTCATCATGGTCTACGAAAGGCATGATCTCCTGCCCCTCGAAAGGGCCATTTGCTCTGCAGGGTCTGCCTAGGCTGGGTATGAAACCCTGTCCTATCTGTTTAGTGGTCAGAATGTTGAGGAAAAGGTCATTGAGACTGTTGAAAAGAAGAGCTAGAATCAGGCTGATATGAAGACCTGCGATAGTAAGGAGCCATGCGCCTCTTGCCCTTCTTAAGGGAGGATTGCAGGACCTTCCTCTTGTCCTTATTGTCAACTAATACAGGCTCCAGAGCCTCCCCGAAGAGTGAGCCCGCTGTATAAGGGGCCAAGGCCAACTGCCATTTGGACTTGGTATCCGCCTGCCAATTGCGGAGCCAGAGCATCTTCCTTGATGTGATGGAGGAAGCCAAAGATCAAGAAGCATACTTAGCCACAGCTAATGTTGCATCTGCAGAAAATTGTGTTGCTGCAATCAATTTATTCAAGTCCTGATGGAGCCTGGTTTCACTGGGTGGAACCCTCTGTTGCATCTGCTGGAACCACAGTAATGAAATACGATTAAAAATTAGACTGCAGATGCGGCCTTAATTGCCTAGGCTGAGGACTGGTGCGCCTTGCGCAATGTCAATTCCACTTTTTTATCCTCTGGTTTCAGCCCCTCCGCTATATCACCAGATACCAATGATGGGGCGACAAGAGATGCCACTGGAGAATCTACCGTGGGCAAAAGCAGTTGGTTTTCCAATGCTGGTGCCAGCTGGTAAAACTGACGGTCAAGACCGCCTGGTGTTGGGAAGGATGCTGGTAGCACCCATTGTTGTTGCACCACATCAATGAACAACTGTGGAGCCGGAACATCCTCCTGTACAGTGGCCGACTTGGAGAAAAGGAGGTCACTGGGATTGTGGGTCCTGGTGAGCTGAGAGATGGGGTCTAACCCCATCCCTGTTGTCACACGTGCCTTGTGCAGAAGAGATTTAAACATGGCAGGAGTAAAGAGGCCGGAAAAGGCCGACACATCGGGTGTTAACCCTTCATCCTCCGATAAATCCACCACTCCTTGACTCCCTTCTTGCATAAGTGAATCTTCACCATCAGAAGATTCATCCTGCGATTGGGATTTCTGCCTGTAAGACAAGTCTCTTGCCAAATGCTCTCCATGGGAAAGACTGGTGAGAACCTCAACTGGAGGGGCTACCGGCCTGGGAATACTGCTCAATTTATCCGCAATTGCCTGAGAAACAGTTTGCGCAATGAGCAATTTAAGATCAGCAGGTAAATCAGAAGTATAGGTCTCACCTTGTCTCAAACCAGCTGCAGTCGATGTGAAGGTGGCTGACATTTCTCTTCGAGGAGCTGAATGTTGAGTTGCAGCAGCAGCAGTAGCAGCAGCAATAGGAGCAGCCACAGAAGCTGGGCAGAAAACAGAATCTTGCACAAGAGAATCATTAATATTAGGAGACAAGTTAAAGGAAGCCTCACTTGCACCCCTTTGGTGACATTACACACTGATTAGTGAGCAATCTCTCAGAGGAAGAAGCTGGGCGAGAAGTACCCTGTTCAGCCCTAGCATGGGCGTGTTGGGATTGATCTTTCTCTACTCTGTGAAATTGTTTTTCCAGAGCCTTATGTCTTCTGCTGGCATTTTTTTCAGAAGCTTTGGAATGCTTTTGCTTCCCTTGGGCCCCAGTTAGGGGAGCGGCCTTTGGAAGCATTGTAACATTAGTTGCCAGATTCAAATTACTGGAACCTTGCTTCTTGGCTCTATGCCCAGTAGCTCTTTCTTCCATTTTGCAATTTGAAAAATGCAGCCGTTACAAACTGTTTGCAGACTCCTGTAGCCCAAAACCTTCTGCAATCAGTATACCTAGCCAAGACCAAGCAGGGACTTAAAGCCAATCAGGCTAGCAGGGAATTTTGAGTGTGCCTAGCCGAGACTAAGCAGGGACTCCAATGGCCCCCACTGAGGCTATGGCTCTTAGGAATGCCCAGCAACCACTGGGTAGGGACTCCACGCCTCTCTTGAGGCCACTGCCACTGAGTATGCCTAGCCAAACCTAGGCAGGGATTCCTTCTCGCTCCAGCGAGGAAAATGGGCCCTCAAGGACTGTAAAGTCCTTAAAGCAGCAGCTTTAAAAGCCAGCCGCCGCCTCTAATCCTTAAAGGAAGGCAGAAAATAGAAAAGGAGAAATTTTTTTATACAGCTCACGATCCTGAAGATCAGAAGTGACCAGGAGTGCTTTGAAATGTCTCATTCAAGTTAAGACTGAGCCAAAACTGGGGCAGGAATGTGGAGGCAGGAGGCGTGGCTAAAAGAAACAGACAGCTCGGTCTCAACAGGAAACAGACAATTCAACCCATTCTTGGCCACTCCTGGGACCTTGCAGGAGAAGCTTGTTTTGTTATAAGTTCTTTTTTTTTTTTAAATAAAAAGTTTTTATTGGTTAAGAATATACAATATTATAGTTTACAATATGTTGAATTTTCAATATCTTTATATAAAGATATTTCAATTATTATTTTCTTTTTTTAATTTCTCACACAACAGACATTATTATCTTAAATCAAAACAAACAACCAGGTTATATAAAAATTATATAAACAAAAAAAAGAGTGTTATACAAAATACAATAAAAAAAGAGAGAGAAAAAAAAAGTCAATTAAAAAAACCTTAAACAATAGATTCCCCTCCTTTCTTCATTTCCTAGTTCTGGCTCTTAAAACCATGGTCTGGCCTCCCTCCCCCTCCCGTTAAGTTCTTGTTACAATATCAATCTCTAGTTTTAGCTGCAATTTACAAAGTTACCAACAGAAAAATTCCTTTAATCTACTAAATATAATATAGCACAATTATTAATTTATATTATCTTCCATGAATGAAAACCTGTATTATCTTTTCCCATAATGTCTTCCAGACTTCAGTCTTCAATGTGATATCCCAATTAACATCCTCATGACGAAATGTGCTCAATGGTCATTTTTATACAGATTTAGCCAATTCAGATGTTCCAGATTGATATATTAATTGGAACTTATGCTGAAATATGCATTTTTAGAATGCTGTTCACAACTCCAAATCCATACCCAGGTACCCATACATATATTATAAACACATGCACTAACAATGCATCTCCTAGATAAAATGCATTGTGTGCATAGATATTTATGCATAAAAATATAGGTGCATTTTTAATTAGATGGTTGATTCTCAAATGGAAATGCCAGTATGCAGTTTTGGTCAGAAAATTAAGACTTTGAAGAACTTACTACTCTTAGTTACAACTAAGAAAATTATTTTGACAAATTATATAAACCTATCACCATCTTACATAATAATGAATTTTCACTACATATAGATTCATTGCTACTGTGGCAATCTGGCCAGGAAAGAAAACCTTAGAAAATTAAAATTCAGGTCACGTAAATTCTTAGATTTGATATCTAGTTGAATTTCACTCTCACCTTTCACTTGTTCAGAACACAGCTCCTTGGCTTTGTCTTTCATTATTTTTGGAATCAAAATATCCTTTTCTACATGTCTGAGCTTTGGTTCCCCTGAAAGAAAAAAAATATACACAATATTTCCAACCATAAAAGTCACAGCGGAATTCAAAGAATAAGATGCAACATGTGAAGTCCAAAATTCTGAACAAGAAATAAATATAATTTCTATTACGGAATTTTAATCTATTTTTAATTTCTCATAACTTTCATTTAGCAATTCAGAAGTTTCACTGAGACTTTACTACTCACTATATTTGTAAATAATATATCCAAGAAGGCCACTGGCTAGGATATTCCCATTTTATCTTCACACAATTCCTGGCTTCACTATGTCTGAGCAACAAGCAATATCTGAACTCTGATTTTGCCAGTCAAATTCTACTAATCACTGTATTACTTAGGTTCATGATTATTTACAAATAATAGGGTTTTCAGAATTATAACTCAATAAATATTATACTAAAAAGGTGATATAAAAACAATTATTTTAATATATTTAAATACAATGCAAAGCATTACTCAGACCGTTTCCATTATTTTAACTAATCTGATACAGGCAGAAGCATGCATTATAACATCTGAAGCTATTACTGAAGGGAAGGATGAAAAAAATTAAATGAGGAGAGCAACTTAGTTTCTTAATATGATTTGATTGTTTATTTAGTATCCTATGACTATCACTAAGTGTTGTATCCTATGATTCTTGATGAATGTATTTTTTTATATACACTGAGAGCATATGCACGAAAGACAAATTCCTTTCGTGTTTAATCACACTTGGCCAATAAAGAATTCAATTCAATTCAATTCAATCCCATGCCATGCCATGCCATGCCATGCCATGCCATGCCATACCTATGCCTATTCCCAGCAGCCACAATTCTCCATTGAGAGTGGAGACAGCAGCCAGTGTGGGTGGTACTCGCCCAATCAGATTGAAGGACTGAGTCTGCCAATAATTTTAAGTCCCGCCCTTGTTGCCGGGCAGGCCAGCTTTTGACTCAGTCCTTCAGTCAGGACTGGCGTGTGGGTCTTTAGTTCCTGCTATTTTTCAAAACTTGCCTTCTCTGATTTGGATTTCTGGTATTTTACGATCTGGCTTGTGTGACTACGTCTTTTGCCTTCTCCTTTGGACTCTGGTTACCTTTGGACTTTCTTGTGAGTTATTCTCCTATAGCCCAGGTTGGTTGTTGAGGGCTGCTTGGAGGGAGAAGGTTTCTCCCTTAGGGGAGTGCCTCCCTTGGGAAGCTTAATTGGAGGCGCGTGGGATCGCGGCAGCGTTTTTTTGCACGTTTGGAGGAATCAGGTTCCCTTCTCTGCCTCCAGCCTGCCTCGAATCTCTGGCTGCTTTTTCTGCCGTTTTTTTGCGCCGTTGGGATAGCGGCCGCCATTTTGTTGCCCTCCGTTCCGCTTGGAATTCCTCCCAACCTCCTCTCTTCATTTGTTTGCAAGACTGTTTAAAATTTCTCTCGAGCCCTGGCCGTTTCGTTACATTAGGGACTGCTGCTTGCCTCTCATCTCTCAGCCAGCGTCTTCCCAGCTAGCTCCGACGCTTGGATCGGCTTTAACAGCCTACCCGACAATCAGCTGAGCCCAGTCAGCGGAGCTTCGCGCTCCCGCCGTTTCTAACAGCGCCTGTTGCTGACGGACTTTTTAGACGCTTGGGGAGAATCTATTGCTTTGTGGAGCTTCGCGCTCCCAATTGTTGGCTGCTGGACGTCTCTCCTACTGGGGGCTTATTAAAAGGGCACCTGCTTGACGCTCCGCCATTTTGGAGGCTCTTTGGACACGCGGCGGCCATTTTGTGGAGCTTTCGCGCTCCCCCTTGCCAACTGGCTTGATTGTCTTTTCGCCAGCACTTCTTTGTGGAGTTTCCGCGCTCCCTCTGTTATCAGTTGGCCTGTGAGTGTTATTTGGCCTGCAATCTATCACTATGCCAAAGGCCCTATCTAAGTCTAAGCACGGTCGTAAGGCCGGCTCTATTGGTCATGGACATTCTGATAATCGGCCGCTTGGCCGCCAAGACTCCAATCCGGCCCCTATTGAGACGCCTCCTCCTCCTACAGCCCCATGTTCTCATCACAAGTGTCATGGACATGGCAGTGCCCTTTCCAAAGTGGAAAAGCGCAGGGACAAAGTCCTCACGCAACTCTGCAATAAGGCAAGCGCCAACCTTCCTTCTACTGTTGCCTCTCCTCCAGTGACCTCTGGGGTGTCAGATTCTGTGCGGGACCCTCGTCCAGCTACGCCTGACCAGCTTTCGCTTCGTGATTGCCCCATTACTATTTCCACCACGGATTTGTGGGGTGCTGATTCCTCGGCGCCAGCGACGGTTCAGCCACCTGAGGAAACACACATTTCTCCTTCCCTGCCCCAGGTTCCTGCTCCTTCTCCGGAGCCTCTACCTGGTCCATTTCATCCTGATCAGCTACAGAGACTTATTGAAGCTGCAGTTCAAAAATCCCTGGCAGCAGGACTGCGCCCTCCCAGCGTCTCTGGGTCTGTGCAGTCGGCTTCACCTGAGCACACTCGATCCTCCAATCAGGCTCCGGCCAGGGCTCCTTCTTCCCCTTCATGCTCGCAGGCTACGCATGGTTCTACCTTGTCAGAAGCTGACTATAGCGATTCCGGATTATCTGACGATGAAAATCTCCCTCCGGATCAACCGGCCTTCTCAGGTCTATTTCCACAGGCCCTATTCAAATCGCTGCTTTTCAAAGCCGTTAACGCTGCTCAGCTGTCTTCACCTGTTTCTCAGCCTTCTGTCTCTGTTCCTCCGGGGACTTTGGACCCTATGTTTGCAGAACCGGTTAAACCTGTCACAGCCATTCCTGCTCCTCCCCTCTTCCTGGATGTTGTAAAGCGTCAATGGTCCTCTCCGGGCTCGGCTCCCCTCCCTTCTTCTACTGACCGTACAAATTTCCATGTCGCATCTGAGTTGGATTCCCTGCTTCAACTCCCGTCGGTAGATGCTCCTATCGCTGCTCTCCTGCCTAATTCCAACGTTCCGGGGGATCCCGATGAAGGCTTGCGGCCTGATGAGCGTCGTTCCGATTTAGTCCTCCAGAGGGCACACCAAGGTGCAGCGTGGGCTGTCAAGGCCGCCTCTACGGCATCCTTCTTCAACCGGACCACCTTGCTTTGGCTGCGCCAGTTACAGGAGAAGTTGTCGCCTGAGGATGCTCGAGTCAAGCAGGACCTCAATAAGATCGTGGCTGCGGTCCAGTTTTCAGCGGACTCGACCCTTAACGCTGCTCGTTTTGCCGCTAAATCGTTGGCTTCTGCTGTTGCCGCTCGTCGGTTGGTCTGGCTCCGCCACTGGCAGGCGGATGCCAGACATAAGTGGCGGCTGGCTTCTATCCCTTTTGGGGGGTCTCGACTTTTTGGGGACGCCTTAGAGCCCTTCTTGACTGAGACTAGGGACAAGAAGAAAGTTCTGGCAGCGGCGTATCGCAGAGGGGACTCCCGCTTCTCCCCATACCCCTCACGGCCCCACTCTCGAGGTGCTGATGTGGGGGGGTTCTCCTCTTCCTTTCCCTCGCCTCGTCCATACAATAATTTCAGCAGGCAACGAGGCTCTCTGGATAGGTCATCTCGGGGTAGATCCTTTGGTTTCAAACGGCCCTTTCGAGGGGGAGGAGGTCGTTCCATCCGGCGCCGACGTTGATTGCATCTCATCTCCCCCCATAGGCGGCAGGTTGGCCCTTTTTGCCGCCGTTTGGGCGCGGTCCACTTCAGACAAATGGGTCCAGGCCACCTTAAAATCAGGGTTGGCCATTGAATTCATCTCCACCCCTCCGAACACTTTCGTCTGCTGTCCGACTTCTCGTTCCATTGCGAGGAGGTCCCTTATGGACTCTGCGGTTCAGCATCTTTTGGCCATCAGAGCTATTCAGCTTGTTCCATCTGGTCAAGAGCGTACGGGCTTTTATTCCCGGGTATTTCTGGTACCTAAGTCTTCGGGGGGGTGGCGACCCATATTGGACCTAAAACGATTGAACAGGTACGTTGTGTACCGTAAATTTAAAATGCAATCTTTGAGCACTATTCTAGCCGGTGTCCGGAGGGGCGATCTCCTCTCTTCTATAGACCTCACGGAGGCCTATTTGCACATTCCTATCCTCCCCTCCCATAGACAGTTTTTCCGTTTTTGTTATGGGGGGGTGCATTACCAGTACAGGGCCTTACCCTTTGGTCTCTCCTCGGCTCCCCGTACCTTTACGAAAGTGTTGGCCGCTTTGGCGGCCGCGCTTCGGCTTCGCTCCGTTAGGCTTTTATGTTACCTTGATGATATTCTTGTGTTGTCTCCTTCTGCTCAGCAAGCAGCTGTGGATGTCCGCCTAACTGTTGAGACCCTGGCGGCCCATGGTTTTTCTATTAATTTAGATAAGAGCCATCTCTCCCCCTCCACTAGTTTGGTTCATTTAGGGGCCCTTATTGATTCTGTACAGGGTAAAGTTTTCCTCTCTCCCGAACGACAGGACAGTATTCGAGAGTTGATTTCCAAGGTTGAAGGGTGCCGAGCCGTTTCTCCCTTGGTTCTTTCGCAACTGTTAGGGAAGATGATCTCCGCCATAGCTATAGTGCCCTGGGCCCAGCTGCATGCTCGGGAGCTCCAATGGTTTCTCTTGCCGTTGCAGAAGGCGGGCAGAGGCACTTCCTCCAGACCGATTCCTGTTCCATCGGCGGTTCGCAGGTCCCTACGATGGTGGCGCTCCCCAGCCCTAGCAGCAGGTTGTTTCTTTCTCGATCCCCCGAGGGTAGTTGTGACGACGGACGCCAGTCTCCTCGGTTGGGGAGCCCATTGCCAAGGTCAGCTGGCTCAAGGGACGTGGACTGCATCGGAGTCCCTTCATCCGATCAATTGGCTGGAGCTGCAGGCGGTGTTTCTTGCTCTGAGAGCCTTTCGACACTTAGTTTCCGGAGCTCATGTCCTCATCCTCACGGACAACATCGCTGCCAAGGCGCACCTGAACAAACTAGGGGGTACCAGGTCACGGTCCCTCCTTCTGGTGGCGATGCGGCTGGGACTCTGGGCAGAGCGTCACATTTGCTCCCTTCGGGCGGAACACATCTCCGGTGTGGAGAATTATCAAGCGGATTGGCTGAGTCGTCGTCGGGTGGACAATGCGGAGTGGCGCCTCCATCCTCGCCTCTTCGAACAGCTGTCTCGGCGATTCGGCGTTCCGTTGATCGACCTCTTCGCGACAAATGCGAATGCGCAGCTGCCACGGTTCTTCGCCCGGTACCCAGATCCTCACGCATCCGGGGTCGATGCTCTGCGGACCCCTTGGCCAGAGGGTCTTTTGTATGCATTTCCCCCAACGTCTCTCCTTCCCAGGGTCATCCGAAAAATCATAGCGGAGCGGGCGGAAGTGATCCTTGTAGCGCCTCATTGGCCCAGGAGACCCTGGTTTGCCGACCTTGTGTCCCTCTCGGTGGCCCCATATTGGCGCATCCCACTCGGGGACGACACTCTCTCCCAGGGCGCCCTGACTCACCCGGATGTGGCCTGGCTCAATCTGACCGCATGGCGGTTGAGCGGAGCACAATGAGTGCAGTGAATATTCCGGCGGACGTCGTTCGGACTTTACAGGCCTCCCGACGTTCCTCTACGGAACGCATTTATTCGGCCACTTGGCGTGCCTTCTGCTCCTGGTGTTCCCGGTCCGGCGTTCTCGCTCTTCAACCCTCCATTGTGAACATTATGGTGTTTTTGCAACATGGCCTCTCACAAGGTCTTTCACCTAATACATTACGTCGACAAGTGGCCGCATTGTCTTCCGTGCTTGTCTGCGGTACATTGCCCTCCTTGGCGCAGCATCCTCTGATACGACGTTTTCTCCGTGGAGCCACGAACTTGTCTCCTCCCGTTCTGCACAGATACCCTACTTGGGACCTTCCACTAGTGTTGGAGTCGCTGATGGGCCCACCGTACGAACCGTTACGGACTGCTAGTCTCCGGCTGCTTACCTGCAAGGTCGCCTTCTTGGTGGCCATAACATCGGCCCGCCGCATTTCCGAATTGGCTGCGTTGTCCACTCGTTCTGATCTGTGTGTGTTCCACTCGGACCGTGTGGTCCTCCGTTTGGACCCTACCTTCATGCCGAAGGTGAATTCTATTTTCCACAGATCGCAAGACCTTATTCTGCCTAATTTCTGCCCGCGGCCTTCTCACCCTAGGGAGCGACGTTGGCACTCCCTTGACGTCAGACGAGCTCTTCGGATCTACATTAAGAGGACAGCTGTTTTTCGTCGATCGGAGTCGCTGTTCGTCTCCTTCTTACCTGTTTCCCAGGGTTCCAAGGTCTCCTCGTCTACCATCGGTCGCTGGATCCGACAGACTATCGCGTCCGCCTATGATCTTCGTTCTCTTCCACGTCCCTCACGACTGACTGCTCATTCCACCCGTAGCGCTGCTACGTCGGCAGCATGGGCGACCCAAGCTCCCTTACTTGAGATCTGCAGGGCGGCCACGTGGACTTCCCCGATCCCTTTTATTAGGCACTACAAGTTGGATCAATTTGCTTCAGCGGAGGCCGCGTTTGGACGTCGAGTTCTTCAGAGGGTTGTTGCCGGGGAGGGTATTACGGACCAGCTGGATCCCCCCCTGAGTTCGGGACAGTGAACTTGGGTATGTCCCACACTGGCTGCTGTCTCCACTCTCAATGGAGAAGGGGCGTTGGTCCTACCTGACACGCTCCTTCTCGTTGAGTGGAGACAGCAGCCAGACCCTCCCTAGCTTAGGCTGGTCCTTATCTGTCTTCTCCCTTTCTCTACTTACCTGTGTTACCTGTGATTGTTTCTTATCCCACACGCCGAGTCTGTCTTTCAAGTCTTCGCCAAAAGCTGGCCTGCCCGGCAACAAGGGCGGGACTTAAAATTATTGGCAGACTCAGTCCTTCAATCTGATTGGGCGAGTACCACCCACACTGGCTGCTGTCTCCACTCAACGAGAAGGAGCGTGTCAGGTAGGACCAACGCCCCTTCTCTTTTAGTTTCTAAACCTATAGTGCAGGAGACCAGAAAAACTTCTTTTGATGACCACTAGTTATGTCTTTGGCTGCTTCAAAATCTAGGAATTGAAGTTCCTTACTATATAGAAGACATCACTTGATGAAAGTAGCCTTAAAGGCTCTCTCATATCAGAGCAAAATGTCAACATTCGTTGAGCATTGAATTGAAGAACACAGATTATTCCTGACAAAGAGTAACTTTTCAGAGAGCAATCTATTACCTACTGCCTGTTTCTTTAACTGAAGACCACAGCAACAGGAAGACTCTAAAGCTATCTCCAACATGTAAACATTTGCTCTACTTTAATGCTAAGTACTCCCTCTTTCAAATAAACAGTAGATAATATAAATTGTAGTTTATGATTCACTGGGAGAAATGAGAAGATAAACTATGCAAAATGTTATTTCTGTATCTTTATTTTTAAAAAATCAATGGATCATATAAGAATGAGGCAGGAAGTGATAGATTTGGATCAGTACCTACAGAATTTCAAGTCAGTCTCATTTTAAACTATTTATAAGAAATCTTTAATAAAAATAAAGAAGAACAACTACAATAAAATGCTGGTCTGGCTATCAACTATGGAAGCAGTAATATATCCGAATGTCTTGGACTTAGACAAAATAGCAAGATACAAAGATATATTAGATGATCAAGGAAAATTAAAAACGAATCAAGAATTAAAAAACCAGGGAATTGATATAGATTGGTGGCCCTATTTGCAAATCCAGTCGAGATACAAAGAAGACAGAAAAGTATGGTTTCTATAGGGAACTACAAGAGCTGGATAAAATACTACAGGGGACAAAGGAAAAAATGATTTTAAAAACATAATTATTTACTGAGATTCAAAATGGAAGAAGAAACGGTTAAAGAAACTATGATAACCTGGGCAAAAAAATTCGGCTATACCTTAGAATTAGAGAACTGGGAAAAACTGTGGGAAAAACAATTATAAACTGACAATGGCGGCAGCATACAAAGAAAATTTATATAAAATGTTTTACCACTGGCATTTGGTCCCAGCAAGATTAGCAAAAATGTTTCCAAATAGACCAGCGAAGTATTGGAAATGTAAACAGAAACAAGGAACATACTACCACATGTGGTGGACATGCCCAGAAGCAGGGAAATACTGGATAAAGATAAGAAAATGGTTAGAGACAATTATCAAACAACAAATAGATCTAAAACCAGAGTTATTTTTATTAGGAAATTACAGTAAAAAAAACCCCCAATATATAATGCTACATATAATAACAGTGGCCAGAATTGTTTACGTGTATAATTGAAAGAATGAAAGTATACCTTCTAATGAAATGGTGATAAAGAAAGTGCTAGAATGTGCGGAGATAGATAGGCTGACTATGGAAATAAAAGAAAGAGGAGAAACCGAATATTATCTAATTTGGAATACATGGTACAACTGGTTAGAGAATAGAAGTAAAGTTTAAGTATGTTAAAGTAAGATAAGATGTGATAAAAATGTAATATATACATATTGAATCTGCGGTAAACTATATATGAGTTGAGGGATTTTAAATCTAGAATCGCTCTCCACCCCACCCCCCGAATGCTTCAGAACTACGAAAAGGATGGAGTAATACCTTGTTTCCACTGACTGTGGGGAATCTCCTCTATGGGGTGAATTTGCAGGAGGTGTTGAACAGCTTGGTCCATCAGATGTCGTCTGGACTTGCTGTTTGAAGCTGGGCATCAGAGGTTTGGAGAGGAATTCTAGGGGAAGACCGAATTTTACTACCGAGAGGGCCCAGAGATCTGGAGTTGATCTTTCCCACCTGTCCGCGAAGAGGGCCAGGCATCCTCCAATGGGAGGATTGGGTGGTAAGTCATTTATGGCTGCAGAATTGGCGGTAGCCAGAGCCGCGAAAGAACTGCTTAGACTGCAGAAATTGCTTGTTCCTATCTCAAAAGGATTGACGGTCTGAAGACCGGTTTGGTCCCTGAAGGTAAACCTGATGGGAGGGGCTTCCCTGGGAATAGGTACGAAAGGAAGTCCTCCTGTAATAAGGAGAGGACCTTCTGTCAGGACGTTTAGACGTTGAAGGGAGAACTTTTCGCTTGTCACATGTCTCAATAAGAGGATCAAGCGACTCACAAAACAGCTTCTCTGCTGAATATGGAGCTGCAGCCAAACACCATTTTGGCCTAAGATCTGCTGGCCACTGGCAAAGCCAGAGCAGCCGACGGGCTGACACTGTAGAAGCTAAGACCTAGACGCATACTTGCCGAATTTAGAATAGCATAAGCAGAAAATTGAGTGGCAGCTATGATTTTATTAATATCCTGATGGAGGTGAACCTCAGGATACTCTGGCCTGTAATTGTTGAAGCCAAATAATGGTGGTTTGATTAAAAAATGAGGCCGAGGAAGCAGTTTGAATTGCCCATGCTACAGCCTGATGGTTCTTTTTGAAAAGACATTCCAATTTTTATCCTCCGATCGTAGACCTTCAGATGTATCCCCTGCCACATAGGAAGAGGAAGAGGAAGAGGAGGAGGAAGAAGAAGAGGAAAGAGCTGCTACAGGGCTGACCACTGGGTCAAACGGATTCTCCCGTTTATGGTCAACCTGCCTTGTTTCTTCCTAGGACATTTTTGGACTATCAGAGTCGAGCCCTTGGCCATACCTTATCACTACCTCAGAGCTTTAGATGTATTTAAGATCACAGCTCCTTGCATTGCGAGACGCCCCCCTCTCACAAGCCTGGCCCTCCATGTTATCGAGGGTCTACCTCAATGACGGGTCTTGGGACCCAGAGAGGTGGCATGCTGCGAAGAGGGGGTTGAGGGGATTTTTAGTTAAACTTTTGGTTAAACTTTTAAGGGGTTCTGGGGTGGGAGGGTAAAATTGGAAATAGGGTTGTGGGTTTGAGGGAAAACCCACCAAGGGGAGGGTCGGGCCTGGCCATGATGCGCAGCAAGGCGGATGGGGGATCCGAGGGTAATGGGGGGGGTCAAGCTTGTCCAGATTGTGTTTTCACCATCGGTACTGTGAGTGGGAGGGGTAGATATGGTGGGAGCAGGGGGCCTTATCATGTTAAGGGGGCACGCACCCGCTGTCTTCGAGCAGTAGCATGCTCCGGCCCCCAAGGCTCCACTCGTGTTCCAGGTTGCACAGACCCTCAGGGCCCGGGCCTTCGACTGATGTTGTGCAACGCTAAGTCTGCAGTAAATAAAGCCCCCCCTCATCTGTGATCTTATTCAGGAGGGGGGAGCGGACCTGGCGGGCATTACAGAGACCTGGTTGCGCCTGGAGGGAGGGGTCCCTCTGGTAGAAATGTGCCCACCAGGCTTCCACGCATTTCATCAGCCGAGGTCACAGGGGAGGGGCGGGGGAGTAGTGGTTATCATTAAACAAGGTCTGAGACCAAGGGAGGCCACTGTTCCTCATACGGCCAGCTGTGAATCCCTCCTTGTGAAATGGGGCCATGGGGTTCAGATGGGTTTACTGATTACGTACCTGGCTCCCTGCCACGTGGCAACAGCCCTGCCCGAGCTGCTCAACGTCATCGCCGCGGTGGCGGTTGATACCCCCAGGCATCCTCCTGGATTCACAGATGTCTTTAGAAGAGCACTTGACGGCCGTGACCGGGAGGATTTTTCATCAGGTTCGCCTGATTCGCCAGTTGCGTCCCTTTCTAGATCGGAACTCCCTACGCACAGTCACTCATGCCCTCGTCACCTCTCCTCTGAACTATTGTAGTGCTCTCTACATGGGGCTCCCCTTGAGGAGCACTCAGAGGCTCCAACTGGTACAGAGTGCAGCCGCACAGGTGGTTATGGGAACGACGTGGCGTTCCCATGTAACACCCCTCCTGCGTGAGCTGCAATGGCTCCCGGTGGTCTTCCAGGTGCGCTTCAAGGTTTTGGTTATCACCTTTAGAGTGCTCCATGGCTTAGGACCTGGTTATCTATGGGACTGCCTGCTACTACCAATAGCCTCCCACTGGCCAGTACGCTCCCTTAAGAGAGGGGCTCCTCAGGGTGCCGTCGGCCAAACAATGTCGACTGGCGGCCCCCAGGGGGACAGCCTTCTCTGTGGGGGCACCTACGATCTGGAACAAGCTCCCCCCGGAGATACAGACGATCCCGGACCTGCGCACCTTCCGGGGTGCGCTTAAGATTTTTTTATTTCATCAAGCTGGCCTGGCCTAAATCTTTTCCCCTGTTAAATGAAAATTTTAATTTGGTTTTTAAATTATTGGGCATTTTAAATTTGTCTCAGCCAAATTATTTAATTCGCTTTTATTCTATTTTAAATTTTTGTATGTATGTGTTTTATTCTGTGGCTGTTCATCACTCTGAGTTCTTCGGGAGTAAGGTGGTATATAAATTTAATAAAAACAAAACAAAAACAAACCTGTAATAATTGAGCAAACTTGGGTGCTACAGAATAATATTTTCTATCAGAACCATGTGAGGAAGACAGGGTTGCAGGACTAGACCATTGCTTTTTAACCACATCTATGAACAGTTGTGGGATTGGAATAAAACACTGTTCAGGAGGAAGCTCAGAGAAAAGACCCTGTGTTTGTCCCTATTGAGCTTCCTGCATTTCCTTGAGGTAATCATCCTCTTCAATGCAGCAGTGATTTGTGCCTTATGCAATAAGGACTTGAATCTATCTGGGGGAAATAAACCTGTAAAGGCAGGTGTGTCTTAAATCACCCCCCTTATCATCTGATAAGTCAGAGTGGCGTTCTTCTTCAAAGGCAAATGCTTCACTTGCTCTAGAAGCTGCAGGAGAATGAGAGCCAGTAAGGCTAATTGCAGGAGAGCCTCTAATTTGAGCAGAACATTCTGAAATTATTGAACCAGAGTGATGACCCTGAAAGGCAGCTGCAAGAACCAATGGCCTTGTCAATTAGGATCTTTAATCCTTCTGGCAGATTTTTAAAAGGGTCCTTTGGAGCTTGTTCTGGTAAGGGAGATTCCCTTGCAGAAGCTGTTGCTGCCACATTTCTACCAGATTCAGGGGTTGCAGGAGTAATCAATTGGCTTGCAAAAGGATTTTGAAGTGTGCCTTGTTCTTCCTGAAGAAGAACCCCTCCCTCTCCTTCCGATGACCAGGCCTGGTTAACTGCAGGAACAGGGAAGGAGGGAGTAGATGGAAGAGGAGAAACCTCTTTTTCAGGCACATTTGCAACAGCCTTATTAATCTGCTTCTCTAAGGTTTTATGCCTCCTTTCCAAATCCTTCTCCTCTGCTTTAGAAAGGTGCTTGCGTTTGTAAGTAGCTTTCTTTCCTGTGGGCATGGTAGCTCCCTCCCCTTGTGAAGAGCAATTCGCCATCTTGCTTTTGTACTCACTGCGACCAACTGTACCCACTGTGGACTGGAAAAGAATTAGTTTCACTTTCGCCACTTGGAATAAGAAAAATGGTGGTGACTATGACAAGAAGCTCAGTGGCTGCCAGTACACACATGAGCAGGATGAACTCTGCTCTAGAGGTGACTGTCCAGGTAGCACCTAGAAACAGTCCCTATTAAGCGCCCCCACAGCCACGACTCAAGGAATCGATGGCTGGAAAATTGCCATGTGGAGAATGCAATGAATGATCTTGCAACTCTCCAACTGAAGAAATTTCATTGATGGTATAGGAGGATTGAGGCCAAAACTTGCAAACCTTTTCTCTGGTGGCAAAGCGGCAAAAAAAAGGTTGTAAAACTACCGTGGCACTTCAAAGGACCGCCCTACAGCTGATCATCGGTCTTCCGGAGCTGAGGGTGACAGCGGCGACGGAAACAGCAATCCTGGAGCTGTTACCAGGTTTTCGCTTTTAAATGTTGGTGGTACAGCGTTCTGCGCCCCCGCACTTTTGTTGGTGGTATAGGGCTGTAAAAGCCTCACCAAAGGAAAGGAAAAATCATGCAAAGGGAGCTTCCAAATGGCGGCTGTCAGGAGCGAAAAGGGAGCCTGGTAGACTAGGCCGCTCAAAATAGTAGGTAGACCGGTAGGCTGTAATCAAAAATTTTGCCTGGTAGACCAGTACTCTTGGAAAAACAAATGAAGAAAAATAAAAATAAAAATTAAGGTCAAAAAACTTACAATAAATGAATGGAATCAAACAGACCTGGGCTGAGAGCCAGATCTGCAGGAGATGTTTCTCTCAGACCGACTGAGTTGAAACTGAGCCTGAAAGGGTGGAGCAAGGGGCGTAGTCAAAAAACTATGACTCAGCCACTAGCAGATCTGACTGAAGCAACCCATGTCTGGACGATGCCAGAGCCATCAATGGAAAACTTCAATAGCATTCTTTAGGAGGGGAAATCCATTGTATCATATAATACTTTGTTTCCTCTTCTTTTAGCTCATTGCATTTTTCATCTAAATTGATATTAGGCTGCATTTGACTCACTTCTGAAAATTGAAAAAGTCTTCAGTTGCTTTGGAACATTTTAAAAAGATAGAAAAGTTACCAGAGTGATGTAAAAGTAGGCCTGCATGAAAAACAGCTATTCCTTTTACATCTATCCAGATTAACCCCAAGAATGCTTGGAAAGAGGAATGGTCAGACCGTTTCTTGCAGCCTGACCATTAGTTATTTTTCTCTACCAAACTATCAGATTTCAATTTGGCTCGCTCTATCTGGACTAAACTGAACAGTTAGATTTTTTTTTAGTGGAAGTGTGATGTAGTTTTCTTAGATCACCAGGTAGCATCTGAGTAGTAGGTTGTTTTACCATAGTCAAACATTAGACTCAAATGATTCTGTTTAACAATTTCACTGCTTTATTAGTCTTGCATTTATCTGATTAATAATTATGAAACCAAAGTGAATTACTATATACAATTGCTTGGGAGTTAGTTCTTCTAAATTAGGTAAGATTAACAGAACTCAAATTCTAAGCAGTTTGTTTCATTTTCTACCTTAAAATTATTCAGAAAATTGCATATATTTCTATTACCCTTAACTTTTAAATTTTGAGATTTTACTACTTTACATTTGCATCAATTCAAATTAAGAGAGAGAGTAAGGATGACACTATCAGGAGAAAAAAATTCAAAGCTTTAACTTCTCACTATGCTATCATCACCTTGAAGTCAATTTTCACCTTTTTCACTGGCTGAATCTGTTATCTTACATTTTGCTTTGGGGCTCATGTGTTCTTGCAATATAGCAGTACTGGATTATGAGAATTCTGACAAGCATGTTTGCTAAAAAAAAAAGTCACAATGCTTATATTCTTGAAGGTAGAAAAGCAGATTCCAAACTAATTTTATAACAATTGGTGAAATAAACATAAAAATATGAATACAGATTGAGAGCAACTATACAAACAAATCAGTGGCACAGGTTCAATTACTCAAATATAAAAGTGAATAAGAATAATCAAAAAGAAAAATAAATATATCAACCATTAATTCTGACTTTTGCAAATACGGTTGTCTGTTCAACAAGAAATGAGAGATCAGTCAAACCTTTGAAATTAAAGGAAACTACAATAACTAAAATGCAGGGACACAAGGGAAAGTATAGGATAACAGCTTGCAAGAAAAGAATTAAATTTTCTTGCATGCATTTTGATGTAAGTTCTCCTTATATTCAGTATTAGTTAAAAAGCATTATATACACTCCACGTAAAGTAATAGGTCAACGGGCTTCCCATCATAGAGATGATAAATTAATCTTCTGCATCATATTCTAATTAAAGCTGTGTGGTAAAATATCAGCTAGTGTTTAACCCTAGAATTTAAACTAATTCTATCAAAATTAGTTTAGGATTTAAATCATCTTAATTTAGTTTAATAACAACAATACTTATACTCATGGCCGTAAATGTTGGCACCCCTGAAATTTTTCCAGAAAATGAAGTAATCCTCACAGAAAAGTATTGCAGTAACACATGTTTTGCTATACACATGTTTATTCCCTTTGTGTGTATTGGAACAAAACCAAAAAAGGGAGGGGAAAAAAGCAGATTGGACATACTGTCACACAAAACTCCAAAAATGGGCTGGATAAAATCATTGGCACCCTTTACTTAATATTTGATTGCACACCCTTTGGAATAAATAACTGAAATCAGTCGCTTCCGATAACTATCAATAAGCTTCTTACACCTCTCACCCGGAATTTTGGACCACTCTTCCTTTGCAAACTGCTACAGGTCTCTCTTATTGGAAGGGCGCCTCTTCCCAACAGCAATTTTAAGATCTCTCCACAGGTGTTCACTGGGATTGAGATCTGGACTCATTGCTGGCCACTTCAGAACTCTCCAGTGCTTTGTTGCCATCCATTTCTGGGTGCTTTCTGACGTATGTTTGGGGTCATTGTCCTGCTGGAAGACCCAAGATCTCCGACGCAAACCCAGCTTTCTGACACTGCGCTCTACAGTGCGACCCAAAATCCGTTGGTAATCCTCAGATTTCATGATGCCTTGCACACATTCAAGGCACCCAGTGCCAGAGGCAGCAAAATAACCCCAAAACATCAGTGAACCTCCACCATATTTCACTGTAGGTACTGTGCTCTTTTCTTTGTAGGCCTCATTCCGTTTGCAGTAAACAGTAAAATGATGTGCTTTACCAAAAAGCTCTATCTTGGTCTCATCTGTCCACAAGATGTTTGCCCAGAAGGATTTTGGCTTACTCAAGTACATGTTGGCAAACTGTAGTCTTGCTTTTTTATGTTTCTGTGTCAGCAGTGGGGTCCTCCTGGGTCTCCTGCCATAGCGTTTCATTTCATTTAAATGTCGACGGATAGTTCACACTGACACTGATGCTCCCTGAGCCTGCAGGACAGCTTGAATTGCTTTGGAACTTGTTTGGGGCTGCTTATCCACCATCCGGACTATCCTGCGTTGGCACCTTTCATCAATTTTTCTCTTCCGTCCACGCCCAGGGAGATTAGCTACAGTGCCATGGGTTGCAAAATTCTTGATAATGTTGCGCACTCTGGACAAAGGCAAATCTAGATCTCTGGAGATGGACGTGTAACCTTGAGATTGGTTATATTTTTCCACAATTTTGGTTCTCAAGTCCTCAGACAGTTCTCTTCTCCTCTTTCTGTTGTCCATGCTTAGTGTGCCACACACAGACACACAATGAAAAGACTAAGTGAACTTTTCTCCTTTTTATCTGCTTTCAGTTGTGAGATTTATATTGCCCACACCTGTTACTTGCCCCAGGTGAATTTAAAGGAGCATCACATGCTTGAAACAATCTTATTTATCCACAATTTTGAAAGGGTGCCAATGATTTTGTCCAGCCCATTTTTGGAGTTTTGTGTGACATTATGTCCAATTTGCTTTTTTCCCTCCCTTTTTTGGTTTTGTTCCAATACACACAAAGGGAATAAACATGTGTATAGCAAAACATGTGTTACTGCAATACTTTTCTGTGAGGATTACTTCATTTTCTGGAAAAATTTCAGGGGTGCCAACATTTACGGCCATGACTGTATATCAAATGTTTCAGATTAAACATGTTTCAGATTTTGTTCAGAATTTTAGTTTCTCAAATATGCCTTGTATCTAATCATATCACTTCATTCCCCTTTCTCAACTTTCCAGGATGCTATATAAATATCAAATATGGTATCTCTTACCATAATCCTTAGTTATTTCAAAGGTAATGTATGCATCTCTGAACATAAACATGAATGTAATTATGGAAATGTAAAATTCCACAATTAGAGAACAAACACACTATTAGGATATAGGTGATTCTCCATGGTAGTTATCATTCAAAGATGCTGGACTATATCTCCCATAATCTTATTCACTAGTAATGCTTGTTTAAATTAACACAGCTAGAAGGTGCCAAGTTAAAAAAGAGGGACCTGAACTTCATAGTTGTTTTACTATGTACCATGCAGAGGAGGGTCTTCCAAAAGAACATCTTTCCATTATTTTAACTCTACAAAAATAAGGTGGCGGGTAGGGGGGGTTAGAGAGACTTAGAAGCAAAATTAGTATTAGTAATAAGTTGTCGATAATTATATTTTCCACTATTAAATTTTACAGAACTATTTTCGTAGGATTCAATTGAAGAATTCAGTATAATATATAATTATAACTAAGGCAGCATGTATATAAAATATTTTGGAGTCAAAGGACTGCATCCTGGAATGTCCTAATCTGAGCTCCGGATTGACTATTCTGCTTGTTCCAGAAATGGTTCAATCTCAAAATAGTTACCACAATTTATTTCATGTTCAAAATAGCCATTCCAAAGTCAGACCATTTCTGGTACCCATGAAATATCTCGTACACTTCTGTAGTATTAACTATACAGAACAATTGAGAAGTGATATTACATACTGATTAAGCAAAATGGAAAAATTGCTACTTAATGAAACTATAAGTTCCTGAAGTAACAAAGAAACACAGGGAGGGGAGATGCTGAGTGCCCCCAACTATTGAGGCTTTTATTCAGATGAGTAAGCAAGTTATAGGAAATGTTCAGATTGCTGAATTCACCATTTTCAAAAAAAAATTTCTATATGTAAGAGGCACATATAAAGGAGTGCCCCACAAGTGAAAATGCTCCTCAACCAAACATGGCATCAAGAACGCCACAAAAATTAAAGTATTTTATAGAGAAAGTGAAAACATAAGACAGAACCTTTATACCTATGACACTGTGTGTAGTAGAGAAAATCAAGATAAACATATGAGTTAATAAAACATGTTTCTAGAATCCTTATGGGAAAAAGATAGATGAAATCAACAAGTTCAACAGGTAGAGGATATATGGTTAAAATCAGTTTGGAACTAGTATGGATTTCCTTTAAATGTAAAGCTAATCAGTTAGTTTTTCATCTGTTTTTCCTCATTCAAGCCAACTTTAGGTTGAATTATTTTTATTTTAGACAGGGTGGACATAAATGTCTTTACTTTAGCTTCTGTAAATTGGACTCAAAACATCTCTTCCTAGAGCTAAAATAAAATGGGAAAAAGTACAGAAGTAGGAAGAAGTTGTTTCTCAAAATAACTGGGAAATATCATATGTCTATCAAGTAAGTATTAAAGACCTGTTTATGAAGTATTTTAAAAATATCTGTAATATCTGTAATAAAACCATGTTTTTTGTCAGGGTATAACAGTTCATGAATTGGAATAGACATGGTAACAGTTCAGTCAATGGGGACTGTTTGGTGATTCAGACAGTTTGGAGTCTGGGTGTGGCATAGCTTGACTGTTATGTATAAAAGAGTTGGTTTGTCCTTGCATTATTGCATTATTGCTTCTGTACTTCTGGATTCTGAGTTCTGGTTCTGGCTTCTGCTGTATGGGCATTGTATACATGCATCATGCTTTATATTACAGTATATAAAGAGGGTTTTTTTATACATGAATCCTGCTGAATTATTTACTTGTATGTTGGTTGGATTGCTGCAAACTCTAACAGGTTATGGGCCCAGAGCACACCAGACACAGTAAAACTGAAATGTAATTAAGCTGTAGGACAGGCTGGGTTATTAAGTAAAAGTCTGAGAAGGCTTGCAGGATAGCTGTTGATTTCGAGGAGAGCTCTCTGTCTCGATTGGGACAGAAGAATTATATTACTTAGGCTGCAAAGATGGAATGCTTCCTGAAGGCTAAGGAGCTCTGGGATATTGTTATTAATCCACCCCAGGCACCATTATTAGCAGCAGATCAAAGACACCACAATAAGGCACTGGACTACATCATCTTAAGTTTAGAAGTTGAACAATTCCTGAATGTATCTAATTTAAAAACTGCAAAGGAGGTGTAGGAAGTTAGCACCCACCCCTTTCCTAGGAAAATGAAATATTCTAGGAAATATTAAAAATATAGAATATTATATTTAAAGGAGAAACATGTTTCTAAAGACAAACTCAGAGCCTCAGCTTCCCCAGCAGATATTTTGGTGCCAAACTATGTACAAGACAAAGGCTGGGTCAGATTATCTATAAAACAAAAGACATGGCCCTTACTCAAGATCCAAATCATGAGAGACCAGAAGCGTCACAGTGAGACTGTCTGGAAAATAGCAGGCTCCGATGAGCCCCATGAAAATCCAGCCAGACAAACCACTGTTGGGGGGTCTTCGGATCAGAACCATCCTGTAGGGACGGTGAAGAAGGAGAAGCGCCTTGGATGACCAAGAGGAACAGGTAAGTTCCTCGAAAGGTCAGAGGCAATTCTTCAAACTGGCAGCGGGGGTGGCAGCCATCAAAAATTACCGCTTTGAAGCTGGGGCAACCAGAATAAGATTTTGTGCAGGAGCGGTGTCTGAATGGAGTACTGGTACAGGGTGAGTGATTGGTCAACTCATAGGTAAAAAAGAAATTTTTTAAAAAAAACTTTAAAAGGTGTCCTGGCAAAGAAATGAGCGGCTAATTGGCACTTGGGAATTTTAATGGAGGGAGAAGAACAAAGAGGAAGTATTAAAGCCGAAAAAAGAAAACTTTATATTTGGATTTAAAATTTGATTTGGAGAAATTAAAACTAATACAAGAAAAAGAAACCCGAGGGAAAGCACTTTTTAATGAGGATTTGAATTTTTATTTTATTTTTTAAATTTGATTTATATGCCACCCTTCTCCGGAGACTCAGGGCTGCTTACAACGCGTTAAGCAATAGCCTTCATACTTTTGTATATTTATACAAAGTCAGCTTATTGCCCACACAATCTGGGTGCTCATTTTACCTACCTTAGAAAGGATGGAAGGCTGAGTCAACCTTGAGCCTGGTGGGATTTGAACTTGCAGTAATTGCAGGCAGCTGGAAACTTAAGTGCTACTTTTAACAGCACTTAGTCCACTGCGCCATCAGGCTCTTATATTATTCTTGACAGTTTGAAGGAAGAACAAAGAGGAGATCAAAATATTAAAGCCCAAGAAAGGAAATTTTACAACTGGATTTAAAACTGATTTTGGAGAAATTAAAAACAATAAAAGGAAAAGAAAGCTGAGAGAAAGTATTTTCTACATGGATTTAAAATACTTTTGTAAACTTAATACTTTGTTGTTCTGAGAATTGTGGATTGGAAAGAGACATCTGCTTGTGGAAAGAAAGTACTATAATGACCGGCCTGAAAATTGAAGGAAATAACAGCACTGACCTTGATCACTAAAAGAATTGTGAGACACTTTAAGGAGTATTTGTTTTTTTTAAAACTGATTGGTCTTGACTTTTAAAGGAGGTGAAAAACAAAAAAGCTTTAAATTGGAGTGGATTGGACAAATATTTGAACTGGGTATTATCTGGAAATACAAAAGAGACTATATGGACTTAAATCTTAATTAAATATACCGTATATACTCAAGTATAAGCCGAGTTTTTCAGCACATTTTTATGCTGGAAAAAAGCCCCCTTGGCTTATACTCGAGTGAGGAAAAATGCCTTTTTTCCTGTAACCGTTTTGGCTCCCAGGAGCTGCAAGGAGGCTTGCTAAAGGTAAAATAGGGCATGGGGGGGGTGCGGCGCCCCTCCCCCGTGCCCCTTTTTGGCTCCCAGGGGCTGCAGGGAGGCTTGCTAAAGGTAAAATGGGGCGTGGGGGTGCGGCGCCCCTTCCCCGCGCTCCTTTTTGGCTCCCAGGGGCTGCAGGGAGGCTTGCTAAGGGCAAAATGGGGCGTGGGGGGTGCGGTGCCCCTACCCGCAACTCGGTTTGGCTCCCAGGGGCTGCAGGGAGGTTTGCTAGGGGCATGAGGGGGGTGCCTAGCAAGACTCCCTGCAGTCACCTGGAAGCAAAAATGGACTGCCGGGGGGAGGGGGGCTTCAAGGGAGAAAGAAATGAAGAAATCCTCACTGTTTAGGGAGATCCCCATGTGCACTGAGCTTGAGTTGAGAGCTTATTGTAATTGAGAGCTTATTGTAATTGGCTGCTAGCTATCCTTGCTCAGGCTAAGCCAGGGTGGGCAAATGTGGCCCTTTTACAACCTGTGGACTTCAACTCCCAGAATTCTCCCAGCTTGACTGTCTGAGGAATTCTGGGAGTTGAAGTCCACAGGTTGTAAAAGGGCCACATTTGCCCACCCCTGGGCTAAGTTAATCAATAGTGGAGCTCTAAGAATGCCAGATGAGAAGGAGAAAGGGAGGGAGAAAGAAAAAGAGAGAGAGAGAGAAGAAAGAGACAAAGAAAGAAAGAGAAAGAAAAAGAAAAAGGAAGGGAGAGAGAGAGAGAGAGAAAGAATGAATGCAGGTATCTCTTAACAGAGGCTTGAACTTGCCTGAAATTAGATCAAGCCCTACATCACTTAACCCAATGTATCAGATTAAATTGTTATTGAATTATTTTTGGTATATATACTACATTCTCTTGTGTAATTTTAGTTATAGTGTAAAACTAGTCTATTATGTCTCAAAATAAAAGGGAGATCAAAAATCCAATTAGTGCCATGTAAATTCTGGAATCCCCAAAGACCTTTCCCATTGTATTTATTAAACAAATTTATATAGCTACCCAACTCATATACACTACTTTTAAAGTTATTGTTGATACCATATTGCTTTTGTTAATCCTCTTTTCCACTTACAGAGCTAGTTTATTGTTTTTCTTTGAAATCAATATTCAAAAACATATAATAATAATAATAATAATAATAATAATAATAATAATAATTTAATTTGTATCCCGCCCTTCTCCCAGAAGGGACTCAGGGCGGTGGACAGCCAGAATTAAAATACATACAATACAAAAATTAAGATAAATTAAAAGATATTAAATCGATCGGCCTCCCAATTTAAAACCCCAAGTCTATAAAATTCAAAATCCCAATTTAAAACCATTTAAGCTAGGCCGGCTTGCTGGAATAAGTAAGTCTTCAAGGCTTTGCGGAAGGTACGAAGGTCCGGGATCAGTCTTATTCCAGGAGGTAGCTCATTCCATAGGGCGGGTGCCCCCACAGAGAAGGCTCTCCCCCTGGGGGTCGCCAGCCGACATTGCTTGACTGACGGCACCCTGAGGAGGCCCTCTCTGTGAGAGCGTATTGGCCGGTGGGAGGTTATCGGTAGCAGCAGGCAGTCTCGTAAGTACCCTGGCCCTAAGCCATGGAGCACTTTAAAGGTGAGGACCAATACCTTAAAGCGCACCCGGAAGACCAACGGGAGCCAATGCAGCTCGCCCAGGAGAGGTGTTACATGGGAGCGCCCCGTCGCTCCCATAATCACCCGCGCGGCCGCATTCTGAACCAGTTGGAGCCTCCGGGTGCTCCTCAAGGGGAGCCCCATGTAGAGAGCGTTGCAGTAGTCCAGGCGAGATGTAACGAGGGCATGAGTGACCGTGCATAAGGAGTCCCGATCCAGAAAGGGGCGCAACTGGCGTATCAGGCGAACCTGATAAAAAGCCCTCCTGGCCACGGCCGTCATGTGCTCTTCTAAAGACAGCCGTGTGTCCAGGAGGACGCCCAAGTTGCGAGCTCCCTCTGTAGGGGCCAATAACTCGCCCCCAATAGCCAGCGATGGCACCAGCTGGGTATATCAGGACGCCGGTATCCACAGCCACTTGGTCTTGGAAGGGTTGAGTCGAAGCCTGTTCCTCCCCATCCAGACCCGCACAGCCTCCAGACACTGGGACATCACTTCGAGGGCATCATTGGGGTGGTCTGGGGTGGAAATGTACAGCTGAGTATCATCAGCGTACAGATGACATCGCACCCCAAAACCACGGATGATCTCACCCAGCGGCTTCACATAAATGTTGAACAGGAGCGGCGAGAGGACTGACCCTTGCGGCACCCCGCAAGCAAGGCGCCTCGAGGTCGACCTCTGCCCCCCTGCCAACACAGACTGCGACCGGTCAGAGAGATAGGAGGAGAACCACCGCAGCACGGTGCCTCCCACCCCCAATCCCCCCAACCAGTGCAGCATGATACCATGGTCGATGGTATCAAAAGCCGCTGAGAGATCTAACAGGACCAGAACAGAGGAACAACCCCTGTCCCGGGCCCTCCAGAGATCATCCACCAATGCAACCAATTTAATCTACTAATGCCTCAATTAATGTAATTTTATTGGTATCTATTTTTATTTTGAAATTTACCAGTAGCTGCTGCATTTCCCACCCTAGGCTTATACTCGAATCAGGTATACTGACTCGAGTAAGTTTTCCCAGTTTTTTGTGGTAAAATTAGGTGCCTCAGCTTATATTCGGGTCTGCTTATACTCAAGTATATACAGTAAATTAAAATATCAACAATTTTTTAAATTGACAACATGGAGTCTTGGATGTGCATGGAATTAATTGAGATGTTTAAAAATATGCATGAATCATTAAAGGGCAATAAAAAGTCAGAAACTTTGTTAGAACACATAAAACAGGAAAAAGAGAATATGAGAAGCAAGAAAATAATATTGAAGGAAAAGGAATTGAAGGTAAAAAGTTAGATGATTACACTGGATTTACAGTGTTAAAAAAGAATGGATGGGGGGAATATTCCCCAAAATATAATCCATCAAAAGAAAGAGAAGGAAATGGAAGAAGATTAGGTAAAAGCTTGGGGAGAATTATGCGAGTAATAGACTCAAAAGTTAGAGAAAGGATTCAGAAGAAAAGATACAATAAATAATATAAATATAAATATAAATATAAATATAAATATAGACATAGACACAGACACAGACACAGACACAGACACAGACACAGACACAGACACAGACACAGACACAGACACAGACATAGAAAAAGAAAAAGAGAATTGGCTGAAGGGAGAAAATTACTAAGAAGTGAATTTTGGAGAAACCAAGAGAAAATGATTAAAAGTAGAAGAATAGTGGAAAGGAGGAAGGGAAATAAGGTATATATTAGTAGATCTAAGGGAACTGTATTAACATTAGTAATTGTGAATGTAAGAAGCAAATATGATGATGTATATTGTTTATTGTAAAATGGAATAGCAGATGAAATATGAAGTGGCAATTTGGTTCAATTATGAAAATAACTGAAATCAAGAGACAAAGTTGATTTGTCTCTTAAAAAGTGTGATGAGGATTTTGAAAAAATATGTTGTAAATGATAAAATAAAATAATTAATTGATGCTATAATAAGAAATTAGAAATTAAGAACAGATAGTGATATTGCTTATTATGTACTAAGAAGAGATTAAGGTAAGATATGGAAGGTCAATTAAGTTAAAGGGTTTCTATATAAGAATTGAATAAAATGAAGTATATTGTTTATAGCCAAAAAGTGTGATTGGGATTTTGAGAAACATATTTTATAAATGGAGAAATAAGATAATGAATTGAACTATTGCTAAGAAATTAGGATTTGAAGGGCAGATGGTGAGATTGTTTATATATTATGTATTAAGAAGAGATTAAGATAAGATAAAAAAGTAGGGGAAAGAATATTATGGCAGAAATTGAAATATGTAAATTGTATTTGGAAAAAACAGAAAAGAAGATTGGAATAGATTATAAAAATTAATATATAACTACGTTATAAGTTGTATAAGATGTAACCCGGGCAATACTCTGTTCATAAAATATAAATATGAATTTTTTTTAATAAAACTTGTTTTTTTTAAAAAAAGATCCAAATCAGGACAAAGCTATTAAGCCATAATGGGAATTACCCAAAGCCCCTTCATTACATCATCACCAAGTAAGGTTCAACCAGGCCTGGACTCAAGACATTCTACCAAGTTACCCCTGCATGGCCCCATGGGAGTCTGACAACCAATCAGAGTACATTTCTTACGCAGGAACAGGAAGCTTCAAGGCAGGCCCCAAAAGAGGGTATAAATATCTCTCCCTCTCTCACCCATGTGTTTTTTTGTGCCCAGAACCTCAAACCATGTGGTCCTGTCCACCATTAAACCATCTTTCCAAGCAGTCTCCATGTTTCCAGTGTCTTTCTTCCCACTTGGAACTGAACCCAGATGGACGTTTCTTCCAACAGAGGTTTGGCTGAAATTAAGAAGTGTACATTTGAGTGCGTAAGCATGCAATATTGTGCAATTATCAAGACAATTGTACAGAGCCAGACTGTTACCACAAGAGAATGTGGAGAAGCATTTGCTGAAATGCAAACTTTATTTATTGAAATGGAACAGCATGGAATGCAGATTCCTGAGTCTCAGAAGGTACTGTGGGTGTTAAATAGTCTTGATGAAACGTGGGACATTGTTTCAGCTGTTTTTAAGTGAAAACCAGAACAGGATTTAAGAATGGAAGCCCTTAGAGCCTGTTTGATTTCTGAAGAAAACAAACTCCATTTTTAAAAAAGCCACAAGGAGAAATTCCTGAGATATGGGGGCCCAAGGAGCAGAGAGAGAAAAGCAATAGACAGGATGTCTGCAGAGATCAGATTACAATGCAGCAAAAATTTTCTAAAAAGCAAGAAACAGGACAGCAACACTTGAGGTGTTTCATATGTGATGATAAGACTCATCTAAAGAAAGACTTTTTGCAAGGAAGAAAGACAACAGATAGACAAGCTGCTGTTGCAAAAGTTAGCTATTGTAATAACAGGGACAAATGGTTAATAAACAGTGGGGCTAGTCAAACAATTATTAATAATTCTAAATTGTTTTTCAGAATGGATCCAGCTGGAGGAGATGCAGTAGCCTTAGCACTGAAAAAGGCAGTGTGCTGATTCCATATCTGGAGGAAAAATTTAGTAACATATTATGTGTGCCTGAAATGGAGTATAATTTATTGAGTGTCTCTAGTCTAGACAAACAAGGTTATGAGACCACATTTGTAAATGGGAAGTGTCTCATAAAATGAAATGGGAGTGTATGTGCACAGGGCATAAAACAGGATAATCTTGGTGTGTTGCAGGGACAAAAGGTTCAATGTGCCCAAACATTTGGAAATGTGGCACAACATGATTCATGCATTCATATCTTGCATAGAAAGCTTGGCCATGCCAGCTTCAGAGTTTTGCAAAAGATGTAACAGACTGGAGAAGAGTGAAACTTAAAAGGATATAAAGCATACTTGGACTGCGCAGTATGTAAGTCATTAAAGTCCAAGGTATTTTCTGTAAGCAAGAGTAGCACAAGGCAGACAACAAGAGCTCTAGAGCTGGTACATGCAGATTTGGTGGGGCCAATGCAAGCCAATTTGGGAGGAACAAAGTACTTGCTACTCTTTGATTTGGGTTCTGCTATTTACTAAAGAGTAAAATAGAGGTGCTACAGAAATTTAAACAATGAGTAAGCTTTGTAGAAAAAAAGTATAAACAACAGGTATGTCAGCTGCAAACTGACAGAGGTTCAGAATTCATTTCAGCAAGTTTTCAACAGTGGTTGAGACAGTTAGGAATAAAACACAGGCCGATTCAACCAGAAGTGTTGTGGTGAGACAGTAGGGGAATAGCGGGCTCTGATGAGCCTTGCGAAATCCCGGGATGAAAAACCGCTGTTGAATGGTCTTCGGACCGGATCTGTCCTGTAGGAATGGGGAAGAAGGAGAGGCACCTCGGATGACCAAGAGGAACCAGCAAGTTCCTCGGAGGTCGGAGGAAATTCTTCAACTTGGCAGTGGGGGCGGTGGTCATTGTGGCCGCCATAAAGCTGGGGCAACTGGACCAAGTTCTGAGCAGAAGCGGTGATTTGGACGGAGTATTGATGCCAAGTGAATATTTGCCAGTTCACAGGTAAAAAAAAAAAATACTTTTAAATTGTTAAAAGGGGCCCCAATGAAGAAACAGCAACTAATGGGCATGGGGAAGTGTGAATGAAGGAAAAAGAACAAAATGGAAGTTTAAAGTCTTAAAGCCCAAAACGGAATTTGATTTTTGGATTACAATGTGTGGAGATAATTAAAACATTAGAAGAAAAAACCCATAATAGATGTGGAGAGGATTGGAAAAAAATTTAAAATTCTTTTTTGACCATTGAAAGAAGAATAGAGGAATATAAAATGAAAGGCCTGTAACAGACTATTTTTTAAAAAAATGGATTTGGAACTGGATTTTAAATTGGACTTCGGCAAATATAAAATTAAGAAGAAAAAGATAGAAATTGGCAAATATTGATAATGTAACTTAATAAAATAAAATGGATACTTTCTGTTGATTGGAATTGTGGATTGGAGAGAGACACCTACAGGCGGAAAAAAATATTACAACGCTTAACTTGTATTTTGGGAAAAAACTTTCTAAAGTAATAACATTTAGGTGGGAACATTTGAGAAGGTTTTGTTTGCTTGCAAGCTGTGTGACCTTGACAACCAAAGAAGGTAGATTATAATAACTTAAAATTGGAACAATGACAACTCGGAAATAACAAAATGGAAATGATTAAAAAGATGCATATATTATTCAAAGCGGAATTAAATAAAATGATTATAATGATGCATGGAAAACCCAAACCTGTTGAACAAATTATGTTAGAACATATCCAAGTGGATTAAAACTATGAATGAGAAGCAAGAAAGTGATACTGAAGATAAAGACAAAGATACTGATTATGAAAAATCAAATAATTATGTGGGGAGTAACAATGAAAAATAGAGGAGAACTGGGAGAAAAAGGATAAATCTAGGAATAAAGGGAACTTTAAAGATTACATTGGGATTAACAATGACAAAAATAGAGAGGTTGGAAAGAGACAACAAGAGAAAGAAGGGGGAAAGAGAAAAAATAGAAAAAACTCAAAAGGTTACAGTGGGGAAATAAGAAAGATGAAAAGGAAAAGCAGGAGAGTAGATGGAAATACAGGGCAAGCTAGGAGAGTAAAGGACTTTAAAATTGGGGGGGGGAGAAAATAAGAAAATAAGAAATGAGATCAAGGAAGATAGGAGTCGCTGATGGAAGGGAAAAGGAAAATATGTTTCATATATTTAGAACTATAAATGAATTGAAGTAATATCTATAAGTATAAATGAATTTTAGTAAGTTCAATATATGAGATAGTAATACATGGAATGTTTTTAATTATAATAATGGAGTTTAGTTAAAGCACCTGAACTTATAGTTATTGTGAAAAGGGATCAATGGATTATTAAATAAGAGAAGGAAAAGTTGAAAATTAACTTTGTTTAAATTATATATAAAGTAAGGGAAAATTATTTAGAATTATAAATGAATTGAAGATATATGAAACTAATACTTGAAATGTTTTTAATTGTAATTATGGAATTCAGCTAAAGCATTTGAAACTATATTGTATTGTGAAAATTAAGTTTGTTTATTGTTTAACAAGAAAAGATTAAGATACTATTGGCAATAATTTAAATTAACTTCTAAAATTATTATTATGGTTTATTATGAAGAGGTGTAGACAATATATATATTTGAAAAAGCAATGGAAAAGTGGGTTTATTTTTTAAAAAACAATGAAAATTGAAAAATAGAAATGAATGACTTCAATGTTATAGATTTAAGTGAATTGTAGTAAGATATTTGATTGTAGTATTTGATTAAGATGATAAAGGAAGAAATAGAAAAGAGAAGGAAATGGATTATGAACATATAATATCTGTGATTGGAACAATGGAATTTAGGGAAAACACTTGAAAATATATTATGTTGTGAAAAAGGAGTAATAGGAAAATATTTGAATAGGATGATTTAGAGTTAGGGTTAAGTATTAGAAAAATGATTGATTTTAAATCAAGGGTTTTAACATGGAGAGCAATTAGAGGAGGAAAAGAAAAATAAAAAATGACTAAAATTAGAGATTAGGGCGAATGGTAATATTGCTTATATATCAGAAGAAACAAAGGAAACAAAGGAAAATAAAATAAAAATTAGAGAGAAAGAATGTTATGGCAAATATACATACATTGTTTGTGTATGTTTGTTAAAAAATAAATAAACTTTTATTTAAAAAAAGGAATAAAACACAGACGCACAAATCTGTACACAGCAGCTGAGAATGTTATACTGAGAGGCGGAATGGTATCTTACAAACAATGAAGGATTCCCTGCTGGAGGATTCTGGTCTGAACAGGTCATATTAGGGTGAAGCTATGTTGACTGCTAATTATTTAATCAATAGGCTGTGGAGTTCCTCAATTAATGATACTCCGTATGCAGTGCTATATGGGAGAAAGCCATCTCTGGCATATTTAAGGGTGTCTGGAAGCAATACATGGGTGCATATTCCAAAAGCAATTAGGAAAAAAGTTCAACCAAAGGCTAGAAAGCTCAGGTTTATAGGTTATGAGCCCAGCTCAAAGAGCTATTGCTTTAGTGATGAGAGCAAAGAATAGTGATTTCCAAATCTGCTAGTTTTGCAGAGCAAAATTGGAACAGAATTGATGCCAAATTTTTGGGATGATCCACTTAGTGATGGTGACTCACTTAGTGACAGTAACTCACTTAGTGATGATATCAGGGTTCAGGGAAGAGAAACTGAAAAAGAGCAAGAAAAGAAGTCTGGAGAAGATGATGACTCGGATATGAAGCAAGATATGAAGCAAGTCAGAGCAATGGAACAAGAGGATTCCACTTGACAGGTATTCTGCTGGTGAGGTTAAGGTATGTAATGCGTGGTATGAGCCAAGAAACTATCAGGAAATATTGGCACTACCCAAAATTGAACAGGTAAAATGAAAAGAAGTCATGGAAAAAGAAATGCAAGCCATGGGTGAACATAAAGTATTCATATCTATGACTTTGCCACAAGGTTGCAAAGCCGTAGGATATAAGTGGGTGTACAAAAAGAAAGTCTTACCCAACAATGAGGTACAATATAAAGATTAGTGACTCAAGGTTTTTCACAAAGGAAAAATGTGCACTATGATGAGGTATTTGCACAAACGGTGAAGAGTGAAAGCATAAGGTTGGCACTAGCATTGGCAGCGGCATGTGGCCATAAAATTTGGCATTTTGACATAACTACTGCATTCCTCAATGCAGAATTAGAGGAAGAAATTTATATGGTTCAAGCACCAGAGTATGAAAGCAAAAAGCCTAACACTGTATATAAATTGAAAAAGGCCATTTATGGGCTGAAGCAGTCAGCCAGGAATTGGAATTATCTGTTTAGATATGGTATTGAAGGGTCTTGGGTTTAAGAGTTGCAAGGCTGATGGTTGCATATATACTGGAAAGTTACAAGGTGGGGATTGTCAATTATTAGTATTTGTGGACGATCTCTATTTCATTGCAAAAGGTTTGTCACAGATAAAAGAATTTGCTAATCAATTAGAGAATAAAATTGAATTAAAAGATTTGGGTGAAATAAAAAACTATCTTGGTGTAGAGATACAAAAAACTGAGAAAGGTGGTTATTTTCTCAGTCAAAGGAGAAAAATTGAACAGCTGTTGGGAGAGATACAACATGAAGGATTGTAATTCTGCTCCAACACCTATGAGCACAGATTTTCACAACAATTTGGGTGAGGACAAAGGTGAAGCCTGTGATCAAGAGATATTATTAGTCTGCAATAGGGAACCCTGTCACAGTGGTCCAAGTCAGACATAGATTCTGCAGTAAGCATCTTAAGTCACTTTACTGCTACACCAACGCAATCGCATTGGATGGGTATAAAAAGGATTTTCAGGTATTTGAAGGGAACTGTGAACTTGGGTCTTCAAATACAGGTCTCTGAAGAATTGAAATTAAAATGTTATGTTGACAGTGATTATGCCAATGATGTAAAAACCAGAAAGTCTAATTCTGGAATTGTGGTATTGTTTGGAGGGATTTTAATTGGTTGGAAGTCCAGAAAACAAACAACTGTAGCCATTTCACAATAGTTCACAACGCAGATGACACAACAGTGATTGGTCTCATTTGAGACAATGATGAATCTGCATACAGACGGGAGGTTGAACAATTAGCCTCATGGTGCAACCAGAACAATCTGGAACGGAACACACTCAAAACCGTAGAAATGCTGGTAGACTTTAGGTGAAACCCTCTCATACTACCACCTCTTACAATACTAGACAATACAGTATCAACAGTAGAGACCTTCAAATTTCTAGGTTCTACCATATCTCACGACCTAAAATGGACACCCAACATCAAAAACATCATTAAAAAAGCACAACAAAGAATGTTCTTTCTGCACCAACTCAGAAAGCTCAAACTGCTCAAGGAGCTGCTGATTCAGTTCTACAGAGGAATTATTGAATCTGTCATCTGCACCTCTATAACTGTCTGATTTGGTTCTGCAATCCAACAAGACAGACACAGACTTCAGAGGATAATTAAAACTGCAGAATAAACAATTACTCCAAACCTGCCTTCCATTGAGGACCTGTATACTGCACGAATCAAAAAGAGGGCTGTGAAAATATTTACAGATCCCTCACATCCTGGACATAAACTGTTCCAACACCTACCCTCAAAACGATGCCATAGAGCACTGCACATCAGAACAACTAGACACAGGAACAGTTTTTTCCGAACGCCATCACTCTGCTAAACAAATAATTCCCTCAACACTGTCAAACTAGTTACTAAGTCTGCATTACTATTAATCTTCTCATTGCTCCTATCACCCATCTCCTCCCACTTATGACTGTATGGCTGTAACCTTGTCCTTAAGATTTATATTGACTGTTTCCTTATGACTATCATTAAATGTTGTACCTTATGATTCTTGACGAATGTATCTTTTATGTACACCAAGAGCATATGCACCAAGACAAATTCCTTGTGTGTCCAATCACACTTGGCCAATAAAGAATTCTATTCTATTCTATTCTACAGCAGAGGCAGAATTTATCACTCTGTCTAAACTTTGTTCAGAGGTACAGCTGCAAGAAAAAGTATGTGAACCCCTTGGGATTACGTGGAGTTTTGCATGAATTGGTCATAAAATGAACTGAACTTCATCTAAGTCACAACAATAGAAAAACACAGTCTGCTTAAAATAATACTACATAAACATTAAATGTTGCCATGGTTTAATTGAACATAACACGTAAACATTCACAGTGCAGGGAGGAAAAAGTATGTGAGCCCCTAGCCTAATGACTTCTCCAAGAGCTAATTGGAGCCAGGAGTGAACCAACCTTGACTCCAATCAGTGTGATGATATTGGATGTGTTGCTGACAGCTGTCCTGCCCTTTAAAAAAACACACCTGTTTTGGGTTTACTGGGTTCAAGAAGCACTATTTGATGTGAACCATGCCTCACAAAAAGAGCTCTCAGAAGACCTACGATCAAAATTGTTGACTTGAATGAAGCTGGAAAGGGTTACAAAAGTATCTCCAAAAGCCTTGATGTTCATGTGTCCACGATAAGACAGACTGTCTACAAATGGAGAAAGTTTAGCACTGTTGCTACTCTCCCTAGGCGTGGTCGTCCTGTAAAAATGACTGCAAGAGCACAGCGCAGAATGCTTCATGAGGTAAAGAAGAATCCTAGAGTGTCAGCTAAAGACCTACAGAAATCTCTGGTACATGCTAACATTTTTGTTGACACATCTACAATAAGGAAAACATTAAACAAGAATGGAATACATGGGAGGACACCACGGAGGAAGCCATTGCTGTCCAAAAAAAATATTGCAGCATGTTTGAAGTTTGCAAAAGAGCACCTGGATGTTCCACAGCACTACTGGCAAAATATACTGTGGACAGATGAAACCAAAAATTGAGTTGTTTGGGAAGAACACACAACACTATGTGTGGAGAAAAAAAGGCACAGCACACCAACACCAAAACTTCATCCCCATGTAAAACATGGCGGAGGGAGCATCATGGTTTGGGGCTGCTTTGTTGCCTCAGGGCCTGGACAGATTGTTGTCATTGATGGGAAAATGAATTCCAGAGTTTATCAAGACATTTTACAGGGAAACGTATGGCCATCTGTCCGCCAACTGAAGCTCCGCAGGGGATGGGTGATGCAACAGGGCAATGACCCAAAGCATACAAGTAATTCAACAAAAAAATGGCTTCAACAGCACAGAATATGCCTTCTGGAGTGGCCCAGTCATAGTCCTGACCTCAACCCGATTGAAATGCTGTGGCATGACCTTAAGAGAGCGATTCACACCAGACATCCCAAGAATATTGCTACACTGAAACAGTTTTGTGAAGAGGAGTGGTCCAAAATTACTCCAGATCGTTGTGCAGGTCTGATCTGCAACTACAGGAAATGTTTGGTTGAGGTTATTGCTGCCAAAGGAGGGTTAACCAGTTATTAAGTCCAAAGGTTCACATACTTTTTCCTCCCTGCACTATGAATGTTTACATGTTATGTTCAATTAAACCATGGCAACATCTAATGTTTGTGTAGTATTATTTTAAACAGACTGTGTTTTTCTATTGTTGTGACTTAGATGAAGTTCAGCGCACATTTTATGACAGATTCATATAAAACTGCACGTAATCCCGAGGGGTTCATATACTTTTTCTTGCAACTGTAACTTGGTACATACAGCTGTTAAAGAATTTAAACATAAAAGTAAATGAAGCTGTAACCGTGTTTGAGGATAATGCTGCTTGCATATAAATGGCAACAGGTGACAGAGTAAAGAATAGAAGCAAGCATGTGGCTTAAATATTGTAATGTATGAGAAGCCATCAAATGTAAATTAATTAGCTTGCTTCACTGTTCTTCAAAGGACAATCTGGCAGATATAATGACCAAGCCATTGGGTGGAGTGCACCATGGGAAGAATATTAAGTAATTTGGTTTTATGTCTATTCCAGTCATGAAGAGAGGAATGTCAGTGTATAAGAGTTCATGAATTGGAATAGACATGGTAACAGGTCAGCCAATGGGGATTGTTTGGTGACTCAGACAATTTGGAGCCTGGGCATGGCTTAGCTTAACTGTTATGTATAAAAGAGTTGGTTTGTCCTTTGCATTATTGCTTCTGTGATTATACTGATTCTGTACTTCTGGATTCTGAGTTCTGGTTCTGGTTTCTGCTGTATGGTTATTGTATGCATGCAAAATGCTTTATATTACTGTATAAAAAGAAGTTTCTTTTATACCCGAATTCTGCTGAATTATTTACTTGTGTGCTAGTTGGATTGCTGCAAACTCCAACATTTCTCCCATACAAATCTTTCTTGTATCCTACCGCTTAATAAGCCAGACTTGTGAACTGCATGCATTAAATTAATGTGCAGTACTTTTTAGTATTTAGTATTTAAACAATGAGTGGACAAGAAAAAATATCTTTTCCACATGACCCTGGTAGAAATCAGCTTGCGAAGCTGCTGTTTGCACACTAAACCATATTTCTATTACTAACAATGGAATCTTTCCTTGCTACATAAATAGCTACTTCCAGGATATTTTTTTATATAAGAATATAATTATTTTTTCCCTCCCACATCTTCCCATTTTTTAAAAAAAAAGCATGCTAATTGCTTTTATTTGGTTAATATTAAATTCATTAATGTGAGCTAAAGTTATTTGATAAGCTTTGGGGCTTTGTTTAATTTGCTCCTTTAATAAGCACTGATGCACAACGTAAAATTGGCATTAGCATTTATGAAACTGTAAGATAGTTTGTTTTGTGTTATGTAAATGGAAGAATATCTAAACCAGCCATAAAGGCCTGGGATAATATTTTAAATAAAGATTTAAAACAATCTGTTACAGAATGTATATAAATACAAATAAAATAATTTACAAGTAAAACATATAGATATAAATGCAGCCCAGTGTCAATAAATCTGATATTCAATTCAACAATTTTTCTGTTTGTTCCAAAAAATTGTATGTGTAGTTTCAATTCAACTATTTTCAGGTTTGTTCCAGAAGAACATATTTGTGTCATCTTTTGTTTGACTAATAATTGTCAATGTGGAATATGCATGATATAGCTAATATTAAATGCTTCATATTACATACATGAATTCAAGCCAGTTCAGAATTTTATGCTTACATGTACTAACACATATTGGTTTATGTGTACACAAGGCCAGAAAAGTAGAAAAAAGTTAACTCCTAAATAGGCCAACCACGCCCCCCACCTTCTGTTTTGACAACTCCTTTGGCCTAAACCAGTGCGTCTCAATTATTTTCTGTCATGCCCCCCTAGGAAGAAGAAAACATTTTTCGCGCCCCGTGCGACTGTAAATAGTATCATTATTAGAAAAAGGTCTGTTCTCCTTGAAAGGGAGGAGCATGCGCAGTCACACCTACTGGCTTAATGCTCACTATCGATGCAAATGTCAGCAGCGGTAGCCCGATTTCTTTAGCAAGTTTGATTAATTGGGGCAGCGTTATGTTTCACAGGAGAAGGTCATTGTCAGTCATTTGAGCATCAATTGGGTGCACATCCGTCGGGCAACAAAGTAAGTGTGGACAGACGTCCCACACTAAAGATGGCTCCGACAGGCTCGTGTCACAAGGGTTTTGGACAGCCAATCAGATGCCGAGGTCAAATGTGCCCCCTTTTATGGAGCCTCACGCCCCCCCTGGGGGGCGCGCCCCACTATTTGAGAAGCACTGGCCTAAACCCTCTGCCACGTTTTTTTCACCATGGTTGTGAAAAGCCAGTGCAGGTTCTTGCCATTAGAAGCATGGTACTACCCACAATCAATTCCACAATCCTAAAGTAGCATGAACAGAGCATAACATTTTGATATTTATAACTGGGAATTGAGAGGGGAAATCTATTCCCCAACTATCCATTTGACATGGCTCCATTTACTTTGTATTTTATGTCACCCTCTGATAATCTCAAGTGCATCAAGTACAGATAGTCTTTGTTCAGAATCGGACGGTGACTACTTCGGACAGTGATGAAAAAGTAATATTATAATCAATGGCCACATTTATGACTTTTGCAGCATCTTTTAATCATGTCAGTTAATAAGTACTGTCTTGTGCAAAATCATAGGCATAGTTGCAGTTGTGTAATTTTTCATTTAGTGATTGAGGATGGTTTAGAAAGAAAGCTAACTATTGGAGTGGCTTTCATCGACCTAACTGCAGCACATGACACTGTTAACCATAGGATATTTCTACACAAGTTAAATAATATCATCCAGGGTGTATAAAAAGCGATGATTTTTAAAAATAAAAAATAAAAAAAAATCAGATTTTTAAAAAATTGAAATTAGATTTTTTTAAATTTTTATCAAATTTATTTTAATAAAATGCTTTTGGAGTAAAACTCTACCTAAAGATAGTTTTCTATTTAAGATACATTAATAATTTAGCTCATTCAGTATGAAATGGAGCTTAGTTATATAGCATGAGCTGTATATTCTGCAATATTTACATTTTTAATAAACACATTCAATGAATCCAAGCTCTGCAAGCTGAGATGCACTGCATTGATCCATTCACACAACTTCACAGTAACCATGAGATAAATCATAAAACAAAGTTCAGAAATATTCCTTTATCCCATTGTTTTGCAAATCTACGTACACTGTATGATTGTTTGAAGAAAAGCGCATCTGTACCACCAGATTCTGTGTGAGGAGGAAGGACAAGCAGTAAAAATGAAAGTGAAACCTTCTAAGCAGCTTATAAATATAATATTAAAGAGTACCTGTCATTTCAGATCCATCATGACAACGCCTGTTAACAGGCATCCACTCACCTGCTGCCTGCCACATCCCTCAACTTGTTGTGTCACTGCTACATCACCAGCCATCCCATTAAAGTGAATGGGACTGTCAGTGAGTCAACAGCGGTCAGAGGAGCCGCTGCGGGACAGTGATGACAGTTGCTCTTTAAAAATTATGATTTAAATTGAGTTGATTTAAATCAAGCCTTTTTACAAATCCACCCTGATATCATCAGAGATAATAAGCTTAGCAAGGTCATTAGCAGCTTCCTCCAGAACCGGAGATTTTATGTGATGGTAAGAACAGTAGATGGAGGATGAAGAAGATGTCAGAAAGAAGTGAATTGTCTCCAATGTTGTATAACATATATATGAACAATCAACCAATACCTGACAACACATATCTATGCATCTATGTGGATGATACAGCAGTGGCAACACGTGGATCAACTTTTGATGAGGTAACCAGGAAATTTATGATAGCACTTGAAAAATTAGGACCTGCTTTAATCCCTGCTGCAATTAAGCTTTTTCTGGCCAAGTCGCTAGCATAGCTTCTTTATGGAACCTTGATCAGACCATCAGCTTTGTGTTTTACACCATTAGAAATAGTTCAATCCAAATTCATTAGATCAATTCCCCAGATGCCATGTTGTGTCTCAAATGCACTTCTGCACCTGGAGACAGGATTGACAAAAGACAAAGCAAGAATCTGTATAGCGTCCTTCAATCTCTAGCTAAAGCTTCACTTCTTTCCACAAGGGATTGCTCCATAAATCCTCGAAGACAAATTCTGCTCGTCATGGATCAAGGCTGTCAAGTCCAACCTTGCCAAACTAGGCTTCTCCCCAGCTTCAATACTCAAGATGGACTATGACCTAGCAAGACAGACCTTACAACAAAAGGTGGAGGACATCGAGAGGCAGGCGGATTTAGGAAAAGCTCTGCTGTTTCTGGCTCCAGATACCATTAGATGTGTTGTTGTTCCTGCCAGCTATCTTAATCAGTTGGAGTCAGCAAACCACCAGAAAGCATTTTTGCTCGCATGGTGCCATGCACTTCCATCGGCCATCCTGTATGGCATATAAAAGGATACCATTGACAGAAAGACTCTGTTCCTGTGGCTCAGGAGAGATGGAGACTGTGGGTCACATGCTCCTTAGATGTTCCTTTACACAGAGATTAGAAAAAAACAGATTCTGCCAATAACTGCTAGGTATCCTGAACAATCCGACACTACCTATCTTCAGTGGCTGCTTAAAGATGAACAGTTCATAACTACAGTGCAGGTGGCCAGATTCTGCGCAGCAGCACTGGGGATTCATCACAAACACGTGTCTTCGCCACCATAGTTGTTATATAACAAATGTGGCAAACCTTTTGCACTGCTTAATCCTTCCCCTTGTAGCATTGAACCCACAACGGGCCACACAGTTTATATAGTTAGACCATGTATAATTGACAGATTGGATTATAGATTTTAGTTGTTATTTATTATTTTATACTAGAATTTTTAATTGTGTATATACTGAGTGCTTTTATTTGTTCTGGTCTCTGGTCTAAGACTGTAATAAATTGATTGATTGATATATTTGTTTGATAGCCAGACTAGCTTTGTACAGAATATTTCTTTCAACAATGGCATTCTGGCCTGGAGAAAAAGCACGATGAAAGTCAAGTAAAACATATAAATAAAATCTTAGCAACAACTTAGAACATAAAGCAAGAGGAAGGTAAAAGCAGCCCCCAACCAATGTAACATGTTCAATGTTATCACAGCACCATACAGTTTATAAATACTTAGGGACATTTATAGCATAGAAGCTAGCATACAAACCCGAAAGTTATTTGTTTAAGATATGTATCTATCATTGCCTCCCTTAGAAATATATTATCTCTGAATCACCATTGCCCTCAGCCACATTGTAGTCCTTTACCTTCAACCAACTCTAACCTGATGAAGATCATTCCCTCAGAAACTCAAAAGTTTGCACAGGACAGCTCTTTTTATATTTTTAGGTTAAATTGCTGTATTGTTTAAAGAGTAAGTAATGCATATTCGCATTCTGATCATTTGGGAACACAAACTGTTTAGAACTATTGAATTCTGACTTAATTCAAATAAGAATAACCTTCCTTGGTCAACATTCTTCAGCATCATTTTTGCCCACTAAAAAGTGAAATATGTGGGGGCACTAAAATCACTCAGAAATCTAGAGTCAAAAAGCAACTGCCTCTTTAATATAACTTAAATCTTGAATAATTTAACAATAATCCAGTTTCAAGAATGGAACGATGAATCCGGAAATCTGCTTACTCAGAAAAGCATGGGACATTTAAAGCATTGTTTTGATAACCTCAGTACTTTTTGTATCTGAAATAGTGAGATTACTATATCTCTCAGAATTTCCACCCAGCCTGGTCTTTATTCCTTGCTAGCTGGGGACCGTAACCCCAACCTATCTGAAAAACTCCAGTGTAAAGACAGAGAAAAATAAAAGCAGAATTACAACATATGAGACGGAAAGGGCAGGTGCTGCTGATTGTAGAAGCCCTCCACCACATTGGGAGGCATGTGCATAAATAGCAGGGGAAACAACTGCCCCTACCTGCAGTACTACAGACAGACTCCATCAGCAGCTTCTTGCCTTAAGCAGCAGCTACTGCTCGAAGCAGGAAACAACCCATACGGAATCTCCCAGCCCCGGAAACACGACCTCTACAGCCTTCGTCCTCTACGTCACCAGACAAAAACATCCTCCTGTGCTCATAACGCGCCTGCGTCAAAGAGATTCTGCAGCGAGTAGAGAAGAGCGGTCCCTAGAAAGTGCGAAGCAGCGGCCCCTAAGTATTGGAGGGTATTGACCTGGGAGAGCGAACGCTGTAACTGGAGTCGCTCCGGGCTGTTCATTGCGTTTCTTCAAAAAAGGGGGAACAAGAAGACCTAAAGGTGTGTTTTCAAGAGGCAACTGGACTTTCTGGTTTTTCTTTGAAGACTTTTCTCATCTAAGAAGCTTCTTCAGCGAAACGTCTTCAAAGAAAAACCAGGAAGTTCATTTGCTTCTTGAAAAAGCACCTTTGGGACAACTATGACCTGTATGACTGAGAATCTCCATAGACATTAAGCTGAGAACAAGAGGAGTTTCAGGAATCAATCTGGCATCTTCTCCCTTTTCAGGAAAAGTCCCCGGATGTCTTTGTGGATTGAAAGACTGAGAGAGTTGGCACTAAGAACTTTTCAGGGGATATACTTTAAAAACAAACCCATGCAGTTTCTTATACAATAAGTTGTCACCGGCTTCTGGATACTTTGTTGACTTCCCAACTTAGCTTACAAAGCTAGGTGGTACTCTATAGCCTGACCTTGCTTAGGGTTTTCTTTTCTTTTTTTTGAGATCACTTTTCATAGTCTATTTTTAAAAATCCTAATTTTTCAGGATTATCAATTTCATCAAATTGAAGGGTTCAACAAATGAATTTATTTGTTATCTTTTCTGTTCAATTCATTTCATATATTTGTTTTGCAACTCAGATTTAATTCTCTGTATTTCAAACCAGGTGAATCTATTTAGCATTGACTAACTTTTCTGTTCACTGCATATTCATTCAATACCCATTTATTCTTAATTCTTACCTTTCTTTGTTCTACATTGTTTCCTCACAAGAAACCACATAATACAGAATGTAATTTACTTGCTCTTGTATACCTTGTATTTTTTCCTTTCTGTGAAAAACAACTATTGCATCTTTCAAACATTAACTTTTGGTACCATATTCCTTATGTGATACAATATCTTTGAGCATTAATTTTTGGTATCTTATTTCTTACTGTATCACTGCAAATATCAGGTCTCAGTTAACAGCACAGTACCTTCTGCATAAAAAATACACATATATGCATACCCTCAATCTACACACTTCTAATAAGCACCCTTTCACAGGCACCACATTTGTTTTGCATTTATTTGCATTATAATATATACATTAAGCAGCCAGGGTACATCAGACATTCTTGTTTTAAAGAATTATTCTCAATTGAAGTCCAAGGCAAATTTTTCCATATGATGTCAATCCTAGTCTATGCTCTAACCACAAATACTAAAGAAGCCTATACTAAATAGTTATATGCTAATTTGCAACACAATATCAGTACAGTACAAAAAAACTTAACATTAATTAGATGTAAGGCTAAAACTGGTAGTAAATAATCATCTGGTATAACAGAAAAATTGGGATTTCATATATGAAACAAAGTGTTTGATAGACTAGCAATGTTCTGCAAAGGTATAGTAATGAGATTTCTCTTGAAAATCCTTTTTTTCTGATAACCTAAAAGATAACTTTATATAAAGAGATCATCAGATGGATATCAATGGAAATCAAATGGATGTCCCACGGTGCTATTTCTGAAGAGGTTGAAGAAGCTTCTTAGATGAGAAGCGAAATGTGTTCAAGGAAACACAAAGTCAAGTTGCCTTTTGAAACAACCATGATCAAGATAACTGAGAATCTCCATAGAAATCAAATGGACTACATAATTCGAAAGAAAATTCAGAGGAGCTTTATTTAATCAACAAAAAGCCTCACATTCTGGAAGTGAAGGTACATGGGCCCTAGAAAATGTTACTAACAACCGAGCTTCAGAAGTTGATAAAATTCAAGGTAACTCTTTAAAATCTTACAAAATAATGTAATTAATGTGTTTCATATAGTTTGTAAATATTTATAGAAAAAACAGTGCCTGGGGGATTGGGGGGGGGGAATCAAATTTGTTCAAGTTTCATTCAAGGTATTTTTTCCAAGTTATATTGTAATATCAAAAAAGATAGTATAAAGAATGCTCAAAGAATTGAAGTGTTGCACTTATCTCACTAGTAAGATAACACTCAAGATTTTGCAAGTGTGAATTAACAATACATGGAATGAGAAAGCTCAGATGGCAAACTGGATTCAGAGAAGGTAGGACACTTAAGACAGAACTGCTATCGTCATCTATCATAATGAATGATGGAAACAGCAGAGAAGTTCCAAAAAGACATCTATTTCTACTTAATATATGGCAACATGCCTTGAAGTAGAGAGGGGGTTATAGGGGGATTTCAAAAATCTGTTACATGCTCTAATCAGGTATGAAAATAGCCCTAAAAATTTTGAGATGTGCATCAGTATTGCTTTTAACTTGTGAAACTCTACACAAAATAAACAATTCCACTATTGCTATCCTCTTTGATGATATTGTATACATACACACACATGTATATACACACACCAATATTTCTTAGCAACTCCTGTTTGCTGACCTTCTTTACCTTTAAAGTCTGGACAAAAACTAACATACTCTTGCCTGCATCCCACCAGGTAAGAACCATGTACAATCTACAAACATGCTCATGGTGTGTGTGCATGTGTGTGTATGAACATATGTGTATATACATGTGTTACCGGGTACATATCATTCCATTTACATGTTTCATATATTGAAACCCATATCTTATCGTTGTCATTAGCAGATCTTATCTTTCCTAATACATCTTCATAGCAGGCAGAGATATAATTTTTCTTTGGAAGTGATTCATTTGGAATCGAGTGGCTGGTGTACTTCTCAAAAAAAAAAAAAATGCCCAAGGCTATCACTACCCAATTTCCTTAAAGGGATATTTGAAGTAATCATCACTGTAGAGAGATTCTTACAAAATTCTGACTGGGTATTTGGTGAACCTGGAGTTGAAGAAGAAGCTCTCTCAAAGGGAGATATTGCCTGTTCTCAGTAAAGATAAATTTCACTAAACAACTTTTGTGTTTTGCGGTTTCACAATGTTGCCGAATATTAAAATGCTTTTGGAGTGATACCTTAACTTCACACAATTTACAAAACACAATATCACCATCACTACTGAAAATTCTTGAACAAGACAACATAATTTTACACTGACTGAACATCTACTGTTAGGCATGTTCAAATCAGATTTTAACTTTCATGTGACTCCACCATCTCAAATACACACATACACCTGAGTTATGGAACAAATAAAAAAATAAAACAGGCAAATTCTCACCTTTTTTTCAGGCGTAGTCAGGGGAGAAGCCTTTGTTCTCATCTCTCTCTCTCTCCCCCTCTCTCTCCCTCTTTCTCTCCCCCTCACCCCCTCCCTCCCTCCCTCCCTCTCTCTCTCCATCTCCCTCCTTCCTTCTCTTTCTATATCTCTTTCTTACACAGGCACACATATTGAGTTGGGAAACTAATACAAAAGGAAAAAACTGGCAAATTCCCACTTTCTTTTCTGGCTTAAACTTGATCAAAAGTTTGATGAAACTTGCCAGTTTCATCAAAACTTGATGAAAATATGATCAAAATATGACATTTGTTACAAAATTAAGCAGAAATATAACGCAACACTTTTCAGGCAAAATAAAAGCATCTAAATTATTCTAAAATATGTTCTAACTTACTTATAAATTCAAATATAGGTTACAGAAAAAACATATCATAGAAATCCTTGCCTAATTGTTATAGTTCACTGTTGAGTGAACGTAGTCAAAGGAAGGGAGAGATTGCTAGATTAAATTGGTACAGGACTATAATGATGAAATTGAAGCATATTGAATACAAAACTGAAGCATATTGAATACAAAACAAGGTTGGATTCCATAGAAAAAGCAGAACAATTTTATGAGCGCTATTTTGGACTGCAAGAGAAAAGGCGAGGAAGGAGAGGAAAAAGACTAAAAAACAAGAAGAAGCCATAGGAGAGAGAGAAATGCAACAAAAAGAAGACAAAAGAGAGCTGGAGGAAATAACAAAGAGAGAAGGAGCAAAGGCAAAAGATCAGAGAGAGACAAGAATGACCAGAACAACAAAACCCATCTATAAGTACAACCATGGAAGAAGAAATAAAATTACTATCAATAAATATAAATGGATTGAATTCTGCTATAAAGTGGGAAAGGACTTTTAGTAAATTAGAAAAATTAAAGTTGGACATAATTTGCCTACAAGAGGTTCATATTAAAAAACAAAATAAAAACTGTTGGAATATTCTAAAATTGGGAAATTATATACCTCTCTATCACAACATAAGAAGAGAGGAGTAGCTCTTTGCATAAAAGAAACAATAAAAGTTAAGCAAATTTTCACAGATGAAGAAGGGGGGATTTTGATGGTGGAGATAACAATTAATTACAGATACTTTGGATAGCAATTTATGCTCCAAATAGCAATCAAGAGGACTTTTATGGTAAACTTCATAAGAAAATAATAGAATTGGAGCATGAAAATATATCTGTAGTAGGAGATTTTAATACAATTGTGGATGCAGAATTGGTCTATAAAACTAGGACAGTAAATAAAAAAGCTAGGAAGACACTTCTAAAAGCTTTTCTTAAAATGGCGGAAGAATTAGGTATTTGAGATGTGTGGCGTGAGGTATATCCCAAGGAAAAGCAATATTCATTTTATTTAAAACAGCATATGTTTTGGTCAAGAATAAATATGGATGACAGCTGAACTAAGATCTAATGTACACGAAATAGACATAAAAACAAATAATTGGGCAGACCACAATCCAATAAAAGTTAAATGGAAAGGACAAAAAAGGAAATTAAGATGGATGTTCAATCAATATTAAAATTTAATTTATTCAATTCATGGAAAAAGAATTAGACTTTTTCTTTAAAGAGAATAGAAAAGAAGAGATCTCATTACAAAATGTATGGAACACAGCAAAGGCATATATTAGAGGTTAGTCATAACTTACATGGGAAAGAAAAATAAGAAGAAACAAAATTAAAAGATATTAGAAGAAGCATATAAGACATTAGAGATGGAATTACAAAAAGAACCACAAAAAGTCTAAAAAATCAAATGGAATTAATAAAACGTAAGTTGAACTTAATAGATAAAGAAGAATTAGCACAAAAAATTAAAAGTGCTAAACAATTTTTTTTTGAAAATGCAAATAAACCAGGAAGATGGCTGGCATATAAATTGAAAAAGGAGAAGGAAAAAAAACCTAATGCATCAATTAATCGACAAGGAAGGAAACCTTCATCATCAAAATGACAATAAAAAGAAAGTGATCCAAAACTACTATGAAAAATTATATGATCAAGAGACAGTTTCAGAAGATAACACAATATTTAGAAAAAGCAGAATTAGCTAAAATACCTGAAACAGTGAGAGCTATGTTAGATGAACATATAACAATGTTGGAATTAACAGAAGCAATTAAGAGACAAAGAATGGCAAAACACTGGGCCAAAATGGTCTACCAGCAGAACTCTATAAAGACTTATAAAATATTTTAAGTACCTATATACTCGAGTATAAGCCGACCCAAATATAAGCCGAGGCCCCCAATTTTACCACAAAAAACTGGGAAAACTTAGTGACTCGAGTATAAGCCGGGGGTGGGAAATGCAGCGGCTACTGGTAAATTTCAAAATAAAAAAAGACTGATAAAAAGTGTGAGGACCTGTCAGAAATCACTTTTTTCAGCCCTCTGGGTAGTCCTTTTGTGCATATGGACTACTCAGAGGGCTGAAAAAGTAATTTTTGACTGGTCGTCGCACTTGTGACCAGTCCTCGAACTTACAACTGTCCTCACATTTTACGTTTTTGCCCTATCTTATCATCATTTCTCTCTCCCCCTCTCTTTCTCATTCTTTCTCTCTCCCCCTCTTTCTCTCTCTCTCTCCCCCACACTCTCTCTCATTCTCTTTCTCCCCTTTCTCATTTTCTCTCTCTCCCACTTTCTCTCTCATTCTCTTTCTCCCCCCTTTCTCTCTCTCTCCCCCACTCTTTCTCATTCTCTCTCCCCCTCTTCCTCTGTCTCTCTCCCACTCTCTCTCTCATTCTCTCTTTCATTCTTTGTCTCTTTCTCTGTCTCAGCCCTCGCCACCCCTGATTTCAAGCCCCATAATGCTCAGCCTGCCTAAAGAAAAATGCCCTCTGTAGATTCACCCACCGAACTCCAGTGCCCCTATTCCCCAGCCTTGCATGGGTACTGGAGTCCTGCAACTTTGCAAGAAAAGAGCAAAGTTCTACTAACTAGACCAGAAGTCTTCAAACTTGGCAGCATTCTTAAAAACAGTGTCACTCATTTCACAACTGCTTCTCTTCACCATGGTGACAAGATAGGGCAAAAACGTAAAATGTGAGGAGAGTCGTAAGTTCGAGGACTGGTCAAAAGTGCAAGGACCAGTCAAAAATAACTTTTTCAGCCCTCTGAGTAGTCCATGTGCATAAAAGGATACAGCAATAGAGAGGGATGAAGGAAGGGAAGGGAAATTAGAGTAGGAGTGAGGTTAAGAAAGGGAGGAAGAGAGGAGGAGAAGAAAAAGGAAGAGGAAGTAGGGAGAAGAAGAAGAGGGGGGGGAAGAGAATGTAAGAAGGAAAGGAGAGAGAGAGGTGGTAGGTTTGAGGAGAAAGATTGCTGTACAATAAAAAAGATGAAAGGGAAGAAAGCCAACCCCAAACAAATATAAAGATATTACGATAAAGATGAATTGTTAAACTTTAAAGAATGAAAGAGAACAAATATGAATAAATAGCAATAATTAGAAACACATACAAACATACAATGTATTTTCTTTGAACAGAGTATTTGGCCGGTTCACAAATTTAAACAGTGTTTAGTCATTTCACTTAAATTTACAATTTCTATATTTCCTTTTTGCCATATTTATTTCTCATCTATTTTTTTTAAAAATCCAATATTACCCTTCATCCTCACCAATCAAATTCAATGTTTCCCTTCTAGTCTATATTACACCCCTTGCCATTGTCATCTATTTTTATATCCATCCTCACATTGGTTAATTGTGTAATATTACAGTTGTTCAATACAAATTCAACATTTTAATATAAATCAATTAGTTATATAACTATCTTTTTTGTATATTAATCAATATGAATATGAATATTCCAATTATTTCCATGCAATCCAATTTCTTACAAATCAATTAATTATATTTACCAATAATAATAAACCAAATAATTTCCCCCATATATTCTTCCAAACCACAACTTAACCATTTCTGCTTTCAACACAATATACAATTAATATTATCTCAATTATTACAATTCCCTAGTTAAATAGAGCTTTTTTTCTTTTGTGTTTTAAAATCTTGAACTCTCCTCTTTTGCCAATTGCCATAAATTTCCCATTGTTTGCATCTACCTTTTTTGATGAGGAAAAAGAAAAGAAATCTGCCTTTCCAACATTGCAAGCAAACAGCAAAGCCAACAACCTGCTTTAGTTTCAGTTTCTTTTTCAGCTTGAATTGCACAAGGAGAAAAAAAAATGTGCTCCAGCAGCACTCTTTGCAGCTAGCAAAAGACCCCTGCCAAAACAGCTGAGAGCAAATCAGCTGAGAATCGGGAGGCTGTTCAAATCAACTTATGGTAATTAACCTATACTGAAGCTAAAAGGGGCTGTTTTTTCTATTTTTGCAGACACGGGTCTACTCATTTGTTTTCTTTTAACACTGATCAGCTGTAGGGCAGCCCTTTGAAGGCCCCCCCGGCAAGAATTTAAACAGTTTTTTTTTCCCTCTAGCCATCAGCTGGGACTCAGGAGGCAGCAATAGATTGGGAGTGGGCGGGGTAAGCAAACCCTGTTCTCCCGCCGTTCCCTAGCTTGTCCTGCATTCTTTCCAAAAATCGGGACATTTTTAAAATTGGACGTCTGGTCACCTTAGGAAAAAGGCATTTTTTTTCGTGACTCGAATATAAGCCGAGAGGGGCTTTTTCAGCCTGAAAAACATGCTGAAAAACTCGGCTTATATTCGAGTATATATGGTATACCCATGTTGGAAGTGTTCAATGAAGTACTGCTAGAAGTGAAACTACCAAATTAATGGACAGAAGCATATACTGCTCTCATACCGAAGGAAGATTCAGACTTACAACAGATAAAAAATTACAGTCCAATATCCTTACTGAATGCTGATTATAAATATATGCCTCAATAATTGTAGAAAGACTAAAAAGGTTCTTAAATCAATTTATACATTCAGATCAAAATGGATTTTTACCTAAGGGACAAATTAACGACAATATGAGAATAATTTTAAATACACTGGAGTACTACGAAACACATCCAGACAAGCAAATGGCATTGATTTTTCTAGATGCACGAAAAGCATTTGATAATGTGAATTGGCAGTTTATGCTAGAACAATTAAAAGATATGAATTTGGGGGAGAGATTTGTTAACATGATAAAGGTGATATATTATAAACAAACAGCAAAGGTGATGGTAAATGGAAATATGACAGAGAAGGTTAACATTAAAAAAAGGTACAAGACAAGGATGCCCCTTGTCTCCTCTGTAATTCATATTGACACTGGAAGTATTAAACAGAAATATTAGACAAAATGGAGAGATAATAGGTATGGAAATAAAAAAGGAAAAATATAAACTACAGGCATTTGTAGACCATTTAGTCTTCATTCTGGAAGATCCACAAGCAACAGAGCCCAAATTAATTTTAAAAAATAGAGGAATATGGAGAAGTGGCAGGATTGAAAATAAATAAAGAGAAAACTGAGATATTAGTTAAAAATTTTACGGAAGTGCAGACAAAAGTTCATGAAGAGAATAGATATTCAGATTACTAAGAAAGTGAAATACTTAGGGATTCGCCTGACAGCAAGATGTATAACTATTAAAGAAGATACTGTAATTACTATAAACTGATGCAACAAATTAAAGCAGATCTGGAGAAATGGAAAAATCTGCAATTATCATTAATAGGAATAGCTACAATAAAAATGAATATATTACTGAGATTACTATATCTATTTCAAACAATTCCCATAAAAGTGGAAATAAATACTTTGAGGAACTAATAAAGTAATATTAAGATATATTTGGCAAGGGAAAAAAGCAAAAATAAGTTTTAAAATGCTGCAAGATCAGTGGTGAGATTCAACCGGTTCTCTCTGGTTCGGGCAAACTGGTAGTGGTGACTGCGGGAGGCTCCGCCCATCTGCCCAGATGTAATGTGCGATCACTGCATATACACAGAAGGCCGTGCACATGTATAGAGGAGGCATGTGTGAGTGAAGCGCACGGGCGCTCACATTTGTGAACCGGTAGGGAAGGTAAGTGAATCCCACCTCTGTGCAAGATGCAAGGAAAAAGGAGGCTTTGGGCTGCCGAATTGGGAATTGTACTATCAGGCTGTGGTACTTACCATATATGGGTGAAAGAATGGATTGTATTGAGAATACAAGACTATTGACTTTGGAGGGGCACAATTTGCAATTGGGCTGGCATGCCTTCTTGTAGTGTGGGAAAAATAAAATACATGGTTACTTTCAAAGACATTACATTAGGAATGCATTATTGTTAGTGTGGGGAAAAATTAGAGAATAACATTATTTGAGGATACCAGTTTGGCTTTCAACAATGGAAGCACTGATTCACCCAAATCTTATTAACTTTGAAAATATTGTTAGGTACAAAGATACCTTGAATGACAAGGGGGAACTCAAAACTAAACAAGAACTGAGCGATCAAGAGATTGATATGGCATGGTACTCACAAGTGCAGATACATTCTAAATATGAGAAAGATGTTAAACTATATGGATTTTATAAAGAACCAACAGAATTGGATAAGATATTAATGGGGCAGAAGGAAAATTGGTAAAAGAAAACCTATAGCTACTTAGTGGGCATTAAATTGGAAAGTGAACAAGTGAAGGAGACAATGATAATATGGGCAGAAACTGTGGGACAGGAACTATAAATTAACAATGTCAACTGCATATAAAGAAAATTTGTATAAGATGTTTTATAGATGGCATTTTGCACCAGCGAGGTTGGCAAGGATGTTTAAAGATAAGTCAGCTAAATGCTGGAAGTGCCACCAGAAACATGGCTCATATTATCATATGTGGTCAACATGATCAAAGGCAAAAAAGTATTGGACAAAAATACATATGTAGTTGGAAAAAATAATAAAGCAGCATATTTACTTAGTCAGAAATATTCTTGTTGTGGATTTTACCCGAAAAATATAAGAGGAATGCATATTTAATTATTCATATATTAACTGCAGCTAGAATTGTATTTGCACAACATTGGAAAAGTGAAGAGATTCCCACAGATGAGAATGTGATCAGGAAAATATTAGAATGTGCAGAAATGAATAGACTAATGCTAGCAATCAAGGAAAAAGAACAAACTGAATATTACATGACATGGGACTTATTTTATCAATGATTAGGTAATAAAAACAGAAGTTAGAAACGGAAAGAAAAAAAGATTAGTGAAAGAAGGTATGTTAAGAGAGAGAAGCAAATATTATTATTATGTTTAATATCATTTTAATATTATATAATTAATTCTGATTATTACTTTACAAAGATATCTGTACCCAGACAACACACTGTTTAATTGAAGATGGAATTATTATATTGAAAAATTAAAAATTTAATTTAAAAAAAAGCTGCAAGTTATAAATAATAATGAATACATTTCACATGGACAAAATGTGGCTGTTCATAAATAGCTCCACCTTGCAGTCATTTTTGTGTTTGTCTACCATTCATATTGTCATTTGATTAACTAATCACCCGTTTTCTAAAGTGCGAATGTGTTTTTACACTTCAACCAAGACAGTGTTAACTATGAAACTATAGATAGCAAAAGACATTAATTATCTATTTCAGAAGTCTCCACACCTTCTGTATCTGAGAGAAAGAAAACTATAATCTGTTTGATGTGTGGTTAACAAAATAAAATAAAATAAAAAGTCAAATCACTCTGGACAAAGAGTTCAACAATATTTAATGAAATTGCAAAACATAAACTTTATGTAACTTGTTTTCTAAACCTCAGTTTATTAAATGTATTTTCCTCTAGTGAATCATGAAAGGACTGTAAATAAGAAACAAAAGTAATCAATGTTAATGGCACTCAAAGGGGAAGGAGGTTGGGAAATTAATTACTACTTTTGATATACATAGACTATTATTTGGAAGTTTTTCATGTTGGTTGTAGGTTCTTGATTCTTACCCTGTTTCCCCCAAAATAAGACATCCCCTGATAATAAGCCCAATTGGGCTTTTGAACACATGGCAATAAGGCCAAGCACTTATTTCAGGGTTCCAAAAAATATAAGACAGGGTCTTATTTTCGGGGAAACACGGTGGTATAATGCTTTCTCTATATGGTATGGTGGTATAGTTAAGAGTTCACTAAAGATTTATGAGGGCACTGAAGAAAGCATTGTTTGGTGGACATTATAAGTGAATGTTAAAAAGTTCTGCCATGGTTATTTCAAATAGTTTCCCACAAAAGAGATTTCAGTAATCCATGTAGACTTCCAGAGCATAAATCACTTCAAAGGTAGGTATCTGTTTAGATAGATAATCAGTTAGCAAAATTAGACAGTTGAGATATTAAATCCAGGAGTATGATGAAAAATAAATTTGAAAAGTTAATTTGATCCTACAGTATAGAGAGAATACAGTCTTTTCTGGGGAAAAAAAAAGAATAGAATAGAACAAGAAAAATGAATTAGAAAAATGACCCATTGAGTCACAGTTGATTAGATTTGTTCCAAATCATTACTACTGCTTTTGTTATTGTCATGCAAAACGAGAGGACAGGTTCATGTGTGCATTGGTGAAAACTAAATCTTATCCATATATGAACTATGATGCCCACAAAGAATGCATTATTTGCTTTTGGATTTCAAACAAATTGCTAATATTGTTATACTTTGAAGAACTAGAATTTAAAATAAAAGTTTGTTCAAATGTAATATAAGAAGGTACTAATAAATTTTTCTCTGCATGTATTATAATCTGGAAGAGGTGGAAAAATGAGAATAAAGGAATCATCTAAAGCCATTTTTATTGTAAATAAATGCAATGACACTTCCCTTAGCTAACCTAAATATTTGATGCTAATCTAACTTTCCCATTTCTTATGAAACATATTTATTTAGAGTTAAATAAATGGAAATTTATGAAGGATAGCAGAGATTTGTTCTGATCTCCCCACCTTCTATCTTCAAGCTGATTGATTCGTTGGAGAAGGCTAGTGTTGAAGACAGTCTCAAGGTTCGTAGTTACTTGTATAATTTTATCATGTTTACTTGAATGTGGTTACGTTGTTGTTACAGATTTTCCCTGTCAAAAGTTTGCCCCTTCAGTGAATAGATTGATTCATTTTGAGATTTCATAAATATATCATTAGAAACAGAGCTTTACCTGGTCAGATTTCCCAGTGAACTTGGTGATAAGATTCTTACAACTCATTGTGAGAGGAACTAACCATAGATATTAAGAACATTATCTAAACTGACAATACTTATCTATTTGAAAACAGTATGGCCATATTTGTACAACATTCTAACCACTTCTTCATTTAATTGTGGTTTTCTCAACCAATTTTCTGGATTTTCAGAATATACTGAATCATGGTTTGATTATACAAAATGCTTTGTAAAGCATAGTAGGCCAAAGTGGTTTAAAATATAATTTGATACCCACTATAATCCCTTTTATAGTACAAAATCTTCCCCCATAATTTTTAGGATTAAATATTTGAAGCTTTTTTGCATATTTTAATTCTAAAAACCTCCAAAGGACTTACTATACAAACATAATTGAAATATCAACTTTATCTGGTAAATTGTTTGCTCATTTTCCAGAGGTACATTATCTCAGAGGTACATATAATATTGATATGTCTGATAAGAAGAAACAAAAATCAGTTATTTAGTTCATAAGTTTTATTAATTTTGATAAGTATAATTTCTAATAGTTAAAATAAGCATTTCTTATACCATTTCCTTCTTTGAATAGAAGTAAATACAATCTCATCTTGATCATTGTAAAATTCTTCTTTAACCCTTTGTTGAAATAAAAATTACTATGTAATACAATTCAAAAGGTTTGGTAGGCCAAATTATAATTATCTAGTTATGGAAGAAGAGAAAAAGAATTTAAGTCTCATTTACAGAAGAGGTATTTCTTGTAAAGTACCTGGATTTCAATTTTTAGAGTTTAGAGTTTTCTTTAAAAGGATCTTATTTCATAGCCTACCTCTTAACAGAATTGAGAGGTTTAGAAATCACGTTGTATAATAAAAATTCTGACAATATTCTTAAATAACTTATCAATGAATCTGGTCAAAATTATAGAATTATCCATCAGGATTCATTTTTTAAAAAAACCTTAAATCCATGAAAAATAAATTCAAGAGTTGTCTCACATTACCAGGCATTTTATTAGATTACTATTATTGCATCATCAGAAAGGTTATGATAGGTTTTATTTGACCTATAGCTCCATTGTGTCTTCATTTTCACTTCATGATGCTTTCCATCATTTATGTTTTCTTGATTTTCTTGTAATTTTATTGTTGTGAGCCAGAGTCATTGATAGTCTAATGGCATACAAGTTTCATAAATTATGTGTGGGTAATCTACTGTTAGATTCACAATCTGAGACTGCTGGAAACTTAATTCAATACTAAGCAAGGACCTAAAAATAGAGGAGTTGCAAGCAGACTAGCTTTCTGTAAATTTAGGGGGTTCAGGTTCGATAAAGTCAATATTGCAACAATTATTATTGCTATCAAAATAATGGATCATCATTATCTTGTATGATTATAGAATTTTGAAGAAAGCACTCATGAGTTGCACTTACACATTGTATTATGTCATGTATATGAATTTAGCTAGGGTTAGGAGCAGTGGTGGGTTTCAATTTTTTTTACTACCGGTTCTATGGGCGTGGCATGGCATGGCATGGCATGGCTTGGTGGGCATGGCAGAGGAAGAATACTGTAAAATCTCCATTTCCACCCCACTCCAGGAGAAGGATACTGTAAAATCTCCATTCCCTCCCCAATCCAGGGTAAATTTACTGCAAAATCCCCATTTCCTCTGGATCAGCTGGGACTTGAAAGGCAGAGAATAGATGGGGGTGGGGCCAGTCAGAATTTTTACTACCGGTTCTCCAAACTACTCAAAATTTCTGCTACTGGTTCTCCAGAACTGGTCAGAACCTGCTAAAACCCACCTCTGGTTAGGAGAATCTTTGCTCAGATTAATCTCTTGCATTATTTGGACCTTTTTGTATCATGAGGTCCTTCTCACAGTCACACATAGCTTAATCACCTCTCTTTAGGGCTATTGAATTGTACTCTATAGGAGGTTATCAGATGATTAGAATGCAGTGACGCAAGCAGTTAGGGTGAGTTTTGATATAACGTGATACTGCTGCTATATGAAATGCACTGTTTGCCAGCTGTCTTCTGGATGGAATTCAGTGTGTTAATGGTCATTCTTAAAGCCTTTCATGTTAGGCTCTGAGTATTTGTGGGACTGCTTCTCTCCAATTGTCTTTGTGTACCTCATAAGGATTGGCTGAATTGTCATGCTTTGGATCTTCTTACTGAAGAAATATCAGTTTATGTGATATCAGAAATGTTCCTTCTTTGTAGCTGTTCCTGTCCTCTAGAACAGTAATCCTCCTGAGTTCCACATGAACTTAATCCTGAAGTTTATAAAGACCTGGCTGTTCCAACAGATTCTAGTTATGCATTTTGTAATTCAACTAGTATGCTGTGTGTCCCCCCATCCCCCCCCCGCCCACAGATAATTATTTGCTATTTAGTTTTTCTTCCACTGTTCTACTGAGTATTTAACATAGTCCGGAACTGCTATGAGTTGCTTGATGATCAGCCTTACAAATTCAAAAAAATATTTTTAAAAAAATTATTATCACTAAATTATTAATATTTATTAATAGTTATTAAATTTAAATTATTAAAATATGATTAAATTTATTAAATTTAAATAACATTATTAAATGTGACTGGGAAGTAATTATACCTTCTATATTTATATTAAGCATAACAATAAATATAAAATTAAATTTAGTTTTTCTCCTGGTCTTACCCACTATATTCTGAAATGTGATCATCTGCAAAGTGTGCAAGCCTCAGGCCAGGGAAATTTGTGATCTCTTAGTTTATGAATTATGTTTAAACAGGACAGTATGGCTTACTCGGCTATAAATTGGGTCAATACAATCTGTTTACCTAGCTATTTACCCTCTCACACATGGGCAAACAATTTCAAATACTGTAATTTGAAGAAAACACATGCCATGAATAATCCTGCCAATCCTGTTTTATTGCAAGGGAAACATTCCTTCAGCATACACCTCACATAGTCCTTTATTTTCTATGTATCATCTGTATTCTCTTTCTGCTGACTCAGATTCACAAAGATGGAAAATTGCTGGTATATTATAGTCTGATAGTTGCTTCCATGCGTAATAGAAAATACTTCAATGGAAGTCTGATTTTATTATGGTGGACAACATTCTTGTAGTGATGGTCTCTCTTAGATCTTTTTCTTCTTCAAATAATAAGGTAGTGAGGTTGGTTTAAGAAAAAAATGATAGGTTACAGGATTCTTTGGCAATTTGAAGGCCATGTTTGATCTTTTAGGCAGGCAGAACATTAATGTTTCTCTCAGGCTGGTTTTTTTCTTTTCCCTTCTTTTTTTGTTTGTAGATTTAAACCCACCTTAAGGAAGGGAAAGGATTAGCTTTCTAGCGGGTTTTGCTGTAGGTAGGTCGCCTGTTGTATTTCCTTGGCATGACTTGCCTCAGGGCACTTTGCACATCTGAAGAAATGATGGAAGGACGCCGATCTTTTCTTCTCAGGCGTTCAGCTTCCCCAGAGACTTTTCTGTAGATGCCATCCACATAAGAATGCAACATGCCCCAAGCATCTCTGGTCATTCGGATCTTCCTGGGTTTTAATCTCTTTGGCAATTTGGAAGTCATTCTAGTTGAGCGGATGTTCCTTCGGAACCTTTTCTTATTCCTCATCCTTCTCTTTCGGACAATATGTCTTCTCCGTCTGGCTTTTACTCTGTACCGTGGTCTTCTACGCATTGTTCTTCTTGAAGCCATTGTTTCATATACCAAGATTGCTTGCTTGCTTGCTTACCTGTCTGCCTGTCTGCCTGCAAATGCCTGTGACTTCATCCTAGTTGTACTCTTTTATAAGGGTAAGAATTCAAATGAGCACTTGCTTCTCTGACCAGTGATTGGCTGCTTAGAACAAAGGCCCAGTTCCATATGTCATACTGCTATACTGTGATGTAGCTTGAAATGAAGTTCATAAAAGCTCTTTGCCATATACAAAAATGAGTAGGTCATGAGAGGCATATTTTCCCAGTATATCCTTTACTTTTTGAAGCCAAATTATATTCTTGTAAAATAATTTTTATTTTAACTGAATATGTTCTGTGGTATTTTAATACAAAAACAATTGTCCCCTACACAAACATGTACCAATTTTGGTGGGGAGAGAATATGAGGGTGAAAGTTTATTGAAATGGCTTTGAATCAGAAGAGAATAGGAGGTAGTGAAATATATGAGTGGTGTTAATTATTTAAATGACTAACCATAATGAAAATCAGATAAAATCATGGTTCAAATATTCATTTAGCCATTGGAGATCATTGTGTAACCTTGCTCATTCACTATTATATATAACTTATTTTACAAAGTTACACTGAAATTTGCTTTGGGATATAGGGATTTATATAATTTTTCCATTAATCAACCTCTTGTTTCACTATACTGGCTGACCCATACTGTATGTGGCTAGATCTTCTCATTGCTTTCCCCACCCCACTTTTTGTTTAACTCTGCTTGCTAGTCCCCTTGCTTTGCCTAGTTTCTTTCCCTAGTGTTTGGGTGAATGAATTTCTTCACACCTTTCCCACGTTCTCTCTCTGCAGACCTTTTTTCCTTCCTTACTATACATTTGTTGCTCTCAACAGTAATTAAAGCAATTAAAGTATACAGGTCTTTCTTTTATTCTTATATTCCACATTTTCTAGCCAATCAGTGCTGGAGCTGTTACTAAAATGAAAAAGCTGAAAAAGCTTGAAAATGCTGGCAAATGGTAGTTTTGAAACAGGTAGAGAGAGTGCTTTACAATTGACCAGAGTGAACATTGTCACTTGTTTCTCCATTTAAGCAATCAGTTGCCCATAGAAGTGCTAGAGCAAGCAGAAAGTGTAAATTTATTTTGAGTTTTAGTTATTTATTCAACAACTTGTGTTTAATATCTTCCTCACTTTTCCAGAAAGGAGGGATCAGTAACTAACTTGATTGTACAGATAGAAAAAGAAATGAATGAATGAAAAAAACAGGTACATATTTAATAGGGAATTGGAAAGAAGGGAGGAATACAGATGCATGGTTAACTTGTTATATCTAGTTTTAGCTATCCAGTCCTAAGTCAGGGTTCTAGTTGGAGGCTTTACTTTCAGCTAATATTGTGATATGGGACTTGCCTAAATATTATGTGTGACAGAATGGTTCAAGCTTTTCCTCTGTTATCTATCTCGCTGCAGCCCCTCAGTCCCAATTCCCTCTCATTTTCAGAAAAATGTCCTTAGAATGTATTTGTCATATTCTTTACAGCTGCTTCAGTTCCCCCTGGCAGCTCCAAAGATCTAAACATTTCTATCAGGAGAGATTTCACTGAGGGACAATGCTGTACAAAGTTTCATATACAAGGAGAGGGCAATTTTAACCTGTGAGTAGCACTCAACATATGCAATATATACATTATAAAAATAATGAAATATATAATTAACAGGCTCCAAAGAATTACAACTAGGATTCAACATTTAACAAACTAAAAATCAATTTCTTTTCCAGTAATTCAACAGATGGTGTATTTTTGTTGTATTTTGCTGTGTCTGTATATCTGATACTTTAGCAGGGGTGTCAAACTGGCAACCGCAAGCCAGATGTGTCACATGCAGACCATGCCCACTCCAGTTCTGCGAATGGGAAAAATGTCACGAAATGTGATGGCAATGTGATGTGGTAAGTTTGACACCTGTGCTTTAAAGGATTGAAAGCCATGGCAAAACTTGGTCTTATAGCATGGTATATAAATATTTAATATAAGTAAAAGTAATTATATCTAAGAATTGCTTCACACACCAGGTACCTGAAATCAAGGTATTTCTTATGTTTCATTTTACTCTGGAAATCGTGACTCAATAGGAAAGGCTGGGAAGAATCCCAGGAACAAAAGGGATTTGGATTGCATTAGTTATAAGTATCCATGAATCCTGAATTAAGTTAAGATGCATAGCTCCATTGATTAGATACATAATGTAAAATGTGTATTGCCTATCTAAGTACTATTCCACTTGCCACCAAAAACAATGAAAACTGAACTTTTCAATTGGCTAAATTAAATTCAATTGCTGGGAGGAAGCAATCCCATTATGAATTTTATACCTCTGCCCAAATCACAACAGTTCATGACATCATAAAAGCTAGTATGCAGCACGAGGATGAGAGGCTTACAAACCTTCAGATGTTGCTGAACCACAACTCTGGCCAACTCTTATTACTGATGATGTTTGCTAGGATTGTTGATTCTGTAGTTCAGCTCTTCCAGAGGTTGCCCACTCTTGTTGATCTCTCTCTTCTGTCTATTTTCCTGTCCTCAGACAAATGTACAATCAAGCAAATTATTAAGAATTTTTACTCAACAGCCAAAATATATTTGCTGTTTTTTGTTCACCCAATGAACAAAACATTTAGTCCTTTCAATGTCACTATTTGGAATTCAGTAACTATACTACATTTGAGTCCAGGCATTTGTCCACTTTTGGTCAAACTTGCTGTGTATATGTTGTATTTTCCAGAGAAATTCCAAGACTTCATTTTGAATTTTGTGATTCTTATCTAGCATTGTATCCCATGTTTTTCTTGTCCCTATCTAGATTTCCCAGATAAAAATATTTTTGTTGATTTTTACTTGCCTTGCTACCCTAATTCCCCTCCCCCTCTTTCTTTCTGAATAAACAACTGCTTCATCCAGACGGTTACATGCTTGGCACTGTTAACATGTTCTTGACTGCTTAAAGAGGAATTTGAACTGTGATGGCCAATTAATTTTAATTATTGGTCATTGACAAATTTGTTTTTAACTCTGATACTTGGATTATATAGAATTTGACTATGTTCAGAAATCTATAATATCGCATATATACAAAAATGTCTTCCAAATGTTCATAAACAGTCTTGAATTCTTTTTGTGTGTCTGGCGTGGTGTTCTAAAACAGATATCCATATCTGTTTTAGATATCTTGACAAACTGCTTTTCTTGACAAACCACTTCTCTTTAAATTATTTTCTCCTTCAACCTCTCTTTTTCATAGCAATGGAGCTTCCTCTGCTCAATTTTGTATCCTACTTTTCTTCTATGTTGCTACTTTTCTTGCCTTATTTGGCAAATGCTGCTTGCTTTCATTAATTCGGATGTTTCAAATTATACCTGCTGAAGTTGAACAAAGTTATTTTTTCTTCTGTAAATGCTTGCATATGCTGTCATGTTTGTTGTGTTAAACAATAATACTTATTTAAGCAGGTTTTTTTCTGAAATAGGAAAAAACAGGGCTTATTGTGTGCATGCCATACTTCAGATGAAGTTTCTCTAGAAAGGCTCCAGATGTTAACTTTCCTTATACATTTGCTTGTGCAGGGGAATCAAGGACCTTCAGTCATTCCACCCAAGTTCATCTCCCAAATCTTCCCTCTTCTCTCTGTCAACTCTTTAGAGAAGATTAGAAGGTATGCAGCAGATACAGAGGAAAATAAGCAGCTTTGTATAAAGATCTCATAATTCTGCTTTTGGAAACCTGTGAATTCTCACTGTACACTTGAGATTTTTCAAAATCTGTTTTTTGATTTCTTTTTCAGATGGCATAAATCACTTGTTAGCTCATTAAGGCAATGTTTTTTCCTCTTACATGTTCTACTTCCCTCTTTATTAATTGTGTATGCTGTGACATCTAATACAAGAAAATGAAAATTACCAGAAAACATTAATTTGCTGCCAAAGGTGAATTTAAAATCAGGCTTTAAAATAGGCTTCCAATTCTGACTTAGAAACAATTTGTGATAGGTAATTTGTTTGATTTTCTTGATTTGATTTGATTTGATTTGATTTGACCTATAGTCCAAATTATAATTATTGTAAAGCAAGGAAGAGAATTAGATACTAAAGACAAGTTCATAGACCTGATAATGGGCTATGGATCAGCTGAAATACTAGAATCACATCACTCTTAATTAATCAGGAACTAAATTTATGCAGCCCAGAAGAGAATACAAATAAATAACATGCTAAAATCACTATATGTCAGATGTTGATTCTAAAATGATTGTGGACTGTAAATTGGTTGCAATCATACTCTATTAACGTAATGCTATCAAATTCTTTTCTAGTTAGCCAGACTTCATCATTTAACTTGTTGATGATTATGAACAACAGTACTGTAATAAGCACAGCCAAGTTTGTATGTGTGTTCTTACTTTTTGGTTTATATTGGATTACATAATCCTATGTATCTATTACAACTTTAAATTCAGGGTAATAAGTAATTTACAATAAAATACAATAATAAACAATAGTGTTCATTCATAGTTTACTATATCTGTTAATGAATGAATAGCATAGTGTTTGAAAAATTAGGAGAGGGGTAATTAAAAACCAGGTGCACACCATGGTTACATAGCATGACATATAATTCTACAACTGCTTTTCCCAAATTAATACTGTATGGAATGACAACTCCTTATCAGGCTCGGTCTAACTCAATCACAGAACATCAAGCATCCATTTGAGCGAGGCTGAGCTAATGATTACTTGAGTTAAGACTTCGTTGAGTTAAAGTAATAAAATAAATAAATAACCAAGAATACATGAACATGAAATAGCTACGTTAAAATATATTGATTTAAAATAAACTATCAAGACTATTTTAATTTTAAACTGAAAAGCCAGATTTTTGCAATTAACTTATAATCAAGAAACTGATTTTTTATTAGTTTGGTAAAAGATTACTGCCAAGCGCACCCACCATTTCCAATTATGTCTTTTTAAAACAGCCTCATAGTGGTAACCTTGATGTTGTCATTGCCAAAGTAAATTGAAGAAGAGAAAGTGAAGATTAAGACTATTTGTAGTTTTTTTTTTACATTAAGAAAAAGAAAATGGCCTTAATCCAGTTTTTAAATAATCTTTTGCAAGTCATCTTTATGGATAATTGGTATTGGAGCTAAAGCCTATCACCAGTCAAATCTATTTTTCTTGTGCATCCTCTTTATTGCACAAACATGTAAATCTTTTCCAGGATCTTAATCTGTATTCAGATAAGATCCAAAAGACTGATTGAAGTGTGATGAATCAATTCCCATGATAAGAGGCATAAGCTTGTGGATGCTGAATTTCACCACTGCCTGGAAATATAACATCAGATTATGGCGTAACATTTAGATATGAACGTATACATATTTACAGCAAATAATTTCAGTCCACTATAATGATATTCCTAATCTTTTCTGCTATGAAATATTTATTTTTCTTTCTGTCTGTCTGTCTGTCCATTTATCTATCCACATACCTTCTTTTCTTAAATTACCTACCATAATTGTACATCGAAATATAAAAGATGAAAACTAATTTTTTGCTTAGCAAAATATAATAACTGCCTTTGTGAATTGCTTTTATTCTGAAGTTTGACTTTTTAAAAAAAAAATTCTGCCACGTATGCCTGAGCCTTACCAGTATTTGTCCTCTGTTCCATTCTTGCCAGTTGATCCAATTTATACAACCAAGGAATTCTGCAAGGTCAGAGAGCTTCTCAAGCATTTAAGAATATAGGAAGAGTCCTGGTGGATCAGATAACAACCCACCTAGTTCAGTATCCTCTGTCTCATTGTGGACAAATATGGGCAAGAAAACAGTATGTCTCTTTTCCTTTTTAAATTTTTAAAAATCCATCCTTATTATTCTTATAAGTAACTCAAAGCTGTGAACACACCTAATACTTTCTCCTCCTCTTATTTTCCACACAACCCTACTTATTTTTTTACTTCTTTAGCTGTTGCTTTCCATCAGCTGGCACTTGAGGTTGTTGCCTTTGATTTAGACAATATACAAATATCGATACTAAAAACTATTGATATTAGTGACTAGTACTCCAAGAATTTGTGGACCCATTTCCATTGCAATAGAGTCCATCCATCTTGTTGCTGGATGTCTTCTTCTCTTTACTTCCACCTTTCTCAGCATTATGGACTTTTCAGAGGACTATAGTCTTTGCCTAATATGTCCAACATATGCTAATTTGAGCCTGGTTACTTGTACCTCAAGGGGGCATCCTGGATTGATTTGTTTTATGATTCATTTGTTTGCTTTCTGGGCTTACCATGGTATTCTCAAAGAGTCTTCTTGAGCACTAAAATGTAAAAGCCTAAAAAAAAAATCTGTTCTGCTTCTTCAGAAGCCAACTTTAGCTTTTCATGTCATAGGAAAAACTATTGCCTGCATGGTTCTGATGATGGTTGATATAGACACATCACAATATCTGAATATCTTTTCCAAAGCTTTCATTGGTACTCATCTGTGCTAGTCTGTTATATAGTTTTTGACTGCTGATTTCTTTACTGGTGGTAGCCAATTCTGAAACACAGAAACTAGACCCCACTTTGATGATTTATTGGAGTGGTTGCTATACCTGTTGTCATTAGCTTGACCTTCTTTATGTCAGTATCATTTTTACTTGACTTTTATTACTGGAGCTTCCAGATAATTTGCCTTTTCAGCTTCCAGGTAATTTGCATTTTCCGTTTTAAGTAGTATCATCAGGATAGTGCCAATTATTGTTTTATTCCTCCAGTTTTAAATTGCACTCTTCATCTTCCAATGCAACCTCCCTCAGATATTCAGCTTATAGGTTGAATAAATGAAGAAGATACAGCTTGTTTCCTCTCTTTTGCCAACCTGTAATTTCTGTATGTTCTGTTCAGAGCATGGCTTCCTGCACCATGAATAGATTTTGTGTTTGGACAATGAGATATTCTGGGATTCCCATTCTCCCCCCCCCCCCAAAAAAAACATTCCACAACTCAATATGGTCAACACAATCAAAAGTCATTTTTTTTTATCAGTAAGGAACAAAATGAATTATTTTCAGTATTGCTCATGCAAGATTTTTCAATACTATGTTTTCTGTTCCTTAACATTTCCTAAAATGCTAAGGAACATCTAGAATTTTACTTTCCATATAGGGCTTTATGTTGGATGTTTTATATATACATATACATATACATATACATATACATATACATATACATATATATATATATATATATATATATATATATATATATATATATATATATAT
>WNWU01013428.1:2874491-2950268 GCA_012654045.1 Ptyas mucosa
ATATATATATATATATATATATATATAAAAATAATATTTTTCATTAGTTTGCACATTCTGTTGGCATTGATATGTTAATGTTTCTATCTGTTAGACACTGTGATTCTCCAGATTTGCTCTCATAGTCAAAACATTTACTTATTCTTCTTTAGTTTATATTTTTGAAGATATTCCATTAATTCTTGTAGTCTTCCAATTTGGCTATTCTACTGATTTAGCTTCATCTTTAAGTACTAGAGGTTCTTCTGAGTACAGACTATAACTACTATACTGTAATTTTAATGTATTCTTTTCTTTAAATCCTTAAATCCATTATTATCTGTCCATTGGTGTCTGTTAGCAAACCAAACCAAACCAATTTCATATTGGAACTTCATTCTGAGTTTGCATATGTTTCTTCATTCTCTTCAAGTTTGTGAGCCTTGGATTATTCTCCGGCAAAGAGGCAGCAGCTGCAAGCTTGTAGCCAAAGACTGGAGGCTGGAGGCTTCTCACACAGAAAAAGACCCATTTTCTATTATAACTGAGCTCTTCTACATCTTTACACCAGTAATATAGACAATTGGGTTTCTGGTGATGTCTATAAATGTCTGTTCTGTTTGTTTAAGGATATTTATGGACATCATCAGGCAGAGCATAAAGAAGCCCAGTTGTCTATGAAGTAGACAAAGTGAAGTAATTTTATTCTTTTTTTTTGATTTCTATAATATGTGTCAAGAAATTACCTAAGTACCAGGTCCTTTTCTGAAAGTTTATTTTCTTAAATTACTTAAGAGAAAATATAAATATTATTAATTTGCAAAATGTAATAAAGCACTGCAATTCCATTTCAAACTGTATACTTGACATTTGTACAAAAAGCAAAAATACTTGCCCCACAGACTTCCCTAGGCATAAATGTATTCTCCAGAATCAGAGCTTGAACATTCAGCATTTTCTCCTCATTTTTCTTAAAGGTCTTTCATAATTAAGAGAAACCGGAGAACATTGGAAAGTGAAAGGTTTTTTGTGTTCACTGAAGTTTTAAAACTATTGGGAATTGTTTGAATGAGTTATCTGAGCTGACCTTGGAAAACCAAATACACCCTTGCTGTATATTAAGAGCCTTGGATAGTACAGTGGTCTAAAGCACCCTGTTATTAACATCAGCTGTCTGCAATTATTGCAGGTTCAAATCTCACCAAGGCTCAAGGTTGACTCAGCCTTCCATCCTTTCTAAGGTAGGTAAATTGAGGACCCAGTTTGTGGGGGCAATAAGCTGACTTTGTATAAATATACAAAAGTATGAAGGCTATTGCTTAACGCATTGTAAGCCGCCCTGAGTCTCCGGAGAAGGGCGGCATATAAATCAATTTTTTTAAAAAAATGTCAGTGTGTTTTCTCAATACAAAATTATCTCTTAATTTGATACCTGACTGAAAATCATTTAATATGGCTTGTTTTCAGTTCCAGTTGTTCACAATTTATCTTAAAATAATTTTTGCTACTAAGATGTTACATATGACTTTTAATTGAATAATTAAGTAATGGGAATATGATGCATTTGAATTAAGAATGCATTATCTAACAACATCTTGGCAAATCTTGAATTTACTGAAGACTTAGCTAGAGAACTCAAAGGGGGAATCAAAATAACTGATGCTCAAAACAGAGTGGCGTGAGGTTGTATAAAAAGGGGGAAAAAAGTGACTGACTAATTTTATTCCCTCCTGAACCCAATCCAAATGATTTGAGTGCATCACAAACCTCATCATGCGCCAGAGGTTAAAAATCTCTGGGAATACTAAGATGTCTTATGCCACTCCTGGTGGAACTGAAATTGTAGTGAATAGAATGCTGGAACCATGTTGTATTATCAAAGGACACAAAACCACTTATTCCAACTAAACACTTTGTGCTGTCATGCTGGAGTGACAGTGAATGGCACTAAAGCATAGAAAAATACTATCTAGCATTAGGTAAAAACATTAGTTTGTCAAACCCCTTTTTTTAGATCTGCAAAACTGTTAGTGGAAGTTGCAGATATAAAAAGTAAGACAATCATATTTTTCTTAGAGGTCATGTACTTTTAGTAATTTTGTGAGTAGGGAGTGCAAGGTAAGGGAAGCATGTTTCTCAGGAACTAAAACTATGTAGTGTCTCTTGGACATATAATTGGATACATAAAAACAGATAATCCTTTGGATGGTAAAAATATAATTATTTCAGTCATAATAGGTTTCAAGCCTTTATTACTAAAAAGATGACTTCAGACTATGCAATACTTTAATTTCAGAAATTATACTCTTTCCTGTAATGCATGTTGTTTAAACAACTGTTTAAAACTTAACATCTAATATTTTGTTATTTCATTCCTCACATCCATCCTTACATAATACTACATTTTAAAATAAAAAGAGGCTTATAATTTCTCTAAATTATTAGTTTTACATTCCATGAAAAAAGAAATTTATAGTAAGCATTATATCAGACGAAATATTAAACTTAGGGAAATGAGATCTGAGCTACAAAAAAGCAGATGACCACAAGATGGAAGCAAAGAGACATAGGAAATGATTTTGCTGCCATCTAGTGCTATACTGTACCTTATTGCAATTTTCCAAGAATATTTAACTTGAAAGTGTATTTCTAAAGTTGGCTCAGTTAATATAACCAATGGGAGGATTAACCCCAATTTAAGATTCAGCTGATGCACTAAATGATGAATTAAAGGAGACATGGATTTTCTAGTCTTCTCCATCATAGAAAGAAAGAGGGACTGCATAATTCCAAGAATCACTGAAGCATTTTCTGATTATTCCAATGTGTAATTAGAGGAATAGTATGCAGTATACTTTGTAGAATTTAGATTCAAATGCCATGAAATTTAGCAAGTACAGTTAGACATTCAAAACCTGTATAGGCACTACTTCTCCTCAGTGTAATGGTTCAGCAACTATAAACCAGTGGTGAAATGCACTTACCTTCGCTCCTGGTTCAGAAAGATGAGTGTGTGTGCCTCTTCTGTGCATGCACAGAGGGTCAAAAACAGGACACAATGATGTCCTGGCAGGTAGGTGGAGCCTCCTGCTGCCAGCGCTACCAGTTCGTGCAATCCGAATAGATCTGGCTAGATTTCACTGATGCTATAAACCCATTAGAAATATAATATGTATGTATGTATGTATGTATGTATGTATGTATGTATGTATTTCCTGCTGTTGAAAGAAATATCCTTCTAGGTTCAGTTCCAAGTGGGGAAAAAGACACCTGAAACATGGAGACTGTTTGGAAAGATGGTTTAATGATGGACAGGATCACATGACTTGAGCTCCTGAGCAGAATCACATGGCTTGAGTTCCTGAGCAGAAAAGGGCCGAGATGCTGAGAGTGTCTTGGTTTTATGCCCCCTCTGGGCCCCACCCTGTTCCTATGTAAGAAATGCACTCTGATTGGTGGTCAGACTCCCAGGGGCCAGGGGTCTTAGCTAACTTTGTAGGCTGTCTGTCTCCCAGACTTGGTTGAGCCTTGCTGGGGCCTGATGTAATCTCCCCAGGTGCCATGTGGTGAGTTCTGTTGCTAGATGGGTAGAGGGCTAATCCTATCTTTGTTATGTAGAATGGACTGGCTCAGGCCTTAATGGCCCATTAACAAAGATGTGGGGGGCTGAGTGTCTGCCTCCCTTTTTTGGGAAATATTCTGCCCTTTTAATATTTCCCAAATATCTCTCATTTTCCTAGGAGAGGGGTGGGTGCTAACTTCCTACACTGTCATTATTTTTACAAATAACTCAATGCGGTGAACATATTCAACCCACCTTTCTCCTTCTATTTTCCTCATAACAACAACACTTTGAGAGAGAGCAAGTGACCTATGGTCACCCAGTCAATTTTCATGGCTAAGGTGGTACTAGAACTCACAGCTCCCTGGTTTCTAGCCTCTTACTTTAACCAGGGGTGAAATCCAGCAGGTTCTGACAGGTTCTGGAAAACTGGTAGCGGAAATTTTGAGCAGTTCAGAGAACGAGTAGCGGAAATTTTGAGTAGTTGAACCACTAGACCAAACTGACTCACTAAAGAACTAAATAATGGCATTTCTTGAATTTTTAGTTGTCTTCTGGAACTTGTTTCTCATGTGAAGAGTTAATGATAAATTGAATGAGATAATATGATTGAATTTATATTATATGAAAACAATGATTTATTTACTTTATTTGTAATTCCTTTGTTTCCTGCTGATGATCATATTTAGATTTTAGGTAAAGCTTTACAGTATTCAGAATGTTTTACATTTATTATTTATTTAACCTAATAGTCTTATGCACACTTAAAAATCATTCTGAATGCTCTGAATTACTGAGCTTCACACTTGCTCTCTACTATTCTTTAAAGAAGCCATTTTCCTCAGGTTTTCTCATGGGCCTTTGAAACTGATTACTTTAATTACTGTGAAGTAATGTAGCTCTTGAAAGAGCAGCACCTTATTCCAGGATTTTCTGGAAATCTGGGGAAAAAAACCTTTTCTCAAGATATGGTTGGCTGTTTCAACAAATAGCTCAGAGATGCTCTGCTCACCCAAGCTTTGATAAATTTCTTTGGAAACAACATTGCTGAAGTATGCACAATCATCTTATAGCTCATTTAATAAATACAGGTACTCCTTGACTTATGACCATTTGTTTAAAGATGGTTTGAAGTTCCAACAGCACTGAAAAAAAGTGACTTATAGTCCATCCTTAAAGTTATGATTATCGCACCACCCCAACCATCTCATGATCACAAGTCATGATTATCGCACCACCCCAACCATCTCATGATCACAAGTCAGGCACAGGACAACTGGCTTACATTCACAACAGCATCAGATTGTGATATGTGACCTTTCCAGTTAGTTTCCAATCAGCAAAGTCAATGGGGAAAACTGTATTTGTTTAATGAGCATGGTGATTCAATTTACATTACATTTACATTTACATTAGCTATAGTAAAATTATTGTAATTATTGTAAAATCAGGTCTGATCATGTGATCATTTAGCAACTGAATTGCTTAGCCACTGAAATTTCAGTTCTAATTATGGTTGCAAGATGACGACTACATGTAGGCAAGTTGCTTTGCTTCTTTCAGAGCAAGTCCAAAGATTGTGATTAGTCAATAGTACATCACTACAAATATATAAAATACTCTATTCTGCCTTACATTTTATGCAGGTATATGAGTCCTTTGAGGTAGTCCAGGAAACCAAAACCCCGAGTACTAATACTACCTTTATTATAATATTACAGTAACAGAATCTTGGAAGTCTGAAAGCAAGTTTTCCCCTTCCTTGCCTTTATTTTCTAGAGAATTAGAAATCTGAGATGCTTCTGTCAGGGCGTTGATTGATCCCATCCTGGCTCTGGGACAATCACACCTTGTTTAGAGGTTTGGACCGTGGCTTCTCCTCGCAAGTATACTTTGAGAAAACAAACCCGAAGAAGTATTTTCTAAGAAATTTTATTGTAAAAGTAAAATAAAAATAATTCTTGCTAACTAATTAGCTACATCTTGGCAGTGTTCCTGCTGGACCTCTCTGGCAGGGAGAACAAAGAAAGTGAAGAAGGAGGAATGGAATGTGGAGGATGTGCAGTTAGCTTAGAGAGATAAGAGTGAGCATCTACGGCAAGTGTAATAGTCCAGAAGATGAGAGCTCAGCTGGTAAATACAAGAACGCAGTGACAATCCCCTTCTTTGCCAGTTGAGCGGACATCAGGTACATCATCAAATAAGGCACATCTTCTTACACAGATACTCGTGTTGAGCTGCTGGGAGTGATTTGTTGAGGATGTCTGCAATTTGATCACATGTAGATACATATTGCATTTTAACAAAACCTTGTTTCACCAATTGTTTTATGTTTTGATAACGAATGTCAATGTGTCTGGACATAGAATCTGTAAAATGTGATTCAGAAATATAAACCACTGATTCATTGTCTTCCATCATGGTGATTGGTTGAATTGGACTTGTCCAGATATCTGTGACCAAAGCATCAAACCAAGTTAGAGAATTACATGCATCTGAAACACAAGCATATTCAGCTTCAGTAGATGAACAAGAAACAAAATTCTGTTTACGCACTTGCCAATAAACAGGACGTCCATTCAAGAACATCATGTAACCTGAAGTACTTTTGCATGATTTCTTATCACTCGCCCAATCAGAATCTGCATAACAACATAACTCTGCATAATCAGTATGTGTTGGTTCTAACAATAACTTCATGTGTTTAGTGTGCTTTAGGTATCTCAATAATTTCTTAACGCATGTCCAATGAAACTGTTTTGCCTTACCTACGTGTCGTGACAAGAGATTGACACTAAGTGCAATGTCGGGTCTGGTCCAACTACTAATGTACAACAGTGACCCAATGACTGAACGATAAAGTGTTTGATCCTCGAACTCAGGACTCGGTTCTTGTGTCAAGTTGTGAAAATCTGTTTGCATGGGTGTCATTGTTGTGTTAGCATCCTTCATGTTGCAATGATGCAAAATTTGTTCAATTTTATCTTCTTGTGAAAGATTAAACCCCTTCTGTGTTTTGTCAATCAGAACACCTAAATAAGTGCTAACATGACCTAAAGATTTCAATGTGAAGTATCTCTGCAAAGCTTTTGCAAAACTTTCACTCATCTGCTTATTTGGACCAATATAAACAATGTCGTCAACATAAACAAGAACTATTTCATATGCATTGTTAGATCTTTTTGTGAACACACACTCATCAGTTTCGGACTTAATAAAGCCCATTGAATTTAATTTGTCAGTAAGACATAAATACCACATTAAACCAGACTGTTTCAGACCATAAAGACTTTTTTGTAGAAACCAGGTATCCCCTTCTTGCTGTCGGAACCCTGGAGGGATTCTCACATAGATCTCTTCATCTAGGTCAGCATGTAGATAAGCCGTGTCAACATCGAACTGGAAAACTTCTAAACCAAGAATAGTTGCAGTTGCTAAAGCAATTTTTACACTCTCAGTTCTGACTGTCGGTGAGTAGGTATTTGTGTAGTCCTCAGGATAACGTTGAGCAAAACCCTGAGCTACAAGTCTGGCCTTGTACAATGACTCACCATTTGGCTTCTTTTTGATTCTGTAGACCCATCGAGTGCCAATGATCCTTTTGTTTGCTGGAGGTTTTGCAGGAGTAAACACCTTAAGTTTCTTTAGACTGCATTGCATCATACCACTTCTCTTGCTCTGAATCAGGAAGATACTGGATTTGTGTGAACGTATCAGGTGGAAGTGTAACATTGCAAATCAAAGGCAAGGGTGTTTTTGTCAGTTGCCATGAAAATCACTGTGGAGGGATTCCTTTTGTGGCCCTCTTGGAACGTCTCGGAACAACAGTCCATTCTTCTTCTGCTTTGTCCTCGTCCTCACATTCGTCGCTAGCATCAGCATCCACGGCTTGCGAAGACGGAACATCAGATTGAGAAGAACTAGTGGATGGAACTTTCGCCTGTGAATTTTGGCCATCAGGCTGTGTGGCATCAACAACATCATCTCTAGGAAAATAAACTCCAGGATCATTGGAATGAATCCTGGACCAGTCAAAATCTTCCTCAAAATTAGCAGATTGGGAAATCATAATTACATGTTTAGAGTCAATAAATTTGCTCCATTTTGAGTTATCATCAATACCCATAAGTCTCAGTCTCTTTGCTACTGGACCTCCTTTTCTTCTTTGAGCTAAGGGAATGTTCACCATAGCGTATGAACCAAAAATATGGAGGTTTTTGAGATCGGTCTTGTAACCATACATCATGAAGAAAGGAGTCTGATTTATTACACTGCTCCAAGTATGGTTGACAATGTAATTTGCATATTTGATAGCTTCACCCCAGTATGGCATACTAAGGTTGGCGTCTTCTAGGAGACAATGCATCATGGTTTGCAGGACCCCTTGTCGTTCTACGACTCCGTTATGAGCCGGTGTGTAAGAAGCTGAAGTCTGGTGAATAATTCCATTCTTACGCATCCAATCCTGGAAACGCTGAGACATGAATTCAGCACCACGATCACTCTGGATTCTGGTGATGCGAACTTGGTGTTGGGTAGAAACAAGGGCTGCAAAGTCTTTAAAGATCTGAAAGGTCTCAGATTTTTCTTTCATAGGATATACATATCCATATCTAGAATAATTATCAACAATTGTTAGAAAATATTTCCTACCACCAAGCGTTGGCAGAAAAGGACCAACTATGTCAGTGTGTACCAAATCGAAAATGTGTGTTGACAGGCGTGTAGCGTGTTTGGGAATGGCTGCTGCTTTGGATTTGGCCTTTTTGCAGACAGCACAATCCAAAAACACCTTACACCCCTTTAGATCTAAACCTTTTGTGAATTCCGGCATTTTCCTAAGAACACGGAAACTGGCATGCCCCAATCTTCTATGCCACTTGTGGATACACCTGGAATGCAAAGGTTTATCAGTTAGTGAATTTTCAACATTGACAGTTTTATGAGGAACCTCAGACTTGCTCTGAGCAACCTGTTTCCTAATTTTCTTTTTGTTGGCTTTAGGAACCTTTGGAGTAGCAACAGGATCTCTCTCTGGAATATCTCTCTCTGGGCTTGCGCTCTCCTTTGGAGTTTGTATACTTGCCTGTGCTTGCGATTTAGGCTTTGGCTTTAAGTAATAAACACCACCAATCAACATGGTTTCAGCAACAATATCTCCATTTTTAACTATGTAACTTGCTTTCTCAAGGTGGTGAACCTGGAACTTTAAAACTCTAGATAAGTGTGCCTGACTAAGCAAACTGCTATTTGGTGTTGGTATGTAATAAACATCAGGGATGAATGTGTTGAGCTCTTCAACATAAACAGTTCCTTTTCCTTTGACCTGACAAGGATGATTGGAAAAAGAATAAAGTTCTTGTAGTTCAGGTTCAGGCTTGTGCATCTCTGTGAAAAGTTCCTTTCTGTAGGTAACATGCAATGCTGCACCACTGTCCAAAGTCCACAAAAGCCGTCTGTCGTACTCTGGATGAGGTTGTGGATCGTTGGTTAAAGCCAATGTAGCAAGTGGAGCTTGTGGATCACGCCTTGGACCACGACGACCTTGTCTTCCGCTTCTGCCTCTGCCTCTGGAGTCTGTTCTTCTGGGCTGGTATGAGACGGGAGCTGGAGCTCGTTGGGGACAATCTGGGGTGGCATGTCCCACACAATTGCAGATGTTGCATCTTGGCATCCTTGGAACATAGGCCTTTCCTCGGAAAGGACGTCTCGCTGGAGCCCTTGATGCGGGTGATCCTCTCAAATGTGGTGTGGCTAACATGAATGCCTCTTCTTCAATTAAAAGTCTACATACATTGTCCACTATGCGTTGAGGAATAGGGACTTGGTTAATTTTTGTAACTGCATCTTTCCATTCATAGCTCAATGAGTTAATGATAATGCTGATCATTTGAATATCATCAATATTATGACCTCTTTCTCTTTCTCTCAATTCTGTTCTGATCCTTTCAGTTTGGTCAAATGTCCTCCAATTTGATCACCAGGTTTCAATCTCGAACCGTGGAGCTCAGACATGAGCAAACATGAAGATTCAATTGAAACGGGCCTGTAGCAATTTTCCAATTGGGCCGAAATTTGCAGGACTGTTGTATTAGGTGGAAAAGTGACCTGCAGTTCAGTATCCATGGACATCAGTAATGTTGTGCGAGCTCTAATCTCTAAGTCTCTTATTGCAAAAGTCCCTAAAATGGATACACTCCATTACCCCAAGTGTCCTTGGAAACAGTAGAATTATTTTAGAGATAATCTTGTTGTCTTGGCTGTGTGATCAAACAAACATCTTTGTTTTTGTTTAGAAGAAATATCTAAAAGAGTGGTATATGAAAATCAGAACCTATCTTGCTCTGTTACTTTCCTGCAGATTATGTACGGCATTGTGTATTTATATTTGGAAAACTTACTGCTAACAAATATGGTAGTCTATGTGAACATTATTATATTTGGCAGATGTATTCATAAATGCTAGTCAGAAACAAAATTCTGAATACATTTGGAAAGCTGAACTACCACTGGGAGTCTGAGGAGGCATTGTTAATTATTATGGTTTTCAAAATAAAAGTCTTTGCTTTATCAGTACTTTAATGCTTGTTTTTATGATGTTTTTCATTGTGTAACTTAAGATACTATCTTTCAGAATCACATTCCTTCCTCAGAACAAACCCAGAACAAGCATAATCTTAATGTATATGCTACACCTATGCTACATATATACACCTATATTAACAGCTTTTCTATAGGGCATAAACTTTGCAAAATTAGTTCACTCTGACAGAATGTTGGAGTACTAATATGATGCCAACCTAGTGAATTGACAGTAGGGTGTACATTTAGTTTCCTTTAAATTTTTAATTTTTAAAGAACATTGTTATGTATCTCTCTACTATGGTTGGATAAAGTAAGTTGCAGCAAAGCTGGAGTGCCCTTAAGAAACCTAATAGCACTTTAAAACACATTTTACTCATTGTGGGGAAGGTCAGAAGAGATGTTTCTAGTGTCTGCACTACTATAGTTATAAAATGAGGGAGGCTGGGTAGCTGAAACTGTGATTATTCCAGACTTTTTACAGAATCTTTTTTCTTTTTTTTCTTTTGAACACAAAGAAATAGTTACATTTTTTATGATTATATCCAGTAGCCACTTCAGCTGAATTCAGCTCAAAGAAATATTTAACTTTGTCATGCAATTAGGAACATATATCAAGAATATGATTTAGTTTTTCTGTGACTTGCAATTCTTGACCACCAAAAATATTTTATTTAATGGGATGAAGTCACATTGATGTGGTAAAGAGCTGCACCTTAGAAAAAAAGAAATATACCAGTTTAGAAAGAGAGAATCTCACAACAACAAAAATTCCTAAGAAAATAGCAATGGGTAGCATAATACATAATATTCTTATTGTTTTCCTATTCTGAAATACAAAGCAGGGTCATACTTGGTTAGTAATTGGATGGAAGACCATCAGGCAATTGCAGAGATCTAGAAAATCTAAACTTTCCCCCCTTTTTATTTTTAACTGCTTTATTACCATAGGTACCCCATACTCTGTGAGCATATTACTGAAAAATGTTTGGCTGGACACATGCACATTGTACATAGATGTACTGTACCTAGAATTCACTGTACATGGCACTGAGTATTGTACTAATCTTTTTTATATCAATCTGCAGAACTTTATTAAACTCATGCTGCTTGTGCTTTGATATAATTGTATTGGGCTGGCTAAGGATTATAGGTGATATAGTCCCAATGAATCTGACTGGTGGATTTGCATGAGCTACCAAAGATCAGAGCATGATATCCTTTCATTTGGATATATATGCATCTGTAAAATATTTTTGAACTTTGTGCTAGTCTTCCAAACATTGGGGAAATTACTATTTATAACAATCCATAAGCCTGATGTGCATCATTGCATTAAAAATATTTCACATCACATAGAATTCTGTAGTTCTTCATTAGTTCTTTGATTAGTTCAAGGAAATATATGTTGATTTTACATATTGTACATCAAGGCCATTTTTAAGACACTCAAGAGAAATACTCGCAAGTGGTAACTAAGGTTGTGTCTTGAGTAAAAAAAAAAAGAGTTTTATTCATTCCAGTAATTTCTATAAACCAATATTTGTTTGTTTCCAATACCAATTCATCATCTATATCATTGGATGAATGAACCACTGAAACTTATTTCCACATAAGGATTATTATTATATACCTATAAGCCACGCAAGAAAATGCTTAAAAAGTTTGTTCCCTTTATGAAAACCAGGCTAGCAGTTTCCTCTTTCCCCAATAAATGGAAACTATATAAATTTAATTTTATGGCATAAGATTAAAATTCATTTGTGTGTGCTCCTCTTAGCTCTGTTCTAATTTTTTTGTTTGGTGCAATTTATTTAGAATATTTAATATATCAAATTAATTTTGTAGAATGAATATATTCTACAAGCAAAAATTATCCCATGCCTCTTTACATCTATGTAGTTTCTATTAAACACAGACTTTAACAGACTAATTTTCAAAACGGAGACATGCTGACCCATTCTGTACACACTTCTCAAAGCATATGAGTCTGCTAAGGAACACTATCTCTTTTGTTCAATAGTGAGATTTCTTTTTATTATTATTATTACTATTTCGTTCTGGTCTTTTCTGGTTTCTGGTCTTCAAATAAAGCTAATTACAAAAAAGAAAAAAAAAGTTGGAACTGGTGGAGAGTGATCATTTAAAGCCATTTCCTTTGCAGAAAGGAACAAAAAGAAGTACCAAGGGCATGGATAGGCCTGTAAAAAAGAAAAGAAAGGAAAAGAGAAAAACCATCTAATGAGGATGTTGAGATAAGTGCTTGTGAAGAAAACTGGCAAAAAAAGAGCTTTTAGTCTAAAATCCATAAATAAGTGGGCATCAGATGGGTACTAGAACATTTATAACAAGAGAGGCCACCAAGCTATATCCCTCTATGCAAAAGCTGCAACCTTAGAAATGTTCTTTCTTAACAAGCTATTTTCTTTTCTTTTCAAATATTAATTTAAGGGGGGAGAAATACTTGAAAATTAAGGCGCTTTATTCATGTCTTTGAATCCATTATAGAAGCAAGCGGGCAGGCAGGCAGTGGGACTGCTTTATCACTACAGTATAATATAATGTTGAAAATGGGCAAAGTCCTTATGCGTGCACACAAAGAAGCTATTTCAGGATTGGCCCTATGATCCTTTGGTGATCATGATGGTTCTGAAACTGGAATGATATACCTTCTGCAGATGTACACCTTTAGCAGAAAGCATTAAAATGTCTCATCTTGCATGGTGATTCTTTCTGCCTTGTCTTGAATTAACTAGAGATTCATCCCTATGCAAAGAGATATGCACACCAGATATTTAAAGTTCTGTCTAATTATCAGAGAAGGACTTGGTCCTTGAACATTATCTAAATCAGAATTTAATACTTCTTTTGGAGAGCATAAAAGAGAAAAAGAAAAACAATTTGAAAAGGTAAATGGACATAAAAGGGGGAAGAACAGAAAATGTAATTCAAAGGCTTGGGCTGTTTGGATTCCTACCCTCCATTTTGAAGTTGATAAGCAGAGCTGACCAAATCAGCCAAAATAATCTATTCACAATCTAAGCACCAGTAGCCCACTGGTTTTAATTATTGTGATTTCTGCTTTTCCTGACCTAGCATCTTTTCAATATATAGGATGTCAACATCCATTGCTCACCAAATTAGTTGGTAATTGTAGATTTGATATTCTATACATAGGAATGACAATGTGTTGGAGAAGTCTAGATGAAGCATGTATGCTCTTTTGTAACTGTTTTATCATCTTAAGCTGAAGATTTGTTACGTTGAAGTCAATAATCAAGAACTGAAATATGTTGACACTAATTGAATGAAGGCCTCAACATGCTATTTAAATTATCAGAAGGAAGCCTGACCATCTTAAGAAGTAGGTTGAACTATCTTTGTCCTTTATTTTGCAGCCCTTTCTCCTATAACCCCTATAATCTCTCTCTATTCTTTCTAGAAACATCTATTGAGTTATCAATTATAATTATAACTGTATTTATAATCCACCAATTCAACCTCAGTCTCAATTTGATTGCTAATTATTAATTGCATCAGTAGAGTTTTCTGTATTGAGAAATGCATATAGCAGTTTGTTTTTTGGCTATGTGGTAAACAGTTTATTTAGCTGTTACTTAAACATTTAAAGAAGCCTGAAGTGTAGCATATGAATTTTAGCTGCTTAATAAAGTCTGGATATAAAAATACATGACAAATTAGATAAGAGAACACTTCAACACTAAAGATTCTCTTGTTTTCAAAGAAGCTAAGTACCTGTTTTCAGATATTGCAATATTAGACTATTAAGCATTTTAAAAGTGATCAGCACTTTGAATCGAGCTTAGGAACAAATGTGAAGTCATTATGAACCCTCCAACATTATAATATACCTCTAACGTTGTCAGAATCTTAGTCAAATTTTGGAGTTACTGAAATTAATTTTCAAGAACTGGACAACATATCATGCATTATATTACTCAAACCTGAAAGCTCCTAGGAGCATTCGTTTGCCAAAGATCTCATTGCTCAACACGGAAGTTATTTCATTGGCAACACTGACTTCAGTTAAAATAGTGACTGCAGTGTCTCCTTAGCTTTTCCAGCATTCCATCACTCCCCTTTTCCTAAAAGTTGAGATGTGGTTGGTGACAATCTATGAACCATTCATAATGCACATATCCTGAGTTATTTTATCAGTTTTTGATTTCATGCTTGATTTGTATTAGTAGGAAACTGCATTATTGGATGGTTTGGTTTTTTTAAAATCCATTCAGACATGTTTTTGTTTTCTTTATTTACTTATCTGAATAATTTTAGTGTGGTTGTCTTGGCAATGAAGCATTAGGTTGTACATTACCTAGTCTTCACAAATTCCCATCACATGCTTGGCATTAGCTAACATTGTCTGTTAAATGAGTTATAAATTATAATTATAAGCTGCAGCACTTTAATCGAGCAATCATTTGGGAAAAGCCATGTTCAGACAAGAAATTAAGAGTCAGAATGGGGAAACCAAGTGCTGTGAATTATATTGATATCACCAGATTAATTCTAGTGAGATGTAAATATGATGATATTTTTTAATAGTGGTGATTTTTTTATATTCTAGTGCTTTCTTTCCTTTTAAAAAAGCAACATTATTTTGATAGTATAGCTTTAAAAAATAGGGTGGCTACAGTTTGCAGTAAGATACATGTGGGTATTATAATTTTCCTAATTAGTTGAGGACTTAATATCCAAATATATAAAAGATATATTATAAAGCTGGGTTAGAACAAGGGATCTTGTATCTAATTTTTAATACATGGCTTAACTTTTAATTTTGGATACAGTGCTGTCATGAGATTACTGTTATCCAACAAAGAAAAAGGAAAAAAATGTAAATCCGTTGGTATCGCATGTAAGTTTCTATGGTACAACTAATGAAGGGAAGAAGATGCTTAGCATATTGTCTGGTGAGACAATGCAAGAAGAATCTGAGCACCTATTTTCTGCAAGGGAAAAGAAGACTTAACAAGGTGCTCAGTTGTTGTTTGGTGCCTATTTTTCTTAGTAAAGTGCTAAGCAGCTATAGTGAGGAAAGGAGAATGGAGGAAGTTCTGCCCTATCTCCTCCCCAAAATGAAAATGATTGTTGATCTCTTATGAAGTTAGGGAGGGCAGCAGCAACAAATAGTAAGATCATCTTGTATAAAAAGGAGGCAAACTGACCATTCCATCTGGGTTCAAGTATTGCCATAATATTGTGGTATTACATCTCTCAGCCTTCAGCCAGAAATTTATTAGGTGATTTTGATCCCATATTTTTCAACCCAATCAACCCCACCGAGTAATATTATTACTGGGGATAAATGGGTAGAGGGAATGTTATGTATACTGCTTTGGGCTTCTGAAGGAAAAACAGGACCTAAAGTTAACAATACATTTCCTTGTATGGGGTGAACCAAGTCATTGTCATTTCAAACCATGAGTAATACCATGCAGTGCTGTCCAAATCCAACTATTTCTTAATAATAATGGTTGAAGAGTAGGAAGATAGGAAGACTGAACAGCGAATTGTTCTCTGGATTTTTTAGCCTAAATCTTTTATCTATAATTCACTATATATGAGACAGAACATGACTGGTGTCTGCAACAAGTGTATTATATTATTATCTTTTATTCACTAAAAATGAAACTCAGTCAAATGAACATTAAAAATGCATCATAAATACCATTGACTGGTGCTAATGATTGATACGGATTGCTGCCAATAATACCATTGATACGGTATTATTTCATGAATTTCTTGATGTATTTTATAAAATTCTTGGACATGGTACCAAGTGCCCCGATGACAATGGGTATCACTGTTACATTATTATTATTATACTGCTTTTATTACTTATTATTATTACACATTATTACACTGTTACATTACATTACATCATTATCATCATTATCTTTATTCATTAAATATGAAACTCACTCAACTGAACATTAAAAAATGCATCACAAATACCACTGACTGGTGCTAATGGTTGATATGGGTTGCTGCCAGTGTCCTAGGTATCAACTAAGTACCTTCTTAAGATGTATGATGTTCCAAGTAGCACAATTTTTTGCAGTTCTGCTGGTGTTATTTCAGGAAGCTGCAATTTCTTGATGTATTTTATAAAATTCTTGGACATGATACCAAATGCCTCATGACAATGGGTATCACTGTTACATGTTTCATCTATAGCCGTATAGTTTCGATGGCCAGGTCACGATATTTCATGATTTTTTCCAGTTCTTTTTCTTCAACTCTGACGTCTCCTGGTACCGCAATGTCAATAAATCATGGTACGTTTTGGTTTTCGACAACTATAATATCTGGCGTGTTGTGTTCCAAGTGATGATCCATCTGTATTCGAAAGTCCCACCATATAGTATTTATAGTATTTAAAGTATTATTATTATTATTATTATTATTATTATTATTATTATTATTATTTTCCATTTATGAGGAAAATAAGTATCTACTCTGTTGAACAAATAAATAAATTGCATTTATTTCATTTGTTAATACTGTTCTTCCCAAACCTGGTTAAATTACCCAAAACTGAGTAAGAGTAGTTTTTCTTTGGGAATTGTATATATAGCTATAATGAATAGAGGTCTATATATGAAAAATAAAATTGTCATTTAATCTTAAAAATTAATAAAAAGAATAATATTAAAATGTGCAATCTAAAAGCCTAGTGGATTTATTGCAGGATAAGATATGGTTGGTCACATTGGCAGCCACAATTTGGACTGGATTTGTGTTTTAACCAACTATTAAGTTTTTCCCAAGAACTTGGGATAGACAGATGCTTTTGAAGGTATTTAAGGTATTGTGGTGGAATGTAAAGATGTAATTTGTTCATAAGTTGCTTTTAATATCAACTGTACAGGCCCATATATTTGTTTCCAATTTTGAAAAATAGGTTCTTTAGCTATTGCTTTATAAAGATTCAATTCTGTTTGTCCAGGCTTTAATTTCCATGCAATAAAAATATACAGTTTTTTGTTACTTGAAAATTAAAAGTAATTAATAGGTATTTATAAAAATATATTTATTTTCAAAATTATAGTTAGGATCAATACATCATACATTGTAGAAAAGAACGTAGAAACATTTTGTAGTTACTGACTGTGAAGAGTCTCTGTTATGTAACTTTCTATATTTTAATTATTTACATTTTAGACACTGATTTCTTTATAGCTCATGGCAATACAGATTTCTGAGATTAAGTTTAACTGAAGTGTAAAGTGAAAAGATGTGTGTTGGTATGAAGAAATAGGATTGCCTAATCTTTTCTCAAAAAAATCAGATTTGTGCAAACTGCTTGTTGGATATAATGTCATTAAAACCAACATTATTCTGTTGACCACTAATACTATATTCCTATTAATACAGAGGTAAACCTCTGTCCAAGTGCATGTAGAGTTAATTTTCTTAGTCTATAGACAGTAGTGGGATTCAAGTAATTTAACAACTGGTTCTCTGTCCTAATGATTTCTTCCAACAACCAGTTTGCCAAACTGCTCAGAAAGTTAACAACCGGTTCTCCCGAAGTGGTGCGAACTGGCTGAATCCCACCACTGTCTATAGATCTATTGAGATCAATGGGACATGGGAATTCTGGGGAAGAAAAGACAAATTGAAGATGGCTCCACTAAAAGTGGATCTAGTGAACATAGCAAAATGAAGAGCCAGAGCAGAGATCACCATTTGCGACTTTCCTAGTTGGGTTTCAACAAGCAAAATCAACAGGGGAAGCTGGATTTACTTAATAACTGTATTTCACTTAACAAAGGCAGTGTTTCACTTAACAAGCATGCAAGAATTGTTATGAAATTGGGCATAATTCACTTAACAATTGTCTTATTTAGCAGTGGAAATTCTAGACCCAATTGTGTTCATAATTCAAAGACAACTTATTTGTGGGAGATAGAGAAATGATTAAATCCTATTCATCACATAAAGACATAAATATAATTTATTTGGTTTTTGGTAAATCTAGTTATTGTATAAACCATGGTTCTGTTTGATGTTGCAACATGGTAGTCATATCTGGTCACAAAGGCTCTGTAATTAGAGAATTGCTATTTTTGAAGGAATTGGTTGGAAAAGATTTTCTAGAGTATAGAGAGAAGGTAGAGATTGAGGGGAGTGAGAAACAATTGCTGTCAATAGAAAGGGAAATAGAAATGATTAGGGCTAGAGACCTTCTGACAGAAGGAGGCACCTAAAGTAAAGAGATAGAAAGATGATAAAGTGAAAGAGAAAGAGAAAGAGCATAGAGAAAGTTGAGTATAGGAGAAAGTGGGGTAAGAGAAAGAGGCATAAAGCAAGAATTTAGACAGAAAGCCAAATGAGCCATGATAAGCGAAAAAGCTATAGTAGTTTGGGTTCAACTCCAGCAATAGTGGTTTGTAAACCGTGGTTTATGTATGAACTTGTGTTAATATTGGGATTACAGTTAAAACCAACCATCAGCATGATATTTGAATTCAGTCATAGTGATCCTGGCCAAAAATAGCAACAGCAATAGCACTTAGACTTACCATGTTTTCCCGAAAGTAAGACCCCGTGTTATATTTTTTTTGAACCCTGAAATAAGCGCTTGGCCTTATTGCCATGCGTGCAAAAGCCCTATTGGGCTTATTATAAGGGAATGTCTTATTTTGGGGAAAACAGGGTATATACCACTTCACAGTGTTTACAGCTCTCTCTCTAAGCAGTTTACAGAGTCAGCATATTGCCCCCAACAATTTGAGTCCTCATTTTACCCACCTCGGAAGGATGGAAGGCTGAGTCAACCTTGAGCCTGGTAAGATTTGAACTGCCAAATTGCAGGCAACCTGCAGGCAGCAGAGTAGCCTGCAGTACTGCACTCTGTGCAGCCTGCAGTACTGCACAGTGCGCCACCGTGGCTCAAAATATCCAAATTGGAAATTCACATTGGAAAAATATTCACATTGGAATATCTGTCTCTCCAACTGGTATACTTAAAATATGGCTATATGTTGTAGGTATATAGTACTCCACCAAGATACAACTTGAAATAGGAGACCATTTGTCTTTTTAGGCTTAAAATGATAATCCCTGTCAAATATATACGGTTAAAATCTATTGTTTGTAGAACATTTTACACCAATAATCACAGTTAACGATCATCATGTAATACTGTAGTGTAGCAAAATTAATGAATCATTGACTTGTCATACAAATATATAAGGAGATGCTGGCACAGAATGGCCTTATTTTTTCATTCTTTTAATATTAATAGCAGTCAGGTAGAAATGTTTATTCCTAGAATAACTGTTGCATTGTACAGGGACAAATTATATCAAATCCTAGTGACTGAAACTTTGTCCATGAAGACCCATAGCTGATATTAAATTTCTGAGGATTGTCTTTGCCTTCCATTACATATCAATGGAGATTAAGAAATAGTTAAAATGTGTGCTTCCAGAATTGGATGAATATTGTAGGAATAGTAGGCCCAAGGAGAAATGCCTTATATGAAAATATGTTTTGCTTATTATCCTGGCTGGTTTCGGCCAGCAGGGAGGTGACACGAGGCTGGCTCCAGGCTTTAGTTAATGCGTCCTTGAGGGAAGGGTCCTTCCCGCAACCATTAAAGGAAGTGGTTGTAAGGCCCCTCCTCAAGAAGCCTTCCCTGGATCCAGCAGAATTAAAGAACTTTCGTCCAGTCTCCAGCCTACCCCATGTGGGAAAGGTTGTAGAGAAAGTGGTGGCACTTCAGCTCCTATGGTCATTGGATGAAACGGATTATTCCCCGGCTTTTCGGGGGTTTGGGGGGCCGGACCAGCTAATTATGTCCCATGTCCAGTGAGGGGAGCTTTTCACGGATCCCCTTTGACATCTTGAGAGCTTGCAGCTCTCCAGGACGTGATGGCCAGGATGAAGACGGAGGCAGCAGTGCTGCGGTTTTGCAAGTGGGCGAGAATGGCCTCGGTGTCTCCCTACAGCCGCTGGGCTGGTGGAATCGGCAGTGGCAGCGTTGGCGATGCCACCCCTCATTGGAGCTCCAGGGACTTGGGGGGGGGATGGCAGGAGCTTCCTGCGAGACTCAGCGGTGAATGGAGGTGACTTCGGAGGGCTGGTATCATTGAGGTTGGCACTGGCTATGATATCAGGACGAGCGGCTGCGGGGGATGACACCAGAGAGGGCGAAGAGGGACAGGAGGCCTGTATAGGGAGAGCGAGGGGTACTTTGACCATTCTACTAACTATACTACCAATGTCTGTTGTTGGAACTGCCTGTTGTGGCCATGGGCGGGTGACCCACTTGGAGAGGGCCCACCCCTGGTCCTTCCAGAGGCTTTCCCCCCTCCCTTATGTGGATGGGAGTGAGCTGGAGACATTGCTGACCTCATTGGCCATGAAAGACCTCTGGCCAGGTCCTTTGTGCCTTTTGTGGTCCGTTAGCCTCTTTGAGGCTACTTATCATCTGGAGGTACCTCTGAACAATATGACATCTACCTCCCATGGATTTTTTATGGCCCTCCTGATTTGCCTAAGGTACAGCCACCGGAGCCACCGGAGTCTCTTCCTGGCCCGCGGACCTGCAGATTGGTGGTTGTCATCAATGCTTCCCAATTGTAGAGGGATATACTTTGGATCTCAAGTCTGGTATGGAGTCGGATGATGACTGCGGTTCCTGGCCCTTCCCAGCTTCCGTGAGAGGGCGGCTGGTGTCAACATCTGGCCCCAAAATGGCTTAAGACTCCATCCACTAGCCTGGCCTAATTCTCCTTTTTTAATAACATAAATTTTAATTTGTTTTAAATTATGGGGGTTTTAAAAATTGTCTACGGCCAAATTATTTAATTGGATTTTAGTCTGTTTTAAATGTTGTATTTATGTGTTTTATCTTATGGCTGTACACCGCCCTGAGTCCTTCGGGAGTAGGGCAGTATATTAATCAAATAAACTCGAAACTCGAAACACTGCTGTGAGAGAGCAGTGGAGTTTATTGACTTGGAATTGATGGATACCCCTTTCCAGATTTTGGACCATCTTGATTAACTCCCTGGCCATGGGCTTCCCCCGATTAATTAATTGATGTATTCGCCAACGGAACTTCTTATTCTGCAAGATTCCTCCCTCTCGCAGGTGTGGCCTTCTACTCTATCAAGGGGCTACCTTTATGATGGGTTTTGGCACCCCGAGAGGTGGCATGTCGCAAAAAGGGGATTGAGGGGTTTTTTAGGGAAACTTTTAGATAGATTTTTAAGGGGTTTTAAGGGGCGGGAGGGTTGTGTGGGTTTGGGGGTTAACCCACGGGGGGAGGGGTCTGGCTACCAGTTGGGCCACAGAGGGTGCGGATTCTGGGGGTAAGGGGGGCATTAGAGTTCATTCTGCTGAGGGCTTTTCTATCAATACGCTGAGTGGGAGGGGCAGACATAGTGGGAGCAGGGGGCCATATCATGTGGTGGGGGCACGCACTTGCTATCTTCAAGCAGTGGCATGCCCCAGTCCCCATAGCCCTTCTCATGCCCCAAGTTGTTCAGACTCTCAGGACCCAAGCCTTCGGCTGTTGTTGTGTAATGCCAGGTCTGTGGTAAATAAAGCTCATTTGCAATCTTATTCAAGAGGGGGGAGTGGACCTGGTAGGTATTACGGAGACCTGGTTGGGTCAGGAGGAGGGAGTTCCCCTCATAGATATATGCCCAACAGGCTTACATGCATTCCATCAGCCGAGAGCTCAGGGCAGGGGCGGGGGGGGTGGCAGTTATTATAAAGGAAGGTCTTGACCCGAGGGAGACCACTGTTCCACAGATAGCCAGATGTGAGTCTCTTCTTGTGAAGTGGGGCCGTGGAGTGCAGATGGGCTTGTTGATCACGTACCTGGCTCCCTGCCACATGGCAACGGCCCTGCCTGAGCTGCTCAATCTCATAGCCGAGGTGGCGGTTAATACCCCCAGACTTTTAGTCATGGGAGATTTCAACCTGCCGTCCATTGGTGAAACGTCTGAAGTGGCTCGGGAGTTCATGGCTTCCATGACGGCCATGGACCTCACTCAGTTAATTCATGGCCCTACTCACATGGCGGACACACTCTGGACTTAGTGTTTATCTCTGATCAGTGGTCAAGTAGCCTTGATACAGGGGATATAGTCATCAAACCCTTGTTATGGTCTGACCACTCACTCCTTCAACTGAACTTTCTAACTGCTGCACCCCACTGCAGGGAGGCGGGACCGACTAGGTGGTTCCGCCCCAGGCACCTGATGGATCCTGATAGGTTCCAGATGGAGCTTGGGTCATTTCCTGAGACTCTGGCTCATGACTCGGCTGAAGACTTGGTGGCCACCTGGGACAGTGCAGCCGCCGGAGCTTTGGACTGCGTCGTACCTTTGTGGCCTCTGACCCGGCACCGAACTCACCTAGCTCCTTAGTTCTCCGAGGAGCTGAGGGAGATGAAGTGCCAGAAAAGACGCCTGGAGAGTGGCTGGAGGACCAGCTGTTCCGAATCCGACCGAACACTGGTGAGGTCTCATATTAAGACCTACCTAGTGGTGATAAAAGCAGCAAAATCTAGCTATTTTGCTGCTCTTATTGCGTCATCAGATAATTGCCCAGCTGCCCTGTTTAAGGTGACCCACTCCCTCCTCCATCTGGAAGCATAGGTTGATCCCTTGCAGGGTCGAGCTGAGGATTTTGTGTAGTATCTGTATGACAAGATTGCTTAGATTCGGGAAGGCCTGGCCTCTGACTGGGTAAGTTCGGACGGGATGATCGAGGCAGGTCTTGAGAGTGTTACCTGGGAGGAGTTTGATCCTGTGGCTCCTGAGGACATGGACAGGATTCTGGGATGGCTGAACGTGGCCACATGTTTATTGGACCGGTGTCCCTCCTGGTTGGTGCTGGCTTCCCGGGAGGTTACACAAGGCTGGCTCCAGAGGATTATTAACGCTTCCTTGAGTGAGGGTGTCCTGCTGGCCACCTTGAAAGAGGCAGTGGTGAGGCCCCTCCTCAAGAAGCCCTCTTTGGATCCGGCTGTTTTGGCTAACTATCGTCCAGTCTCCAACCTTCATTTTATTGTGAAGGTTGTTGAGAGTGTGGTGGCGTGGCAGCTTCCACAGTACCTGGATGAAGCTGTCTCTCTAGACCCGGTCCAGTCCAGCTTCAGGCCTGGGCACAGCATGGAAACGGCATTGGTCGCGTTGGTGGATGATCTCTGGAGGGCTCAGGATAGGGGTTGTTCCTCTATCCTGGTCCTGTTAGACCTCTCAGTGGCTTTTGATACCATCGATCATGGTATCATGTTGCACCGGTTGAAGGGGTTGGGGGTGGGGGGCAGCGGTCGTGTTGCAGTGGTTGCAGTGTTGCAGTGGTTCTCCTCCTATCTCTCTGACTGGTTGCAATCTGTGTTGGCAGGGGGGCAGCGGTCGACCCTGAGGTGCTTTGTTTGTGGGGTGCCGCAAGAGTTGGTCCTCTCGCCCCTTCTGTTCAACATTTATGTAAAGCCGCTGGGTTAGATCATCCGTGGCTTTGGGGTGGAGTTCCATCAGTACGCTGATGACACCCAGCTATACATTTCCACCCCAGGCCACCCCAACGATGCCCTTGAAGTGATGTCCCAGTGCCTGGAGGCCGTGTGGGCCTGGATGGGGAGAAACAGGTTCTGGCTCAACCCTTCCAAGACCGAGTGGCTATGGCTTCCGGTGTCCCGATATAGCCAGCTGGTGCTATTGCTGGCTATTGGGGGTGAATCACTGGCCCCCACGGAGAGGATTCGCAACTTAAGCGTCCTCCTGGATGCACAGCTGTCTTTAGAAGAGCACATGACGGCTGTGGCCAGGGGGGCTTTTTATCAGGTTCACCTGATACGCCAGTTGCGCCCCTTTCTGGATCAGGACTCCCTACGCACGGTCACTCAAGCACTCGTCACTTCCCGCCTGGACTATTGCAATGCTCTCTACATGGGGCTCCCCTTGGGGTGCACCCGGAGGCTTCAGTTAGTCCAGAATGTGGCCGCATGGGGGATTATGGGAGCGACGGGGCATCTCCTGCACGAGCTGCACTGGCTTCCTGTGGTCTTCCAGGTGCACTTCAAGGTGTTGGTGACCACCTTTAAAGCGCTCCATGGCTTAGGGCCGGGGTATCTACGAGACCGCCTTCTACCGCCAATAGCCTCCCACCGGCCAGTTCGCTCACACAGAGAGGGCCTCCTCAGGGTACCGTCAGCCAGACAATGTCAGCTGGTGACCCACAGAGAAGGGAGAGCCTTCTCTGTGGCAGCACCTGCCCTCTGGAACAACCTACCCCCAGAGATATGCACGATACCGGACCTCCGGACTTTTCGTCAGGCCCTGAAAACACATTTATTCCACCTAGCTGGGCTGGCTTGATCCCATCCTCTCCGTTTTAATTGAAATTGGTCTTAAATTGGGTTGTTTTAAATTGTTGGGCCAAAATTATTTAATGTCTTTTAAATTGTTTTTAAATTTTATATGTTACATTTTTATCTCAGCTGTTCACTGCCCTGAGTCCCACAGGAGAAGGGCGGTATAAAAATCAAATAAATAAATAAATAAATAAATTATCTAGACCCTTTTTAGTCTGGCTTCAGGCCTGGCTACAGCATGGAAACTGTTTTGGTCACGCTGATGGATGATCTCTGGCGAGCCCGAGATGCGGGTCACTCCTCTATCTTGGTGCTACTTGACCTCTCAACAGCTTTCAATACCATTGACCATGGTGTCCTTCTAGAACAACTAAGGGAGTTGGGAGTGGGAGGCACTGTGTTATGGTGGTTCTCCTCCTATCTCTCTGGTCGGTTACAGTCGGTGTTGGCAGGAGGACAGAGGTCAACCCCTAGACCCCTCGTTTGCTGGGTGCCTCAGGGCTTGGCCTCTCTCCCCTCCTATTTAACATCTACATGAAACCGCTGGGTGAGGTCATCCGACGATACGGGGTGGGGTATCAGCAATATGCTGATGATACCCAGCTGTATATCTCCACCCCGCGTCAGTTCAGTGAAGTGGTGGATGTGATGTGCCGGTGCCTGGAGGCTGTGAGGGTCTGGATGGGAGTCAACAGGCTCAGACTTAACCCAGACAAGACCGAGTGGCTGTGGATATTGCCTCCTAAAGACTATGTCCACTGTCCATCCTTGGACAAGAGAAATTGTCCCCCTCAGAACGGGCTCGCAATTTGGGTGTCCTCCTAGACTCACAGCTAAGATTAGAGCAACATCTGGCAGCTGTAGCTAGGGGGACCTTTGCACAGGTTCTCCTGGTGCACCAATTGCAACCCTACTTGGATCAGGAGGCTCTCCTCACGGTCACTCATGCCCTTGTCACCTCATGGTTAGATTATTGCAATGTGCTCTACATCGGGCTACCCTTGAAGAGTGTTCGGAGACTACAGTTGGTCCAGAATGTAGCCGCACAAGCTGTCGTGGGTGCACCTAGATGCACCCACATTACACCAATTCTCCGTGAGCTGCACTGGCCCCTATTGGTCTCCGGGCATAATTCAAGGTGTTGGTTATTACCTTTAAAGCCCTACCTGGCTCAGGGCCAGGCTATCTTCGAGACTGCTTTCTACTGCATAGCTCCCAGCGACTGGTAAGATCCCACAGAGTTGGTCTCCTCCGGGTCCTGTCAGCTAAACAATGCTGGCTGGCAGGCCCATGGGGGAGGGCCTTCTCTGTGGCTGCCCAGCTCTCTGGAACCAGTTATTCCTGAGATCTGGACAACCCCCACCCTATTGGCCTTCCGGAAAGTGGTGAAGACCTGGCTTTTCCGGCAGGCCTGGGGCCATTGATCTCGCTGTTGCAATCTTGCGAGATCTGGCCATGAATGGGTGCATGGGCTTTTAATGATTTTAAAATGTTTTTATAATGTTTTTAAATTATTATTCTATGTTCATTGTTCGCATTATTTTTGCTCTAAGCCGCCCAGAGTCCCTTGGGAGTTGGGCGGCATAGAAATGCGATAAATTAAATAAAATTAAATTATTTTGTACTCTCTTTATTTTAAAAAGTGCTACTGATTATTTTAAAACTATTAGCATATTTGGTTGAAACTATGAATGAACTGAGGTGATCAATGCTGCCCAATTTCAAGGAAAAGAATATTAATAAAAATGTTATATAGAAAATGTACTATTTACCAAGAAAACAAGATAATAACAAGACACTTATCCCAAGGAAGTGGGGGAGGCTTAGTGGAGAAATACAGGTAGTCCTTGACTTATGACCGCAATTGAGTCCAACACTTCTGTTGCTAAGTGAGTTTTGCCCCATTTTACAACCTTTCTTGCCATAGTTGTCAAATGAATCATGCAAATGTTTAGTTAGTAACATAGGTTGTTAAGGGTTGTTAATGGGTTGACTTCCCAATTGACTTTGCTTGTCAGAAGGTCGCAAAAGGTGATCATATGACCCTAGAACACTGGAATCATCATAAATACAAGCCAGTTGCTAAGCATCCAAATTTTGAGCACATGACCATGTGGATGTTACAACAGTCGGAAATCTGAAAAATGGTCATAAGTCACTTTTTTCAATGTCGTTATAACTTTGAACATTCACTAAATGAACTGTTGTAGGTCAAGAACCACCTGTAATTGAATATTCAGTAAACAAGAGCGCTGGTGAAATATTTGAAATGTATTTAACAAGCAGTAACAAAGATATATTTTTTAAAAAATTGATCCAAATAATGGACAGAACTTTTAAAAGATTTTGAAAAGTGGGGGGGGGGGACCCTTTCCATCTTAAAATCAGTTACAACAATTTAAATGAATATATTAACTGTGCTGTTACAGATAGTGAGTTGTGGTGAGTTAGTTACCTTGAGAATTAAGAGCTGTCTCCTTAAGAGATTGCATTGTGGGAGATGTAGCAAGAGATTGATTATGAGAAATGTAGTCCAGGACATGTGACCATATCTGTGTGTCTGATTGGCCACTAGGCTTTCGGCCTGGGTTTTAAGAAGAAAGGCTGGGGCTATTTTGAATTAGCTAAGAAGAAAGAAACATGCTTTCTGAACAGGGGGACAAACTACCATCCTTTTACGCTAGGAAATGGGACAGATTATGAAATATGGATGCACCTCACTGTGACTCACTATGACTGTAAGTCTTATGTGTTCAAGGATTCCCAAATAAATATAATCTGTATGAAACCTGTTTGCTAGAGTTTATCTGCCTGTTCCCAGTGGAGCCAGAGGCCTGGGGAACAGAACAGTAAAAGGTAAGGTGACCAGATGTCCCGCTTTTGGCAGGACAGTCCCGATTTTCAACAATTTGTCCCACGTCCCACGGCGTTTTAAAAAAGTCCCGATTTTAATAAAAGTTTTTAATAAAGATTTTTATAAAAGTTCTTTTATTAGCCGAAGTATTCGAGAGTGCACTCTGCTTCCTCCTCTTTAAGTTGGATCTATCTGCCGCTAAACTTATGTGTATCTTTCTGAATGGATGTGTGAAGGGGGCAGTTAGTTCGTTAAAGCATCCCTTAAGAGAAGCGGAAGGCAAACGGGTGGTTTTCCTCAGCTGCCCTTCTTTAGCCGGATCCTGCTCCTTAATCACTCCCCCAGCCTCCCATCTTCCTGCCTCGGTTCCCAGCTTCCGATCCGCTACGCCCCTGACGGCCTGGGAAGGATGCTGAGCTGCTGTATCCTGTGTGGTGGGCTTGGCCTGGAGCGGGCTTGGAGGAGTTTGGCCCGAGGCTTCTTGGTGCGCGCGCTGTCTCTCTTTTGGCCCCCCCACGGGAGCCGCGGAACCCCTCCCCCCCCACCGTGCGTCCTCTGTGCTCGGCTGTGTGTATCGGGGGAAGCCGGGAATCCTCTTGCTCGGACGTTGGCGTAGCTACTTGCAAGCTTCGCATCACGCCCGGGTATTTCTTGCCGCTCTCCCTCCTCTAAAAAGGGTCTACTTGAACGTGGTGCCCTCCAGTTGTCTCACATCCTTCCCAGGCGGCGTGGTCACCTCCCGCTGCTGTGGGAGTGTATTCCAGTCGCTAAATCCTCGGGGTTCCTCAAATTGTCTGCCCCTCTGTTTTCACTGTCATGTATTCGACTTCAGCTGCCCAAATTCTGAAGAGCCCCATAATTTAATTTTCTTCAGAAAATTTTAGTTATGCAAAAAGAAGAAACTTAATTAAGCCTTCATATTTCCTTATTTGAAGAATAATCGATTCTGTTCCTTTTTCTCATGGGGGGAGAGAGAGAGATTGCAACTGAACACCCAATTTATGAGGCTTAAATAGGCATACACCACACATATTGAAGTCTGTTTGTTATAGCTAGGAAATGCAGAAAGTATTTTTTAAAAAATAATATGAAATTTATGATATACTGGATTAAGTAGTTATTACCATATTGTTCTTTTTCTTTTCATTATTTATTTTTTCGCCCATAATTCTAAACAGAACCCTGATTGTATTTAGTCATCTACACCAGAGCAATTTTGATCTTATATTGTGGTATACTATGCTTCTTTGTAAAAACTATTGGCGATCTATGTTGCTTGAAATCTAGAAAAAAAATCCTTAACTTTAGAAATTTGTATGCCACAAGACAATATTTTTCTACACTGAAAAAGAAGAAAGTGATACTGACATTGGGTTAATTCCATAGAATCTATGATGTTCTTACTTTTCACATATTTTAAATAATAAAAGGACTTGTTATTATATATGATAGAAAGAACAAGTAGAATGGGTGATTAAAAATGTATTTTTGAGACAGGGGAATTTGGGGAGAAAATTATTAGACTCCAGTAACTGAGGAGTATATAAAATACATGTAGGTGCTGATTCAACCAAGCTGAAGCCTTTTTAGCAGAAGGTATTAATATATTCTTAGTTTCATTCTGACTGGGGAGCACCTGCCTTAATTTCTAGGACTAGCTCTAAAGGGTTGGGTTATAACCGTAGAAGTTGAGAAATAACAGTTTGAACTTTTTAATGTTTACACCCAGAAGTGTCATATTGTTAGTTCAACTCACTTCCTACTAGAAGTACACATGATGTAATCCTAGAACTAGGATAGTTTTATAATGGCTGAATTGCAGAACTTTGGAAGTCTGTTTATATGTCTTCTGAGCGTATCTATGGAATTTTTTTTGCATTTTTTTCTGCAACCTCTCAAGGTTGTAGAAAAAAATGTTTTTAAAAGTAAAAAAAAAAGTTGGCCACGCCCACCCAGTCACATTACCCCCCACAAGCCATGCCCACAAAATAAGCCACACCCACAGAACCAGTAGTAAAAAATTAGGAAACCCCCCCCCCCCCCCCAGTCAATGGTGTCCCTCTTTACCAATGTTAAAATCTGGTCACCTTAGTAAAAGGAGGTAGATTGCCTGACCCCCTCCCTTTCTTTCCCTTGGAGCATTGATGGACATTCTGTTTGAGTGAACAAAAGAAACAAAAATGTATCTCTTCTCTGTGCACAACTTGTAAAAGGACTTTGTTTGCATCTGATTGAGACCTTTGCTAAGCCACAAAAGTGACAAGGCCTGCTTTCCTTCTCTTTGCATCCCAAACTCCAGTTTGGATTTAACTGAGTAATTTATTCTGCTCAGCAGAGAAAGACAGTTCTTGTGCTAGCTAAGCAGATTGCCCTGCTATAAAGGGGGCCCAGGACTGCATGTTTGAATCACCTTTGCAAAGTTTGTGTGTATGTTGCTTTAGAAGTTCACCTCTGCTGTAAAATGAGAAAGGCCTTGTTTTAACACAAAGCAATCCGAGTCACATGGCCTACATGGAGATTGAATTTGCATGATACAAGTTGCTTTCCCAGGCTGGCCACTCAATGTGCTTTTGAAAAGAAACAATCCAGCCACATGCATGCTGTTGCTTTGAATCTTGCTTGAATAAAACACTGGAAAGCTAAATTCCCTTTACAGGGACAAGCAACTAAAAAGCCCAAAGGAACCCAAGTCGAGGAAAGCCTCTTAGGGTCTCCAAATCAGACAGTTGCTTTGCAGCTCTATACAAAGGAACACACTGAAACCAGTTTAACCCAAGCATTAGTTAGGTAACAGCACCCTAGTGGCCAAAGGTGTGCTGCATCAATCACCCCCAGTGGTCAACAGGTGAACTGCAACGATGTCTCCTAGAGTTTGCAACGCACCCCAGTGATCAACAGGCGAACTACAACAACATCTCCTAGAGTTTGCAACGCACCCCAGTGGTCAACAGGCGAACTACAACAACATCTCCTAGAGTTTGCAACGCACCCCAGTGGTCAACAGGCGAACTGCAACAAAGTCTCCCAGAGTTTGCAACACACCCCAGTGGTCAAAAGGCGAACTGCAGCAACTTCTCCTAGAGTTTGCAGGAAATTCCCTGAGTTTTCCCAGTCATGGCTGATACCTCCAATGTCTCAGCAGAGTTGAACCTCCCAACTAATCTTGACACACCTGAAGCATCGGATGCCGTGGAGTCTTGTCCAGTCATGGCAGAAGCATATGATTCATCAGGAATGATGACCCTTCCCTCACCCAACCTCGACACAATCCCAGAAATGGATGTCAAAAATTCCAAACAGGCTGAAGCTCATCAGAGAATCTGTGACCTCAGGCAGCACAGGAAGCTCACTGGTGTTATGCAGTCAAGCCTGAAGAAAGATTGGGACAAGCATTATCGTCGCAACAAAAGGTATTGGGAGAAGTTGCAACAAATCTGCAACAGGCCCGTGGATGAGCTTTCATATAGCTACATCCGCACATTGGTGAATGAAATGGAGGAACTTTATAAACAATGGAAGAGTTCTGAAAGCCATCTTGTCAACATCCAGCAGCAGCTAGAAGACCCAGAACTCATGGGGGACATGCAACGCTTAGAGATGTTGAGTGCAGAATGTGGGGAAATATTTTGGGAGAAAAGCACATCAAGGGAGAAAGCCTCTTCACCCCAATGCTCACATGCGTCTGCTGCTCATTCTTCCAAGAAAGCTGCACGTGAGAAGGCCGAATCCAAAGCAACCCATCGCTCACACGCCTCATCTCATCGGTCACAAGTGGTTCCCCCTTACAAGTCATCCAGGTCTCAGCTGGGTAGCAGCATCTCACAACAATCGTCTGCCTCAGACTCCTTCCATCCTTCCAAAGCATCTTCCCATCACAGCCATTCTTCCAGAGCTTCCACAGCTAGGAGTTTCGCTGCCCGGGCCGCAGAGGCACGAGCTGAAGCTGCAGCAGCCAAAGCAACCTTGAGCATGGCAAAAGAAGAACAATTGCAGAAGGAAAAAATGGCCAGACTACAGGAAGAAATGGCCAAAGCTCAGGCCAGACAACAGGAAGAAATGGCCAGACTAGACTATTTGAAGTATGAAAGGGAGACACTGAGAAAGGTAGCACTGGCTGAAGCTTTAGAGGCGGAGGCCAAACGCGCTTCACTCAACTTCAATCCTGGACAGTTAGAGGAGGAGGAGGACTCAGATGAGCATGTCAAAGCCTATGTTGAGGACCAGAACTCCCCACAGCAGGGACAAGGAGGAGAACCTCACCCACCGGCTCTACGAACTACTCAGGCAGCAGATATCGTAAGATCTAGACACGAGACTCCTCCTTTGAAAGTGCACAACCTACCCCGACAAACGAAGACATGCGGGACAACCAGAGTACTCCTTCAGCAGCAGTGAAGGCGTCTCAGGAGGCAAGCACGCAAACAACCGTGATACGCCACCTCAAAGTGGAGGATAAAGAGTTCCTGCCAAACCTGCCAGGTATTCCGAGTGCAGACATCCAGCCCAATGGAGGTACTCCACTTGCCTGTCAAGAAAAAGACCAATCATCACCTGCGGCATGGGAAGACGAAATTGTCCGTAAATACTCTATAGGGAACTACCAGCCGGCATTGGCAGTTAATCCTGCTCTAGCCAACGTCGTAGGGCACACCTTGCCACCACCCCCATCATATAAGTCTCCTGAAGTCCAAAAGGACACTACAACATCCTGGAGAAGGATGGACCTGGCACATAGGAGAGTGCACAAGTTCTCCGACAAATCAGGCATAGATTATATGCTAAAGAAGCTTCTTTTTGTAAATGCCATTAAAGGCGAACAATTGAAGCCAGCTGAGGAACTCAGTCGTATGATCACATGGCTAGGCCCACAATCAATACAAGCAGTAAAGGAGGTCTACGCATCAAAAATGTATGAGCCAGTAGAAGCCCTCAGACTATCATGGGAAACACTTGATGAGCGATATGGGGCACCTACGAATCCTCATTCCTAGAGTAGGTCGACAACTTCCCTGCCATGGACCTCAGTAACCCTCAAGAACTATGGCATTTCTCCAGTCTCCTTACACAGTTGTGATCAGCACAAATGGATCCCACCTTGCCGGGACTTTGCTGTCTTGACCTGTCTAAGACACAAAAGTCTTATCGTTAAAAAACTACCAACAAAACTGATTGATGCATGGATCGACCTAGCTGATAATTACAGGGCAAAGAACCTTGGCAGAAAACCACCCTTCGACGCCCTTCAAGAATTTGTTGCCCACATGTTGAAGAAATACAATGATCCACAAAATAAAGACCTCACAATACAAAGGACCCCTACCAACAGAAGAATCAACCAAAGCCTTGGTCCAGTCAAGATCCTAGCGCAGGCCACAGGAGGAAAAGCCTCTGTGTCAGTGCATAGCACAGAGGTCGTTCCCCTGTCAACGAGGAACAATGAGATAAAACCGTCTAAGAGTGCTCTACATAGACCTCAGAAAGCAAAGGAAGAGCCCGTTTGTCCACTGCACAAGACCTCGCACACTCTGAATAAGTGCAGAGAATTCCGAAAGAAGTCCCTGGATGAAAGAAAGGCATTGATCAGGGAGTACAAAGTCTGCTTCAAATGCTGTGAGTCTACAGACCACATGGCCAAAACTTGCACAGTTAAGGTGCTATGTTATCTATGCAAAAGTGACCAGCACCCAACCGCCTTGCATCTAGACCGCGAGTCAACGCCACGACCAATTCCAGCTCCACGGTCGGCTCTTACTCTACGGCGGACTCCAACCCCACTCAGACTAAGGAGCCTCAGCACAGCAACAAAGCGCACTCAGATAAGGCAGCAAGTGTTAACTGCATGTCGGTATGCGGAGACTCACCGTCACCTCATTCATGCCACCCAATCTGCCTAGCTAAAGTCTATCCAGCTGGACGCCCAGAAGAAGCAGTGAAAATGTATGTGGTAGTGGACGCGCAGAGCAACCAATCGTTAGCCAAATCAGCTTTCTTCGACCTCTTTGACATTCAATCCAAAGAAATGCACTTCACAATGGGGGTACAGCACACAGCGGGGAGGAAAGCTACCAGATTCTGCATAGAATCAATAGATAGGAGTGCTAAAGTCACATTGCCACCACTGCTAGAATGTGATGCTTTACCAGATAACCGCAGTCAAATCACGACACCAGAGGTAGTAAGCAATATACCTCACCTGAGACACATGGCTAATCTCTTCCCTGCCCTAGATCCTGAAGCCGAAATCCTGCTCTTGTTGGGTGCAGATGCCCCCGAAGCTTTCCCTCCCCAGGCAATGGTCAAAGGCCCAGCCGGCTCTCCATGTGCCCTCAAGACAGAACTTGGATGGGCCATCATAGGACCTGTTTGTATTGACTGGCTACAAGACCCACCCACCCCCCCGACTTCTACCAAGTAGTTCTAGACCAGTCACCGACCTGGAACTGCTGCGAAGAAGACCTTGAAGACTGAACCTCAAGCTTTGCATGAATTGTGTCTACCTCACTGTTTGCATTGTTTGATGCTATAACCTTGTTTATCTTAGTCAATTAGATAGTTACATTGCATTGTTTTCTGCTATATCTTTGTTTATCTTAGTTAAGTAGTTAGTTAGGAGTGGAATTTATAATTCCAGGCGGGGAGTGTGCTGTTACAGATAGTGAATTGTGGTGAGTTAGTTACCTTGAGGATTAAGAGCTGTCTCCTTAAGAGATTGCATTGTGGGAGATATAGTGAGAGATTGCATTATGAGAAATGTAGTCCAGGACATGTGACCATATCTGTGTGTCTGATTGGCCACTAGGCTTTTGGCCTGGGTTTTAAGAAGAAAGGCTGGGGCTATTTTGAATTAGCTAAGAAGAAAGAAACATGCTTTCTGAACAGGGGGACAAACTACCATCCTTTTACACTAGGAAATGGGACAGATTATGAAATATGGATGCACCTCACCGTGACTCACTATGACTGTAAGTCTTATGTGTTCAAGGATTCCCAAATAAATATAATCTGTATGAAACCTGTTTGCTAGAGTTTATCTGCCTGTTCCCAGTGGAGCCAGAGGCCTGGGGAACAGAACATTAACTAAAATAATGTTAAATGATAATATATTAAATGCATATGTCACGCAACTCCTGGCAATTTCATATTGATTTATTTAGTCTTCTAGATCAGATAGAACTCTTTACCACACAGGACCCACAATAAAGCCTTCCTGCTGGACCTGTTAGACAGGTATGTAATCAGAAAGAGGTGGTTTCTTTTGGTGCCAATTTCAATCTCAGAATTGTCCCCCCCCCCCCCAAGATTGGCAAAAGAACGGTTAATAAATTTATCTGGAAAAGAAAACAACCTAGAGTAAAATAAACATTTTTACAAGATTCCAAAGCTAGAATAGGTTTGGTCTCCCAAATTTTAAAACTGTTACTGTGCATATTGCTTGTCATGGTTGATCGAATGGATAAAATCCCCAAATAGCAGAATGTCAATATTAGAAGGTGTTGGCTTAGCTAATGGACTTCACAGATATACAGTAAAAAGACACAAAAGAAAACAAAAACTTAAAAGGACATTTTATAAGATAGAGCTTGATAAAAACATAGAATACCACAAACAAAATATAACATACTTTGTTAAGATTTATTTTATGCTAATAGTCACAAATTTGACTCAACCCTAGAAAAGAGACACTTTATTAATGATATTTGAAAAATTAATCTTGACAATCTGTGCAATCGCATTTTAATGGTTCATTTATGTTATTTTTAATTGGTATGTTCAGATCTAGAAATCTGATCCAGCAGATCCAAACCAAAGCATTTTTGGAAGAACGCAAGGAAGAAGAAACAACCAAGATACTACTATAAGAGTGTGCAAAAGACTCTGAAGTCAGGCTAAACTGCTAGACTAATTTACACAACTCTCAGCTGGGGGGAAAATTAGATGGATAAAAACTAATGGAACAACTGTGTACAAGTGTACATCCATGGCTCAGTATAAGTCAGTGATGGCAACCCTTTTTGGCATTGCGTGCCAAAAGCCCAAGCATGCTTGCGCTTTCACGCTCGCGCGTGCTGGCACCCATAATGCAATGCATGTCCATTTGCACATGCACACATGACCCTCCCCCTATACTATAGGTAAACAATAGTGGTACACTATAAGTACAGGGCATTTTTAGTCTTTTTATTATGCAACACATAAATGGTTGGATGTAGGATTAGAAAATATAATTATCAAAGCTGCAAACAACACAAAGAGGGATAACAAATGCATTAGAGGACAGCATCAAGATTTGGAAAGAACATGACAAGCTGGAACATTGGCAAAAAACAGCAAGAAAACTTTCAACAGGAACAAATGCAAATCCTAAATATAGGTCAGAAAAATCAAAGGCATGAGTACAGAAAAGAACTGGGGAGAACTATATTTGGCTGAAGTGCATATAAAAAGAATCTAGAAGTCTTGATGGATCACAAGCTGAATTGAGCCAAAAGTGTGATGCAGCTGTAAAAAAAAAGCAAAGACAATCTTAGGCTTCCATTAACAGAACATAAAGTCAAGATTAATTTTTCCTTTCTATTCAGCATTGGTGAGAGTGCATCTAGAATATTGATTCCATTTTGGGATACTATGTTTCAAACAGGACATAGACAAATCAAAGTGTCTGAAGGAGAGCAATCAAGAGGATAAATGTACAGGAAGGAGAAAAAAATAGGATCATTTGAAGGCTTAAGTATATTTACCCAGATAATATGAGACAATACGAGACATAACTATTTTAAGTATCTGAAGGCTATGCTGTAGAAGGTGGCACATAAGAGTTTTAAATGACAAGGAAATAGATTTTAGTTGGAACATCAAGAAACAGTTAGAAAAACTGTTAAGAGCTATTCAGCAAATAAAAGGACAACCTCAGGAATTACCTGGGGCTTTTTTCAGTGGAGATAGTGAAAGAGAAACCAGTTAGTCATCTGAGAAGTTGTACAGTATTAATGGATTTCTGCTCTGAACTAGAGTCTGGACTGTATGATCTCTACAGTCCTTTCCAACCCTTCCATTCTATGATTCTATGAAAAGATAAGTAGGGAGAAGGCAATACAATGTTGCTGATAATTTTAACCTCTTGTAAAATCCATCCCTAATTAGTTAACTATAACAGAACCTAAAGGCTCTCAGGATAAAATAAACATGGAGGAAAGGCAGTGGTGATTTGTATGGTATTGCTTAAAAGAGCTATTTATACTTTGGAAACCAGTGTGGCCTTGTACCTTATCTTTTAGTTTTAGTGCCTTGAAGTAAAATTGTCTCATTTGAGATGGCTAGATAACATTTGGATGCTTAGATTTTGTTATTACTGTTCTTTTGTTTTCAGCTGGCAAACCAGGTTTTGGAAATCAAACTAATATCTCAGCAGTGCCCAAAACAGTGTGAACACCTCTGTCAGTTCCTCTGGTTTCTCTGTCTTTCTTATATAATTAGACAACTCTGAATACTTAATCAGTCCCTTCTTCTTCCCTTTTGAATTGTTGTAACATTGATGCTCTTTAGCGGTGCGAAAGAAAAATTATGTGAGGAACAAAGAATTGGCCTTTCAACTATCCTGATTGGAATGGGTATGATGGGAGTTTTACATGCAAGCCTACTTTATTGTACTAAGAAAAACTGACAAGATAAGCAAAATAGTTTTCCTTGCATGCAATTATATGTGCAAGTAGAAATGTCATTCTAAAGATTGCTAGTTGACCAAGTAATTATCTGAGAGGAAGTATTATCCAATTTTGAAATATTTTTTGAAATAGTTTTGAAATCAAATATAAGAAATACCATCAGGAAAGCCACTAAATACAATGATAAAGTATTTCAACAGATAAGGCTGGTAGCACTGACTCTTGTATGGACATTGGTGAGGAAATACAGTGATAACTTTGAGCTTTGAAAACTTTCAGGAGGTTTTGAAATGTTAAATAAAGACAGAACAATAGCTGTTTGAAACACTAGCATTTTGTAGCTTTATAGCAATTTGATTAAAAAAATACTTCTGAGTAGCAATTTAGCTTCTATAAGTTTCATTCGATAAGCTTCTATTGTTTTCTTATTTGGAGTTCAATTTAAACTACTTTAAATCCACTGCTTTGGGTTTACTGATTTTCAAGGAATCTGGTATACTTATACAGCTTTAGCTAACATTTATGAATATAGATGAAGCTCAACAGCCTAACCTTGTATTGATAATTCAGTTAGAGGTGAATTAGTGAAATACTTCCATACTCTTAAAGCACCAATCATCTAAAGCAGGGGTAAACTCAAATGTTTAAATCTGGCCCATGGGGCCAGCCTGAAATAGCAAAGGACTGGCCCATAGTGCCTCTGGCAGGAAAAATGGGGCACGGGGATGCATGGGGGCCCCTATGCCCCATTTTCAGCCTGGATGGCCTCCTGCAGCACTCTGCTAGCCAAAATGGAGCATGGGGGTGCAGGAGGCGCCCGTGCCCCATTTTTGGCCAGGATGGCCTCCTGTAGAACTGTGCCAGCCAAAATGGAGTATGCCCCCCATGCCCCATTTTGGCCAGCAGGGTGCTGCAGGAGGCATCCGTCCCATGTCTCCCCCCCCCCCCCCGCCTGGCCCACAGAGGAGAACTACAATGCCGATCTGGCCCTCGAAGAAATTCAGTTTGACACCCCTGATCTTAAGAGTCTCTTGCCCAGGAACTGAAATTTCAGGAAGCAAAGAAAAATGGAACAAAAGCTATAAGAAGGACTATAAGCCTTTGAAAACTCCAGCTCATGACAGTATTTATAAGCTAACCAACACTCCCAAGCTACTGAAAAGATCATGTAGGAATCCTGAATATATGCATAAGCAAAACATACTGATACACAAACAACAGACCTAGTTCCTAAAAAGACACCATTGGAATCTAAATAGTTTTAATTCATCTGTGGCCATAAAATAGCATCACCCATTTTCAAAGGTCTATCCAACCAGCCAGATCTCAAAAAACTGATACTGTACACCCATGGCCAGCTATTACCAATTATTTCTGTCTAATTCTGCACACATTCATATACTGTACCATCCCAACAAAATTATGGAGGTTATTGGCTTGCATCCTTGATAAAGGTATGTAGGCAAGGCATATGCTTCCCATGTAATATTTGACCCTCCCACACTATATTTCAATACCAGAAAACAGAATATTGCCTCAATCAGTCTATAGAAAAACAGGAGAGTAGGCAATTTGTTATTAGAGTTGAGTCAATATCTGCATTTAAAATTTAAGTTATCCAATCTGAAATTTGATCTAGCAGTCATAGAATGACCCTTTAGTGATCTTGAAAATCTTATCTTCAGTCTGCAGATGATTATCAGATTTAACTCTATACTTCCACTCTATACTTTCTTAGATGGTGGCTGGTAGAGCTGATTTTGCAGCAACTTTTCATAGCTAAACAATATCCAAAAGAAGGGAGAATTTTTATCAGAAAATGAATTTTAGAAAGTTCATACTCAATCACACCTCCATCCCAATCCTTCCCAATTTATATCTTTGAGAGATGCCTTAACATTTTGACTCCCAGTCTATACTGGCTGGAATATCTGGGAAGTGTTATGCCTTAAGAGGGGCTAATAACTCTAGAAAATATTGCATTAATATCTTGTCCTGATCCTGGATTATATCAAACTATAGCCTGCTGCTATCCGTGGAAATTTTATTTCCAACTCTGCTTTGCAGGACAAACCAAAATTTACTAGTTCAGGAAAAATGGGAAATCATGAGTTGTTCTCAAATGAGATCTGGAAAAAACAACTGTCACACTCAAAGGAAAAGGAAATGGGGTAACCTTGAGGCTATTCCATTCTTACCCACATAATACCAAATTATGATATGGTGTTATGTCTGAACAACTTTCTGCTCTCTGAAGCTTTATTTCTGAATTTCAGTAGTTTGCTTTACAACCTAATCCTGAGTATCTTTACTTAGAAGCATGTATAATGAGATCAGTCAGGCACGAATGCTTAGAGTTAGAGAATATATAATATAGAAATCAATCTAAATCTATTATGGGTTTGCATGTGATTTGTCACAGTCTAACTTTAAATAACCCATTTTTTCTGGATTAAAAAAGTCATATTTAAGATGAGAATTATCCTGCAAAATTCAGAGATCTTTAGAAGCTACCATAAGTGAAAACTGAGCTCCAATTTATATAGTTCCCTGGAACATACAAATGAGATAATTTTTAAAAAGTGCCCCACAGAAAAGTATCCAACATCCCTATTTAACATTGGAGATATGAAAAAAAGTAATCACTTTTTTTCTGAATATCTATCTACCCTGTGATCCTAACATATGGTTTGAGGATGTTAAACAAAATAAACAGAATATTTAAAATGTATTAAATGAAATAAAGCATATTAATATTTCTTAAGTTAAAAGAAACATGCCATGAAATTGATCCTTGGTTACTCTTGTGTAGCACAATTGACATCCCTTGCACTAGTTGCAGGACATTGCTTTGAAAAAGTAAAACAGACGTGACCTCTTTCAACAACTCAGCTACTATCATTGGACTCGCACAAACAGCTTGGCATCTGCCGGCACATCTTTAGCAAGTTGGCAGCCTCAGTGCCCTTTGCAGGTTGCAATCAAACCTGCCTTCTACAGAAGCCTCTTTCTGGCTGATTAACTTTAATGTAATTTTAATTAAAAACCACAGTGTCAAAGGGTTTAGCTGCTCGAGAAATAAGCACAGATTGTAGCACAGTGGCAGCAGTCACTTGGAAAATGGAAATGCATCCTGACAATATTGGGAGGGAGCAGATAAACAAAGCTGCAGTGCTCTTACCTGACAGGATCTAGGGCACATCATGAGAGTAAGAATCGCAAACAATTGACATCTTCCCATACAAATCTAATACTTTTGGTTTCAGAGGCCTCCTGCTGCTTTTTCATTTTGAACATCTAAACCTATTGTTAAAAAGAAAAGAAATCTTACAGCTTCTTCTTATTCTGTAAATCTTTAAAGTAAGACCATGTACTGTATTAAGTGCATGGTTTCTACTTCGTTTTGTACATTACAATTTCACTCCAGAATCTAATCTGCAGTTTCCTTCATCACCAACATTAAGACTATGAAGAAGAATAAATAAAATAAAAATGAGATTTTGATCTTTCTCTCTTGAGTCTAAAAATACATTCTACATGCAAATATTTTAATTTATCTTTAATATTGTCTTGCTATTCTCTCCAAGCCAAATATTACTTTTCATTCTATCCCTGTTCTTTCTCAGAAAAACCTCTTTTTTTTCTTTTTAAAGAAAAAGTTGTAATTCTTCCTCCCACAAAACCTCTTTTTCCATTTAAACATATGATAAAATATCCCTGCATTCTAGGGATCTATGGGTATATGCAGAAATGTACAAATTTATTGTTGTACTTAGTAGCAGGTTAATTCCAGCTGGCTGTCTTTGATTTCAGTTTTAATTTTGTGCTCATCAAAGTGTGTGAATTTCACATTGATTTCCTAACAATTGTTGTTTGTTCTTTTCTATTTTGAAAGTATTTTACTCACTGCAGAAAGCTTTCCAGTGAACAAGTGGCATTCTGTAAGGACACAAACTTGGCAACAGTCAATAAGCTCATCACACAATAACAGAATAAGTATTGGATTTGCACACCTTAAAAATAAGATGGTTGTTGGTGTAGCAAGACATTCGCTGCCTTGCTTTTTATAATATTATAGACTACTGGTTGAGGCTGGTTATCATTTATAACATGTGCATGTATGAAATTGAAAAAGTATTTATAATAAAATGTTAACAACAACCAAAAAAAATCTAAGCTGCAGAAATATAACAAGTATGACAGTTTGGAGGTACATTAAATTTAAGCTCTCAACTGTAGAAAAGCAAAGGTGGGGTAAGAAATGACTTGGTAAGTGCTCCAAATGATTTTATTTATAGCAGACATTATGCAAGCAAAAGTGTTGGATTTGTTAGAGGAGCTACTTTACATTTCCAAAACTCGGGAGAGTTCCAATCAGTAATTTTTGTTTCTCCATCCTCCTTTTGATGATTTGGGCATTTTGGAACAGATGGTGCCTATACAGGTGGGATAGTTTCCATCTGAACAGAAGGGTCACAAATGTACCTACTGAGAGGATAGACAGAGCGATGGGAAAGAGTTTTGAGTGGTAGGCAAGGGCATGGAAAACCTAAACCAAATCCAGCAGTGAGGAAGAAGCTGGTAAAGTAAGCAGATGGAGAGCCTTAACCATTGCTGAAATGCACCATTCATAATCAGTGTAGTCTTGGTGTCAAAAGGCTTAATGAAATTGAATATTAAATTGATATATATAATATTTACAAAAGATCAGATTTAAGTTATATGGCTAGGAGACAAATATAAATATTAGGTCCTCATTATGTCCTGCCATTTTTTTGGAAGGGGAGGAGGGAGGTCAGCTGCTGGCATTTTTTGCATGCTTTTGCTGTAACTGTCTGGGAATTAGGGAGGGGGATTGTCTTTGAAGATAGAGCAGACTCTCTCCTAGCTGGTTCCAGCCTGGATTCAAGGCCATCATGCCCTGAAAATGAACTGCTATTTGCCTAGCACCACAGAGTTCTCAAAACAACCTTGTAGTATCACATTGGTTGCTGGTGGATTGGTCAAGGCGGTTGGGTTTGGGGACAAAAGAATTGCTTTGTATTTTGCATGGGCTTTCTCAGATTTCATCTGACTTTACTGCAACCACAGTCTCTCACTAAAAGTTCTTTTGATTCAACTCAAGAGCAAGTCGAGAGTCTTGCTTTTCTGAGGGATTAGTTCCCTAAGGGACAGGTCCTTACATTAGGCAAAATCTGCGAAGTTGATCAACCCAGAAAGGCATACTACCCTACCATGGGACCGTGCACACCATGTCAGCCCAAGGCAGTGACCAGGAGGAAGCTGAGTGCTGGGGGAAGCATCCTCCAGGCTTCTCCCTGTGCTGGACCTCACCAAGTGGATGGAAGAGGTCGGGAGCCTGGGTGATTCATCGAGACCCAGATGGTCCATTAGAGTTGGAAAGAAGGAAGACTGGGAAGGAAGATACAGAGGGGTGAACATTACCTGGGGTAGCTGAGGTGACCGATGGCAAGAAAGGCAACAGGAGCTGGAAACGCTTGAGGACAAGGAGAAAGAAGGTGAATTTGGTCACACTGACCTACTGATGAAGCAAGCCATGCAGTTCATAATGCATGTCTTCCAAACCGTGAAGGCATGTGAGCCACATGCCACGGCTGCCACCAGTGAGGCCCAGCAGACCCAAGAGGAGAAAGATGGGAGATGAACTTCAGCATTAGACACAATGGCAGGGGTTTTGGTGAGTCTGCTAAAAATTCAAATGAGTCACATTCCCCAAGAGCAAGAGAAAAGCCAGAAGGCAACCTTCCCACAGCAGGAAATCAAGGCACTGGTGCAGGGGTGGTAAAAGGACTTCCCCACTATCCCAAAGAGTATTAGGACTTAAGAGAGGTGCTCAGTGAGAAGGGTTTGGATGAATTCCCCCCTCACCAACCGACTGTGCCATAGAGATCCTACCTGGGGATAAATTGCCTAAGCTACACTCAGTGACTCCAAGAGAGTTAGATGAACTGTGGGTGTTAATTGACAAAAATTTGGTCCGCAGGTTCATTTAACCAGCCCAACAATGCATAGCAACCCCATCCTGTTTCATGAAAAGAAGGATGGGATGCTTCGTCTATGCATGGATTATAGATGGCTAAATGATATTTATATGGAGAGGGTCTACCCCCAGCCCCGATGAAGGACATGGGCAAAATGTGGCCAAAGGCAAAATATTCACGAAACTGGACCTGCAAGAAGCCTACTACCGGGTGAGAATCAGTGAAAATCAGGAGGGAGATGAATGGAAAACTGCATTTAATTGCCCTTTGGGATGCTTTCAGGTCCTTTTACATAATTTTAGGTACTCCACATTACGGTACAGTTGTCAATAACCCGTAGCCAACCTATAGCAAAGTGGAGATAGGAAGGATAAATGTACAATAAAAAGGACTAAAAGCTGGATCCTATGTTAATATTTTGAGTTTAGGAAATAACTGTCACATAGACTAGATAATAAAATAAAGCTATTTAATTTAAAGGGGGCTGTAACTCTTTTTCACCTATACTTGGAACATCACGCTGAAATTTGTAGACTTGATTTGAGATCATAAACAGAGGTAAACTGTTTAGTACAATATCTAATGGAGAACTAAGCATTTAAAACCCAATGATGAGTACAGTCCACTGTCTAAAGAATTTCTAGGACCCCACTGTTGCTGATGTGTCTTTATTGGCCTGTCAGAAAGTCATTGGCACAAATTAGACACATATAGAAGGCTACAAGAAAGTCTTTCACACATATGAAATATTAGAAAATAGAAATATGGCATTTGACAACTAATTTAATGTAGTAGGAACCTTGTTCTTAATGCTTCCAGCAGTATGTGTATACAAATTGATAACAAGGTTTTTAGCTTTAATGTTCTTAGTTGTTAGGATACCTTTTACTACAAAATTACAGATTGCTGAGATTCTGCAGGCAGGAAGTGAATATTTAGTTTTGCTTTAAATGAACCTTTCTCTTGTTCTTTAATCACTTGAGAAGATTGCTATTACGTTACCTGACAGGCATTTCTTTAAAATAATAAGATGGAGGGAGAAGCACTGTTCCATTTCTATGTTTTTAAAGAATTGAAGAATTGCTCTACGTCTATTATGTGTAAATTTCATAATAGTTATCATGCTTATGAAATATATAAAAGAGTTGCTTGTAGTTCATTTTCTTTAAAAAAATATTCATGGTCTAGGCTAGTACCAATACTTTAAGGTTACGGGACAACTTTATTTTTGACTTGAAGGCCTTTCCGCACATCCTTGGGCTGACCCCTTGATTCCACCTCCAGCTGGTCAATGTGGGAGTCAAAAATGGCAGCCAGTTAATACCCTATTTTCACATTTCCCATTATATTTGCTTCTTAGCAAGAAAAGAAAAAAATAAAAAACCCACTAGTGTATTGGAAAATTGCAAACAGAAAAGTCAGGTGTAGTAAGGAAATGGTGCCAAGAAAAGAATTTTACCTTGACTTTAGCTGGAGGGAGGGAGTTACAACTTCCAAAAGCCAAGAGTATGGATATGATAGTTCTCGGCAAAGAAAATTACTTATCCTGAAGTTCCAAAGGAAACGTTGAACAATTTTCTTTGCTATGTTTTCTCTGTAACAACTGCTAAGCCAGAAGTCAGCTTGTTCCGTTATAGAACATCATTGCATACCCTGTGGCATTGTTGGGGAAAAGGGATGTGCTCCTGATCTGAGATTGATGCAGCTCTTGTTTAGAGATCGTGTAGATCCTGTAGCTGTAGCTCCATGCCAGAGGCTGCACTCCAAAACTGACTGCTGGTAATTTGATGTCATTAAATTTAAACTGAATTAATGAAATACAATTAATAGAATTACTGTCCTGGCTTGTAAAAAGAAGTCCCAGTCACATTATAATGAATATAGTCCGGTGACAACTTTAATTAGAAGCTCTCAAGAACCTCTGCAATTTGCAGGGCTGCATGTAGCTTTGAGATTAGAGATCAGAGATTGCTTGAGAGGTATGCAGGCAGTGTTGCTCTGGTCAATAGAAAACCCACCTCACTGATCTGATTCTCAATCTGGTAATCTGGCAGATTTGAGCATTTTTCTTATGTGAAGTTTTCCAAATGTCCAATCAAGTATAGCTCAGGATTTCATATCTTCCAGGAAGATAATGAACCAAACTCGATTGTTAATCTGCATATTGGATTTGGTGTTCTGTTTGGTCAATTTTAGTGATCTAACAATGGAGGAATTCTGAGAAAACTGCAGTTATGGTTAAATTATATTTTAGTTTGGAATTGCAACTGCTAAAGACCTCTGTAGAACTTATTAAAATGGATCTACCCAAGAACCAGATTATGCCAATGGTTTTTTTTTATTATTATTTGTTTGTTTTGACTATGCTAAGCAAATTTCTTGACTTATCTTTCAGTAATACTATTTATATAATATGCTAAGCCAAAAGATGGCTTCCTGCCCTTGGCTTAGTGTGTTGTGTAAACCAAGCTACTATAGATTATTCAATTAATAATGATTAAGCGCTACATTATTATTATTGTTATTATTATTCTCTTTTATTCATTAAAAAGGAAACTCAGTCAACTGGACATTTAAAAATGTGTCACAAATACAAATTGATTATTCAATTAATAATGATTAATCACTATATTATTATTGCTATTATTATTATTATTATTATTATTATTATTATTATTATTATTATTTAATCTTTAGTGAGATTCACAGCCTTTGAGGCTGGTTAATAGCTCAGCAGCTCGAGACCTAACCAAGGACCTAGGAACTGTTAAGGGATCGTCGGAGGATGTAAGCTGTTCCGAGTAAGGTGGTTTTTTGTAGAGTCAAAATGTTCAAGTCCAGTAAATTTAGAATTTCGAAATAGCGGGGTAGCCCTTTGCTCCAGGGGCTCCAATTACAATCGGGACAACGCACGATTTCTTTTTCCACAGTCGCTCAACTTCAATTTGCAAATCCCGGTACTTTGTGATGATGATGATGATGATGATGATGATGATGATGATGATGATTTACTTTATTCATTAAACATGAAACTCAGTCAACTGAACATTCTAAAATGCATCACAAATACCATTGACTGGTGCTAATGGTTGATACGGGTTGCTGCCAGCATCCTAGGTATCAACCAAGTACCTTCTTAAGATGTACAATGTTCCAAGTAGCACAGTTTTTTGCAGTTCCGCTGGTGTTATTGCAGGAAACTGCAATTTGTTGATGTATCTTCTAAAATTCTTGGACATAATACCAAGTGCCCCGATGACAATGGGTATCACTGTTACATGTTTCATCCATAGCCATGGATTTTTGAAGGCCAGGTCGCAATATTTCATGATTTTTTCCAGTTCTTTTTCTTTGAATCTGACATCTCCTGGTACTGCGATGTCAATAAATTGTACGTTTCAGTTTTTGACAACTGTGATATCTGGCATGTTGTGTTACAAGTGATGATCCATCTGTATTTGAAAGTCCCACAAGATGTTCACCGTCTCATTTTTGGCAACTTTTTCCACTTCATGTTCCCATGACTTTTCGGATAAAGGTAGGGTGTATTTTTTACATAATGACCAGTGGATTAATTTAGTAACTCAATCATGTCTAGCTTTGTAATCAGTTCACATGATTTTGCTGCACTCAGATATTAAGTGCAAAACAGTTTCAACGTTGTTATTGCAAAGTTGGCAGTTTGGATTGTCAGTGGATTTTTGTATCTTCGCTTTCATGGCATTAGTTTGTAGTGCTTGTTCTTGAGCAGCATGTATTAAACCTTCTATTTCTTTCCTGATGGTTCCTCTCTTAAGCCATGCCCATGTCAAGTTGTTATCATATTTTCCTTCAATGTTTTTCCAAGTGCTGTCCATGCAAAGCTTTGGTTTTCCATCCATTTAATCTCTCATCCAGCCATTTTTCCTTATATTCTGCCTTTGTTTCTGTTGGTTTTTGTCCCTTCTGTAAGGGGTGTGCATAAGTGCACCAGTGTGCCTACCGTCCCTGTCCTAATATTCCTTTTTACTTACTCTTTTCATGTATTCAAATTATGTTTATACTTTTACTGTTATCTTATACATGCTTGACAAAATAAACTTATGACTTATGACTTATGTTCTCCGTTTTCATAGCCTGGAGCAATTTTTCTGTACCTTGGTTCACATAATCTTTCAAACTTCCTTTTTCTTTTTCTACAGTTTTATGGATTTGCAATAGTCCTCTGCCCCTATTTTTCTTGGCAGGTACAACCTGTCAATGTCACTTCATGGATGCAAAGTGTGGTACATACTCAAAAGTTTGTGCTTTTTCCAGTCCACGTTTTCCAGTTTAGCCAAAGTCCAGTTGAGGCCTCTTTCCTTCCCCCCCCCCCATTCCTGATTCTGCCACCCAACAGACAGGTAGGCCTCTTTTCTCCCCCCTATTCCTTATCCTGCCTTTCTGCCACTAAGCAAACAGTTAGGCTGCCATGGCTGGACCTGGACAGCTATTTGGTGCAGTTCCTACAGTTATGGGATTACCATTTTTGGTTCAGTAGTGGTTTAGCCACCGTGAACCAACCTAGGCACCTACCATCAGTAATAATGAGAAGGAATCAACAAAATTCATACCGGATCAGTTGTCACCCAAATCAATAAGGATCATGTCAGATGCTATGGCTCCTGGACATCGTCAAAAAAGGGGCTACGGGGCTCAGTTGTTACTGCTAGAGGACCAGGGCGTGCAACTACAAAGTGACTAAAACAAAAGCGCAAAACTTGGACAACTGAAGAAAATTGAGAAATCATCAAATATTATTACCAGGCAGAATAATAATCTTGTTGTTGTTGTTATTGTGATGATGATGATGTGTATATATAACCAGAAACTGAAAGAGAATACCAGCTGCTATAGCTAGGCCAGAAATCTTAGTAAGGTTACATTAGAAGGAGAGAACAAAGAAGAACAGTTAAGAACCAAGCTACAAATCAGGATCAAAGATTCACCAGAAAGAATGTTACACATTAAATCTCAGGAAAATTTGGTTAATCAAAATTTCTATGGAACTGAAAAGCCATTTTGTGGTACTTTAGCCTGCCTGAGTGGCAGTCAGTTTAACACAACAGTTAAAAACTACATCACCTTGGGGAACAGTTGGTTTAATCTGCCCAAAAATTGTCAGCTATGAAGAGATTGAAGTCTTCTGATCTTGCCTGATCACATTTCTAGTGCAAATTTCCAGTGGGAATTTGGGCTGCAGTAAGGTGCACAGGAGCAAAATCTCAGCTATCACCAAACCCAGGTTGCACTCAGAACCACATTGCATGATGGCAGAATAACAGTAACAGAGTTGGGAAGGACCTTGGGGGTCTTTTAGCCCAATCTCATGCATCTTGTCCTGCCTTCAAGTGCTTTGGGAAATAGATTGACCACCTCTTCTTTGTGGAAGCCTCTTAGATATTGGAAGACTGCTATCATGTCACTCCTAGTTCTTTCCATTAAACTAGATAGTCCCTAGCCTCCAGTCCCCTGATCATCTTTGTTGCTCTTCTCTGCAGTCTTTCTAGAGTCTCCCAAGTTGTTTGACCCTAAATAATTTCTAAAACAAAATAATAATAAATGGCTAGCTTAAACAGAAGGCCCACTTAGATTTCTGTGTAAAATCTGTGATTGAAGAATATGAATTTCAATCTCTGAAATTCAGTCAGTTCTCTTATGAATCTGAAGTAAAATTGAATTATTAATTTTAATGCATCCACAGTGTCAACATTTTGTGGATGACCTTTTTTCCATATAGGATATCTTACAAAGCCATTTCCCATATAATTCAGTGGGAGGTGAACTGTAGTCAAAGTGGATTGCTCAGCAACCCTGAATCTGGCCTTTGCTGGCCCCTGGGGAATGTGATTATGACTCTTGCATTTACACCCAATTTTTTTCTACCCAGACTGTTTGGATTTCATGTTCAGCATCTCTCCTTCTGAAATCCTTTGGGTACCACAACCACTCAGTGTTGCCTCTCAATGCTTTTGGAGCTTTTGAACAAGGTTCTTACAATATTGCATATGGAAACATGCAAGTGGTGCTTTTATGATCGCTCAGGGATGATGTTTCCCTGAAGCCTTTTTATGTTTCCCAGATAAAGCTGAGCTGTTGCCTCGAGCCTGTTCAACTCCCCAATGCAGTTCTGTTCCAGATCAAAGTTTCTTCCTTCCCAAAATGCCCAAGACTCTATGCATAAAACAATATGGTATATACAGCATTTCTGTGCATATAGTACATGTAAACTTTTTTTGTTGAATGAAGCCTGAGGTGGTGATCCAATAACAAGGAATGTATCTAATTGTGTGAAATCAAGTTCAGGGCTAGAACAATTGTAAAAATAGCAGTTAAGTCTATGAAAGAAGAGCCACATTAAAGGGGTTCAAGGAGTTTGAAATAGAAAATATATCAAAGTGCACTCACATACAAGTGCTACCTATGGTGGAGCCATTGTGTGGTTCTCCTATGTGACACACAATTTGCACACCAAGCTGTGGTGGCCCTGTCCATAAACACAGATGAGGAGTGTGGGAAGATCATAAAAATTAAGCTGATCCTAATAATGTACAAGAATTTATCATATCTTTCTCACTCCATTATGCCATAAAAATATTTGTTTCCTGCCACAGTGAAGCCTCCCTGTCTGCCTACAATTCCCAGTCTGAGGAGTCTCCAGGGAGAATTTCTTTGATGGTGTCTTCCCTTGGGAGATAATTGAAGCATGAATAGCCTGGGAGGTTGCTACGTATTTGAGAAATTATTATACAGTGCAAGACAGAATATTCACATCCACTTCATGGCAACCTTGTCTAACTTATGTAAATTCCAGAACAACGCACTCAAGATGAGTTCACAGATACTTTCTTCCCCCTTTGGAAGAAATTTGGAAGGGAAACTTTCATGAATAAGAAGTGCCTAGAAAACATGCAAAATTTCTCTGTATGACTCTAATCTTAAATAAGATTTCCTCCTTTACTATTGTCTCAGCTTTCTAGGTGAAGGTCCACTTTGAAGAACAGCTAAATTCCATACTCTTCTAGAATAAATGGGTGTGATCCACTGTGTAGGCAAATGTGTTATCTTTCTTTCTTTTATTCCTTTCTGTTTTTGATGTTAGTACATGTGTTATGGAGATTGCATTTAAATGTATACAGTAATGTGATCTATTTTACTGTGTATCTGTTTATCTTGACAGTATTGGCAATTCAGTCTTCCCTCCAAAAAAGGATAGTAGTTAATCCCAGTGCTACAGTGCTTTGAAATGGCATAGCATAGAATTTAATAGATTGTAAAGAGAAGAGGAAAGAGGAAGTTAAGGTCCCAATGTTTAGAATTTAAATGCTTATCCTCAGTAAAAACTAGATACAGATCAGAGTGAAAAGAAGCAAAAACAGGGGAGACATTTTATAGAACTGGCTGTCAGCAAGGTTGATGCAACTGTTTTCATGTAGATTCATCCAGATGTGCTGTCCCAGACATGGAACATTTCTGGAGAGGCATTTCATTTATTGTTTGGGATCCATCCATAAGTTGACACAGAAATGTAGGGCACAGTATTTCTACTTGGAAACCCATTAATAAGGTGGTGCTCTCATCTCTTCTGTTTGAGTTGCTCTTTGGATTGATGGAATATTCTTATTCCTATCTTTTCTACCTTTTTCTCTCTGTTTTAAAAGTACAAATAAAAAACAGTTTACAGATCATTTAAAAAACCATGTCCTTAGAACTGAATTAAGGTACAGCCAAGTGGTTCCTTCAGATGAAATCCACCAGTCTTTGAGCCAGCAGGAAAGTGTGCCATCATGAATTGTGTGACCTAGGTAGCTGCCTCAATAATGAGAGTAGTGAGTGGTGCTATGTTTAAAGAATGAATTCGGGATGAGTTAAAGGAAATGATTGGTGAATTCCCTGGCTTTGTTTCTGTGGCTGCCAAGTGCCACCTGAGATAGATAGATAGATAGAGATAGATAGATAGATATAGATATAGATATAGATATAGATATAGATATAGATATAGATATAGATATAGATAAAACAATCACCAGTCACTCTTCTCAACATGTGAGGGAATAGGGCAAGAGAAATGGGTGCTTTAAATGGTAATGCAAAATTGTATAAATTATACATTACAGGTATGAAGTACTCTCTTTCTGTGACTTGTCAATCAGCATCTTCCAAGCACTGATCTAATGATCTTCTGAAAGAGCACTAAACTCATGTCATAGGCTGGAGGAAAAAATGACCAGGAGCGATCAGTAAGAGGTGAAGTCTCTTGTCTAGTGCTACAAGGAAATAGCTGGGCAGGCAATGAAATTTGTGGCAGACAACACCCTACAATGCCGCACCAACTAAGCAAAATGGCATTCTCCTTTTATAAATAAATAAAAGCAGTAAAAAGTGCAACCATACCAAATCAACAATTAGAACTTGCAAATTTCAGCTCTACATTTTATATAAATAAATGACTTTTTTCACTTCCCCACTTATATTTCAATATGCACCTCCTGTTCAAATTTGAAACTGAGCCATTTTAATACTATAATAAGCTCTTTCCCTTGAAAAATATTCCACTGTAAATTCTCCCTTAGAAGAAATTACTCAGATTATTCTCATTGTTTGAAAATGTTTTTAAAAGTTGAGTGAGAAGGTCTATTCATTCTTAGCTTTCCATGCAAGATTGAGAGATACATTGTTGGCAGGAAATAAAAATTATTAGCACATTTCTGAAAATTGTGTCTTAAGTAAAACTACATATCATTTGAGGGTTAGGGTTACAAGCTTCATTTTTACAAGTGATATCCCTATTTTAAGAATGTGTAGAATCAAAAATGTCCTCATTTTTAAAGCACATGTGGCCATTTTAGATTGTTGAAGACACATCAAATAAATATTTTAGTTTGTGAGCACCATATGGCTAACACTTCTCATTGCTGTGCCAGCTGCCAATTTGTTTGTTGGTGTTTCAGTTTCAAATCATTGTCTCAATGAAAGCACACATATTTCATTTTTGCTAGATGTGTGTCTCTGAATTCAGTAGCACTATCAATAGAATTAAGACTTATATACCACTTCATAATGCTTTACAACATTTCTAAGCTGTTTACTGAGTCAAGATATGGTCCCCAACAATCTGAGTCCTCATTTTACCAATCTCGGAAGGATGGAAGGCTAAGTCAACCTTGAGCTGGTCAGGATCAACCTCCTGGTGTGTGGGCAGAGTTAGCCTACAATAGCGTTCTAACCACTGCATTCCAATCAAACACCAATAAAGCCCCTGAGTGCAATTTAAAGAGCTATTATAACCTATAAAGCCCTCCATGGCAGGGCACCAAGTTATCTGAAATTATTTGCTTTAACATAGGAAGGGGACAATATGAGAAGGCTTATATAGATGATAATTCAGTTCATATATTATAATACTCTTTCATTCTGCATATTTCAGAAATGATGTACTGTATGTATCAATCCCCTTGATGACTATGTTATGAGAAACTCTGGGAGCTGTAATTCAACACATTTGGAGAACATTACAGCGGCAGGTGATTGCGCTCACCTGCCGCTCACAAAATGGAGCTTCAGATGCACACCCTTGCCCATTGAGCCTCTGCTTATGCAAGTGGAGCTGAATGTATGCTTGCCCACCACTTCCATGGCCCAGTTCCAAACAGACTACAGCCTAGTACTAAGCCATAGCCTGGGGGTTGAGGACCTCTGTTATTTGGGAAAGACTGCACCAAACTCTCCATAAAGTTTCCTAAGAGTCTTTTATTTCACTGTTGATTGGTAGATTATAAGAAATATCCAATAAAACCATGGTTTCTAATAAATGCCTTGAAAACAAAAAGCTTTCTTGTTTTATTTCCATTTCTATCTGAAAATGTGAATAAAGCATCTAATAGATCAATGAGTTAGGCCAGGGGTCTGCAATCTTAAACACTCAAAGAGCCACCTGGGCCCATTTCCCATAGAAAACAAGACACCAGGAGCCACAAAACCTGGGTGGGCGTGGCCAACTCAATATCACTCACTCCTACCCAGTCACATGACCTTCCCCCAGCCACACCTACCCAGGTTTTGTGGCTCCCTGTGTTTTCTTTTCTATGGGAAATAGGTATCTCCCTCTCCCTTTCTCTCATCTCTCTCTCCCGCTCTCTCTATCTCCCTCTCATCCCCCTCTCTCCCTTATCTCTCTCTCTCTCTCTCTCTCTCTTTCTTCTCTCTCTCTCTCCCTCTCTCCCTCCCTCCCTCCCACTCCCCACCCCCACTCCCCACCCCCAGGGAATAACTGTAAGGAAATTCGGCCATGTTCTCTCTATCTCTGGAGAGATACAAAATTAAATCTTGAGTTGCAAAACAAGTGACTGTTACATCACAACGCCATGAGGTTGCTGCTTTAGATCACTGCACATACTTCAGAGAAGTATCATCCCAAGCAGCAGCCCACTTACACAGGCACTCATATGCATCCTGCAACTCAGTCCCTGGGTGCCCCTGAAGATGCTCGGCAGGCAAAGTATGGGACAAAACTCCCTCCGCATCCCCCCCCCATCACCAAGGCAGCATCTGCTGAATCCTTGCAAAACTGGGCAAAGGCCAGAGAGAGGAGAGCAGACAGAGCTGAATCGAGCTGAATCTGTCTCCCTCTCTCTATCTGTCTCTTGCTGCCTGGCTAGTGGGAATGGCGGGCAGCTACTTCTGGCTTTGTTGGTGCTGGACACGTGACCTGCTCTCCACCCCAAGAGAGAGAGAGGGTTGCCAGGGATGAGTGGGGCAAGGAATGGGCTCCAGTAGGAGGAGAGAATCCAGTCTCCCCAATTGTGAAGCATGCTTTCGCAAGGCGCTGCTAGAGCTGCGGGCACCCCTCCATGGGGTGTTGGGTCTTCCTCCCACCCCATGCCAAAGAAAAGCCAGCCGGGCTTCTCCTTCCCTCCTGCCCTTCCCGCTGCTCCCTTTCCCCCACTCAATTCTACTTTGGGACAAAGGAGTGCACGCTGGAAACACGTGTTGGAGCGATGTCGGAGCACATCTTCTGACCCTCCAACACTCGCCAGCAACTCTCTGTGCTCCTCCAGGCCTGGCTTGCTAAGGGGGGGAGAGAGAAGCCATGACACCTTTGCTTCCCCCCCTCCCCCAGCCCCAGCCATTGCTGCCCGGAGAAGGCACAGGAAAAGAAAGCGATCAGAAACATAGCTCTTGCTGAAGCAAAAGGACCCGGTTTGTGGGGGCAATAAGGTGACTTTGTATAAATATACAAAAAAGTATGAAGGCTATTGCTTAACACATTGTAAGCCGCCCTGAGTCTCCGGAGAAGGGTGGCATATAAATATAAATAAATAAATAAAAATAAAAAAGCTGAGAGCAGGGAAGGCAAAGCACATTTCAAAGGTGGCAGCTCGCTTCTGGAGGTACCAAAAGGGTCCAGCTGCGAGAACTGGACCATGCCTCTCTGCTGTCCAACTCGCAAATGGGGGCGCTTCTGCCGGGCCATTTCCTCCTCCTACTGGGCTTTTGTGCTTGGCACTCAGTGGGGGAAGGGAGCGCTTCCCCATGCTGCCCCCTTCTTTCTCTTGCCCCCACTGACAAGGGAGAGGGAAAGCCAGGCTTGGGAGATGGCTCCCACCCCACAAGATCCACCCCCACCATTGTCTCCAGACCTCTTTGCTGGCAGCAACAGCAAATGTATCGCGGCGAAAGCGGATTGCTGTTACCGTGCAAAGGTAAGTGCAGGGGTGCTTCGCTCCCGCACCAAGGCTCCAGCCATCCCTCTGCCATGACAGGATGACAGGGAGCCGCAGCAGAGGGCCCAAAGAACTGTATGTGGCTCCTGAGCAGCAGGTTGCTGATTCCTGAGTTAGGCTGAGATAGGACTCTTGCGAGAAATTTAGGTCTGTCAAAATCTGAATGTCACATCCACTAGCTATAGGTTAATTTCAATTGTTCTTGGTAGCAGCTAGTACTGAGTAACAAATGGATCAAATGTACTGATTAGTCAAGTATAATAGACCAGGTGATAGATTGGTTTCAGTTTCCAATATTCCTGTCTATCAATTAGATTGCTTGAATTGATGGAACTTCATCACTGAAAACTTCATCTCTGAAAAACCACAGGTTTTCTATTGTTGCCCCCCCCAAAAAAGTGATTAAGAGCGCTGGAACGCAGAATAGCAACAGACGATGGCTCGTGTGCCCAGAGGGATGGCTCTGTGTGCCACTTCACAAGCATGCCATAGGTTTGCCATCATAGTTTAAGGTTATTTATTCCAACCTCCTACTGAAGCAGAAGACCCTACACCATTTCTGACAGGTGGCAGTCCAGTATCTTCTTGAAAGATCTTGGGGAGGGATGAAGTGCACATTAATGGAGTGGGCAAATGCATATATAAGGGGATAAATGTGGATATATATTTGTAAACTTCAGGACTAGAGTTGCTTACCTATGATAAGAGGAATTAATCTTTTACAGCTTCAATATGTTCTCCTCCACCTCTACTCTTTGAAATACCACTTACTTTGGAAAGAATGTGGGACATGGAAAGGGAAATTTGCAACTATTCCTAACTCTTTAAGCAATACAGTGCATCTCCCACTCCAGAAAAGAGCAGGATACATTTGCATCAACACTTCAATTGGCATCACAGCCATTTCCTTTTGTCTCACTCAATTGCCCAGTACCAAATGTGTTACTATAGAAAGGAGTGTGTAGTCCATGGCCCTGTGCTTGTATAGCCCATTTTGTGAGCTGCTGTTTGGCTTTGTTTTTTCTTCATCTCGTCCTCCTTCAAGCATGGTGTAATAGGTTTTAAGTTTGTTAAGCTGTTCTGCCAGCCCCCCTCCCAGTGCCCTGCTGTTCTATTATATTGAACCTAGATGCAGGAGACTCTGCCAGCTTCACCCAGATTGCTGCTCCAATAAGAGCCCCGCTGCGCGACTAGTGTCATGATAAGTGCTAGGGAGGGAGCTCACCATCTTGGCATACTGTTCTCATCTTATTAAATTCAGCTTTGTGAAGCAGGGAGTCTGCCTCTCAGTCTGGCTGGCTCTATCTCCATCCAACTGCTACTGTCTGACAATATGAAATTAGAAACCGCCACAGCTGAGGAGTTTGGGAGGGGAAATGAGTAAGGAATGAAAGGGGAATTGTGATGTATATGTGTGTGTTTATGTGTGCATTTTAGTGGCACTTTAAATGTAGATTCTACAGTTTCAGAGCAGGACTGTGCAAAATGGTACAATCCACCTTTTGTTTCACATTGAAGATCAAAGGTAGAGTGCTATGGCTTTATCAGCTGCCTAGCTTCAAGGCTTCTGCACATGCTCACGAGGCTATTGAATGATGAAAGAAGCAGGTAACAGGAAATAACAAAGCTGCTGCAAGTGGGTAAGTACAAGTTACAAGTCCTCAATTTATGACTGGTTGCTTAGTGACTATTCTCTTAGCAATACTCACAACCCAACCCTGAGAAACTTAAAAGGGAAGTCTTCACCTGTACACTGGGAAAGATAAGCACAAGAAATGTGACTGACTCTGTACAGGCTGGTTTCCTCCAGTGCCAAATGAACTTTTACACTTTTGTTTTATTGTAATAGTAAAAAACCAACTCACCCCTCATATTATAATGAGGGAAACATGTTACATGCTTTAAAAAATGGATAGACAAAGATTTGTGTAAGTGCTAGATTTGTGAGTTTGCATTAACCAATTCATAATTTTTGTATATTTTTTCTTGTTTTAAGAAGGTATAAAAGTTTCCTATAAACAATGGTCAACTGTCCCCACTTCTGCTAATATGACAGGGAGTGGCCCAAGAGATTTGCTTCCTAAGCAAAGTACATGAAAGCATCATGTATCATTCTGTGTATAATGGTGAAAGGATTGACAATTGAAACCTCACTATCACTGGGACAAAAAATCTTTGGCAGGGAGGCTGTTTAGGGAAGAAAGAAGTTTCTGTGGAATATACTGTATATCTCCTCCAAAGAAAGAGAATGATCTGGAGACTCAGGAGAACTTGGCATCTGCTGACTGAGCTAGTTATTGTTGTTATTGTTGTTGTTGTTATTATTATTATTATTTTATTTATTTATTTGTCAACAAATAAGTAAACAAGTAACAAAGCAAACACAGACATGGACACATGAAAAATTTTTGGCACAAAAAAAATTGGCAAAACATAGCCATAAACACATAGAATGATTACATATAATTGGGAACAGTAGGACAGGGATGGTAGGCACGCTGGTGCGCTTATGCACACCCCCTTAGGGACTTCTTAAGAAACATGAAAGGTCCACGGTAGACAGTTTACAGTAAAAGGTATGGGGATTAGAGAGACTGAACAACAGAATCAGGTAGAGTGTTCCAGACATTTACTATTCTATTGCAGAAGTCATATTTCCTACAATTAAGATTAGAGCAAATTATATTGAGTTTAAATCTATTGATGGCCCTTGTATTATTATGGTTGAAATTAAAGAATTCATTTACAGGTAGAGCATTTTGGTAAATAATCTTATGAACTAAGCATAGATCAAAACATAGGTGATGTAGTTCGAGGCTTTCTAGACATAAGATTTTAAGCCTGGTGGTATAGGGAATTTTATTTCGAGCAGAAGATTTGAGAATTTAGTAAAATATCTCTGGACCCTCTCTAATATCCTAGTAAACTATCTCTGGACCCTCTCTAATGTAATGATGTCTGAAATACAGTGAGGGTTCCAAGCAGGTGAACAATGATCAAGTATAGGTCTGGCAAAGGTTTTATATGCCCTAGTTCGGAGCACAGCGTTACCAGAGAGAAAACTTCATAAAATAAGATTTACAACTCTTAAAGCCTTTTTTTGCAATGATGTTACAGTGAGCTATGGGACTTAGATCTTTAGAAATGAGTACTCCTAGGTCCTTGACAGAATGTGGGTCAACTTTTAGATCATTACCAGCCAGCAAATATTGGAAGTTCTTATTTCTACTGCCAATGTGCAAGACTGAACATTTGTTAGTAGAGATTTGGAGTTGCCAATTGTTAGACCATTCAGATACCTGATAATTATTCAAATAGTTGCCTCTATAGGAGGGATGGCCAAGACTATATTCTGTGTGGCCAATATCTATCTTTTGGAACACTCCCCCCTTCCCCCCCCCCTTGATGATCTGGCAGCCCCTCCCTCCACATGCACACATTTTAGCCTTGGAACCTTGGAGAAGGCTATCCAGACCTGGATTTTTACCCAGGCACTGGGGTCAAGTGAGGATATCTTGGGCATCCCAAGGGTATCAGGTTGTTTGGTTTTATGTTTTTAGGGTTTTTAGGATTTAGACTTTTATTATGTTTGTGAGCTTACAGAATTGTATTTTAAGATGGGCAGCCATACAAATGTTTTAAATGAATAAAAATAAATAAATAAAGTATTATTATGTTTTCCACCATTTTGATTCACCTGGGATTTTTCCAATCTAGGAATTTTCCAATCACTTTCTCCTCATTTAACAACCACAATTGAGACAGGCAATTCAGTCATTAAGCGAAATGATCACAAAGTGAAACTCCATGCTCATGATCATATTTCAACTTTTCCTTGCTTTATAGGTCTTTGAAGGTCATAAATGTGAGGATTGGTTATAAAGTTATTTTCATCACTGTCATATCCGTAATCACTAAATGAGGACTACCTATAGTTGTATACATTCCTTACTGACCTTTTTCTAAGTAAAAATGCCATAAATGCTTTAATTTTTATCATTTAGTTCCTGTGTTCTGTACTTTTCCACCTCTACAATAACTTTTTGTTGGTGGAATTCTGATTATTCCTTTATCTTTAGGGATAAAGACAATGACTTGAACAAATATGTGGTTTTATATAAATCATTCATGAAGGCTAGAAACTGATTGCTTATTTATTTCTATTGAAATTAATTTGGGTTACTTTTTTATTTTTTCAGATAACATCTATTCCCCCACCCAGTTGTTCAGTGGATCATCAGCACTTGGAATGGGATGAAGAAGGATCATCATGACTTCTGGAACAATATACTGTATGCCAAATATTGTAGGTCTTCCATTATTTTCCTATGCAGGACTAGCTCAGGCAAGAAATACTGGGAGGCAATATATATCCTCAGCTGTTTTTTTTCCCCCTAGAATATCTTGGAAGCTCTCTCTATTGCAGAAAAGAGCTAGGTCTGTTACATACAGTAGTACAGATTATCTTGCATTCTGCTACTCTTCAAATTCAAATTTTAAATAGTATTAAATCAATGCATGTCCAGCTAACATCCACAGGTAGAAATGGGCACTCCATGGGTCCGTAGTCCTTTTTATGACTCCTGGAATTTCCTATTTCCAGATTGTGTTTACAACATTCAAATTGCCAAGCAAAAACAATATGATTTTCTGCCACGTTGTGTTGCTGAATGAAAAAAAATTAAGATGTTGAAATCTCTGACAGATTTAATATATCTTTAAAATTTTAACATATTTCCAATATCCAGAAATGCACATAAATCAGGATGAAAATTCCAATTCAGTTGTCATTATTAATAATATTATTGATTTGCTCATTATAGTTTTTGATAGAACAATAATTCTATTTAAAAAGTGCAGGTCCAGGTTAAAGGTTTGTCCAGTGGTGAAATCTAAAATTTGTTACTACCGGTTCTATGGGTGTGGGGTGGGGGGGTGGTAATGTGACTGGGTAGGCGTGGCCAATTTTTTTTTTTACTTTTAAAACCATTTTTTCTACAACCTCTTTGATGAAAAAAATGCTTTCAAAAGGCTCTGACAATCCCAGCTGAGTTGCTTATCGGCAGAGACTTTTTTTCTTTTAAATGCCTCTGACGATCAGGCAACTCAGCTTGGATTGTCAGAGGCATTTAAAAGAAAAAAAGTGTTTTTTTCTTTTAAATGCCTCTGACGATCAGGCAACTCAGCTTGGATCGTCAGAGGCATTTAAAAGAAAAAAGGGGTTTTTTTCTTTTAAAAGCCTTTGAGTTCCCAGCTGAGCCGCATGATCATCAGAGGCTTTTTTTTTTACTTTTAAAAGCATTTTTTCGGCCGAAGGGGTTGTAGAAAAAATGCTTTTAAAAGAAAAAAAAAAAAAGCCTCTGATGATTGTGCGGTTCAGCTGGGCATGGGAGGTGGGGGGAAGGGATTTTTGCTACCAGTTCTCCGAACCACCCGCCTCCATCGCTACCGGATCGGGCGATCCAGTCCGAACATGGAGCATTTCACCCCTGGGTTTATCCAGTATTAATTAAGGAGGTACTTATCATCCTGAAAAAGAGGTCTGAAAGATAAGATGGAGTCCATGACCACAATGGGGCAAGGCTTCTATTGCACAGTTGTAAAGAATTATTTTATTTTTTTATTCCTTCCTCCCACATTTTTGAGAGCAAAATATTTTGCATCACTTTTGCACTCTTGTTTCCTAAATGAAAGTATGTACATAAAAACCATAAATTCATTCTATGAATTTAGCATCATTGAAATCTATAAACATAGTTGATTAATGTTTAAAAATTATATGTGATTATAGATTCTAAAGATATAAATACATAAACATTTTCATTTTGTATTTCCTTGGTGGAGGACATGATAATTGCTCTGATTAAAGTATTTATGTAGAGCCCAATTCAACAGGCCAAATGCCAAAACTGGGATTAATACATAATCAGATTTACAGATGCAGCATTGTATGACAGAAATAACCTTCCAGGTTAGAATTAGGTAGGCTGCTTTACGCCCCTGTCTGTATTTGTAATTTCTGGAACACCAGTGAGGACATCATTTGAAGAGCAAACTGAATTTGAAGAGCAAACTGAAACATGCCTTTTTTCATGAAGAGAAACTCCCGCCTTCACAAATGAAACTCTATACAAAGATATATACAAGATAATATGGGGAAAAACTAATAACTAGAATAACAGTAGAATGGAGAGTATAAAAAACAGTGGCATTTTCATGAAACTTTGCAAACATGAGTCAAACATATGTAGGATGCTAACACCCACCCCTCTCCTAGGAAAATGAAATATTCTAAGAAATATTAAAAAAGCAGAATATTATGTTTTTCCTAAAGGAGAAACATGTTTCTAAAGACAAACTCAGAGCCTCAGCTCCCTGCCCCCCAGCAGATATTTTGGTGCCAACCTTATCTACAAGACAAAGGCTGGGCCAGCTTATCTACAGCACAAAAGACATGGCAGTGTCCATGTTTTCAGTGTCTTTCTTCCCACTTGGAACTGAACCCAGATGGACATTTCTTCCAACACAAACCAACAATATTTGACTTTGGAAATAACATTTTTATTTCATTTTCTTTATTAAATTGTATTATTTATTAAATTTTCATGCCATCCATCTCCTCTACAAGGTGACTCTTGCAAAGACACTGTCTGTTAAAATTAAAGTTAGTCCTACATTTTATGTATGTATATTCAGAAATCACCTCACTGAATTCAAGTTGACCCCAGACCATTTTTTCTAGCGAACTTCTTCAATCTAATGCTCTCCAGATGGCTGGAGTACAGTTATTAAACTAAGTTCACAGAACACTCTTAACTAACCCCGCTAATCTGACAGTCTGCTGTGTTTCCCCAAAAATAAAGCTACCCCAAAAATAAATCCAAGGGGATGGGTGTGACCAGCACAAGAGGCGGCCAGTGTGTGTCTACAAATGCAACTATTGAGTAATCCTATAATCAAGTTAAATGTACAGTCCAGCCTCTCCTCCTCATTCAAGAAAGTAAAGACTCTTGAAACTTTGGCATGTCAAAAGGAACCTTTTATTGAACTGGAGTGATAGCAAGATGAAAGAAAAGCAGACTCTGAATTCACTCAGGCAATACAGTTAGGATAAAGGAATTATAAACCCCTCCCTTTGGTCCAATGTGGATTCAGCCACTCCGCAAGTGTCGATATGTTATTGTAAAGGTCATCCTGAGAACTTGATAAAGGAACTTTCTCAGGGTCATCATCTGCTGGCTTTCGAAGTGATTCAACCTACATGGCCCTCCCCCCCCTTACATTCCCCAAAAGCTGAGAACATCTCAGGGCGCCTAGGAGCCAGGATAAAAGTTATAAATCAATAGGTTACAGATTGTGAGGGATATAAGGAAGAAAGTAATAAACTACATAATATATCCAGGGGTCCCCCTCCCCTGAAGAATGGCAGCATCCCGATAGGGATCTGACATTAAGCTTGTTGTCTGAATTCAGCCGTACACTAAAAGAAACATAATTTTGTCTTATCCAAATGTCACATCTCAATGCAAGAGCATTTAGGAATGTGGGGAATAAAGTTGGTAGCTTTAACTGCATGCTCAAATCTCAGATTGTTGAGATGGATCCTGCCTAACCCAATGCCTTCCAGATTTGATAACTTTCAATTCCTATAATCCCATGGCTCATACTGTTATAGAAATGAAAAACTGGAGAACATTCCTGGGTCAGACAGATACATTTTATTTGCGCAAAGGTTCAGTGCAGTTTTGGTTCTGGCAAATCTGAACAAAGAATGGTTTTGATTCCTCTGTTTTTATACATTTCTAAGACACAGGATTCAATGAGCTCATTCATTCTCCATATATGGTTACATAGTTTGTTACATTATAATCATGTTATACTTACATTATACTTTACTAATTATAAAACCATTACATACGATATACTTTACTAATTATAAAACCATACATTATACTTTACTAATTATAAAACCATACATGTTAGTTAATAAGATTATTTCAGCTCCACAACTTTACTAACCCATCATTTTATAGTTTACAACTTTCCTTAAAAGCTATAATGGTCAAATGCAGAAATTTATGGCTCTACCTTAAGTAATAAGTAACTTTGTTTCATATGCATGTCCCTTCCATATGGCTGTATTTCCGTAGTTTTGGTTCTGTGTAGAATCAGTGTGTTTGACACAGAGTCATAGGTCAGGTAACTATGAAGAACTCTATAATGTAATTGCTTAGCTTCTTCTCATTATCAGAGTTGGTCATCTACCAGAATACTACTCTTAGCTTTCCTGATGGGTGACAGCTAGGCTTCATCAGGAGATATATTACCACTAATGGGGTTCAGCTGCCTTTAATATACTTTCCAATCAGCACATAATATAATAATGTGAATAGAGAGAGTCTTTTAGAGTTCCTGTATCTGACTTTGTATGATTCCTACTTTATTCACATTATTTCTTATTTACTATAATTCCTGCTTTATTAAGGTGACCAGATGTCCCACTTTTGGCGGGACAGTCCCGATTTTCAACAATTTGTCCCGCATCCTGCGGCATTTTAAAAAAGTCCCGATTGGCGGGAGAACTGGTTTGCTTACCCGCCCACTCCCAATCTATTGCTGCCTCCTGAGTCCCAGCTGATGGCTAGAGGGGAAAAAAATTGTTTAAATTCTTGCCGCGGGGCTTCAAAGGGCCGCCCTACCGCTGTTCAGTGTTAAAAGAAAACAAATGAGTAGACCTATGCCTGCAAAAATAGAAAAAACAGCCCCTTTCAGCTTCAATATAGGTTAATTACCATAAGTTGATTAGATCAGCCTCCCAACTCTCAGCTGATTTGCTCTCAGCTGTTTTGGCAGGGGTCTTCTGTTAGCTGCAAAGAGTGCTGCTGGAGCACATTTTTTTTCTCCTTGTGCAATTCAAGCTGAAAACGAAACTGAAAGTAAAGCAGATTGTTGGCTTTGCTGTTTGCTTGCAATGTTGGAAAGGCAGATTGCTTTCCTTTTTTCTCATCAAAAAAGGTAGGTGCAAACAATGGGAAATTTATGGCAAATGGCAAAAGAGGAGAGTTCAAGATTTTAAAACACAAAAGAAAAAAAAGCTCTATTTAACTGGGGAATTGTAATAATTGAGATACTATTAATTGTAGATTGTGTTGAAAGTAGAAATGGTTATGTTGTGGTTTGGAGGAATATATGGGGAAAATTATTTGGTTTATTATTATTGGTAAATATAATTAATTGATTTGTAAGAAATTGGATTGTATGGAAATAATTGGAATATTCATGTTCATATTGATTAATATACAAAAAAGATTAGTTATATAACTAATTGATTTATATTAAAATGTTGAATTTGTATTAAACAACTGTAATATTACATAATTAACCAATGTGAGGATGGATATAAAAATAGATGACAATGGGAAGGGGTATAATATAGAATAGAAGGGAAAAATTAAATTTGATTAAGATTAGAGATGAGGATGAAGGGTAATACTGGTTTTTTTTAAAAATAGATGAGGAATAAATATGGCAAAAAGGAAATATAGAAATTGTAAATTTAATTGAAATGACTAAACACTGTTTAAATTTGTGAACCAGCCAAATACTCTGTTCAAAGAAAATACATTGTGTTTGTTTGTGTGTTTCTAATTATTGCTATTTATTCATATTTGTTCTCTTTTATTCTTTAAAGTTTAACAATTCATTCTTTATCTTAATATCTTTATATTTGTTTGGGGTTGGTTTTCTTCCCTTTCATCTTTTTTATTGTATAGCAATCTTTCTCCTCAAACCTACCACCTCTCTCTTTTCTACTCAGAGGGCTGAAAAAGTTATTTTTGACTGGTCTTCGCACTTTTGACCAGTCCTTGAATTTACGACTGTCCTCGCATCTTGCCATGGTGAAGAGAAGCAGTTATGAAATGAGTGACATGTTTCTTAAGAATGCTACAATGGGCATAAATGATGACCAGTCATAAGTGCAAAGACCGGTCAAAAAAGTGAGGACCAGTCAGAAATAACTTTTTTCAGCCCTCTGAGTAGTCCCTATGTGCATATGGACTAGTCAGAAGGCTGAAAAAGTTATTTTTGATCGGTCTTCGCACTTTTGACCAGTCCTTCAACTTACGACTGTCCTCACATTTTACGTTTTTTGCCCTATCTTGTCATCATGGTGAAGAGAAGTAGTGGTGAAATGACTGACACGGTTGTTAAGAATGCTGCAACGGGCATAAATGTGAGGATGGTCAAAAGTGCGAGGACCAGTCAGAAATGACTTTTTTCAGCCCTCTGAGTAGTCCCTATGCACATAGCCACGCCCACCCGGTCACATGACCAGCTAGCCACGCCCACCCGGTCACATGACCACCAAGCCACACACCCCCAACTAAGCCACGCCCACAGAACCGGTTGTTAAAAAAATTGAATCCCACCACTGGTGCAAGCTATCTGGAAGATGACATAATATTGGGGAGAACAAATTTAGATTTCTCATACCTATTCTCCAAATCAAACAAATACTATACAGAAGGCTGAAAGATCTATTGAATGGGAGCAAATATATCTGTGTGCTGGGCAAGAGGGAAGAGAATCCTTGGATATTGGGAAGAGATGCTATCCATTATCGGATGATCTCTATAAAGGAAATCAAATTTCAGAAGGCCTTCAAGCCAGGGAACTAACAACACATGGTAGTTTCCCTAACAGTTTGGTTTCTAAGTGTTAATGGTAGGTGCTTTGTCCAATTTGGCATTCTACCAGGACTGACTTTCAGCTTTGCACCATACATACAAATTACAGCAATGGGCATGTAACAGGCAATACTCAGTGGTGGGATTCAACTGGTTCACACCACTTCAGCTGAAACAGTTGTTAAATTGCTGGCTGACCCCGCCCTGCACCGCCCCTTCCAGAAGTCCCCCTGCATCCTGTTTTTGTTGCTAGGGGATGCAGGGTGACCTACTAGGCTCAAAATTGGGTGCAGAGGGTTGTAGCACAGCCCTCCCCCAGCCTGTTTTTGTTCCCAGGAGGCTGCAGGAAGGTCTACTAGACCCAAAACTGGGCGCAGGGGGGTGCAGCAGGCCCCACATGGCCTGTTTTTGCTCCCAGAAGGCTGCAGGAGGCCGAGTGCTGCCTGTCACATCCCTGGCCACACCCACCATGGCCATGCCCACCCAGCCGGTCATTAGGGCAGAGAACCAGTTATTAAGTTATTTGAATCCCACCACTGGCAATACCCACTTTCTTTGCCCAATTATAGTTCCTGCTTCTACAGTGCTCTATATACTAAATTGCAAAACTAACACTGCATTATTTCTCAGTACAGCTTGAAAATCCTGATAAGCATTATGCAATAGTATTAATTAGATGCAAAGAGAATGACAGAACAAATATGTTCGCTAGCTCTTCAGAACATCCTTGGTGATAATGGTAGCGATTAGAATTATTGCACTTCCTTCCAAGCAATAGTATAAGAAAGCAATAGTTTCAGCATTCATTTTCTAGACACGTTACTTGAAAAAAACTTGCAAGGGATTACTATTGTAGAAACTGTCAAGTATGCTGTTTGGGTATGAAGAATACCCAAGATTAGACATTGCGGGGATGGCTTCTAAGATTAAGTAATATGCTAAATTGCCAGGGCCAGTTTAGGACAGTCCCTAAACTAGAGATAAGCTATGCTTGAAGTGATAGGGACTATAACTCAACCACCCAGGTTCAGAAGACTGCCCGCTGACTCTGGGATGCCACTAAAAAGGGTTGGTTTCAGCAGCTTGTTTTAAAAAAAAATAAATATTAAGGAGGAAAAAAGGTTAGGATAAAAATAGGATATTAGAACAACTGTGATCCTTATCCAAATTGCATTCCTAAATTGGCTATTTTATAAAGGAATTCCACTGTCATGCAAATGAGGTACTGACTGGTCATACTCTGCCCTAAACCAGTGTCTCTCAACTGCACTGAAATTCAGAGGCTGTATTTTATAAAAGAGAAGGAAGTCATTTCCAATGATAACAAAAAAGGTAATGAAAAGATAAATAATAAATTATTGTGTTTCATATAAAGAAGGGCATATACAAAGGACAAATAAAAAAGAAAACAGGAAAATAAAATGTACTTGCAAAAAATCTTATTTGCAGAATCAAATATCTTACAGTTTCTCCATCATGTAATCATTACAGAACAAGAACAATTACAAAGACTATAACTTGGTCAATAGAAGTAACAGCATATTTTGTGAAGAAAAAATTTTGAACAAAACTTTCAGTCATCTCACTATCTTATTATATACATTTAAATAGAAATCCTTAGCAAGCATCAAATGTAAGAATGCAAGACCATTATATAAATTATCACTTAGTAAGTGGGGAAAAGTAACTAAGTTGTACTGTTGTTTATTTCAATCATACAGCATTTAAAAGATTATTTTGTGACTTTAAAAGCTAAGGTCATGAATGAAAGCATCAAACAATCAGCTATAAAAATCTGGTTTTCTGTGCACTTAATTCATAGTGCCGATGTTCTTAGAATGTATTTTGTCCTCAAAGGAACTGATCTCTCAGACACACGCACCACCTTCAATCTAATAATAGCCTGTGGTTGCAGTTGAAAAAAGATGCTATTGAAAATATATCCATTATAGTGGGGGCATCAAAAAATTTTGAGCAGCTATAGGAGCAACAATGGTATAATCACTGCATTGATAAATACATTCTGGTCAGCAGGGGAGGAGATTTAAGAAGGAATGGGTGTAACATAATCAAGGACATATGATGGCAGAACTATGCTGTTGACCTGTTATTTACCATTACAGGAGAAAGAGAGGACATATGGCTTATGTCACTGCTTTCCTTCCCTTATTCATTCACTGAAGTCTTTTTTATATCTCCTCTGTCTGATGACAACATCGGACAGATACAATCCTTAGCAGCATGTGCAGCAGTGGTATGTGACAACAAAAGGCAAACAATGAATGAAAAATATATTTCCCTCCATAATGCAGGCACAGCAGGTAAAAGTAGTTTAGTTTTTTAACTTGGGATCTTGAAAGATTTGATGACTACACCTGTTTCACAGAAGCATTCCTGCCATCATTTTTCTAAACAAATAGCCAAAATTAATAGCTGGATTCAGCATAGAATATTCCAGTTTCTATCATATTATATATGCCATATTGCGTAAAGCACACTATTAGTGTAAAAATTTGTTCAATCAATGTTTAGCAATTAGTAGGCGATAGATCATATGAAGCCCATAATACAAATTGAAATGCTGCCTAACATCATTGGACTTCATTTTTTAAAAATTCCCCTACGGAAAGTGCCCTCCCCCATTCCTAGAAGAATGAAATATTTTGGAAAATATTAAAAAAGGCATAATATTCTCCCTAAAGGAGAAATGGAGAAACCTGTTTTAGAAGCAAGAAGCAGCTCCCAAGTCTTCCTTAATAGCCCATAGCAGGTGCCAACACTTAAGAGATAAAGGACTTATTGAAAGAGGAAGACTAGTATCTAGATAGCTCTATTCATAAGCAAAGCAAATACCGCAGGCAGAAATCCATTCAAGACAGGATATTTTGAAACTCTCTGCAGCCAAGTCTGAACAAAGGCAGAAGGGTAGGATTAGAAGCAGCCCCCCACCCAAGATCCAACACAGAACAAAAGCCATTAAGACACAATAGGAATTGCCCAACTCCTTTTCAGAACACAAGCTCCTTCATTATATGACCCCCAGAGCAGTCCAAACTTCACCTGGGAGCTCAGATAAACAATAAACCAGAGGTTGACCAGATTAGCTCAGACAAGCACCTAGGATTTGCATTTCCTCTTTTGTTTATAGAGCCAGCAATGACCCCTACATAATCCCTACATGACCCCATAGGAATCTGACAACAGCCAATAGACTATTAAAGGACATGTTCCTGCACAGGAACAGGAAGCTCAAATACAAAGCCCAAAGAAGGTATAACATCCCTTGCTCAACTCCATTTTGTCAGTTGCACCAGAACCATAAACTCTGGTGGTTCTGTTCATCATTAAACCATCTTTCTAATCAGCTTCCGTGTTTCCAGTGTCTTTCTCCCAGCTTGAAACTGAACCAGATGAATATTTCTTCCAACACAGAAAAAAAAACATGATTCATGGCCACATATGACTTTTTCCCAGAGTTTGTTCATTTTCTGTCATTGGGACCTGTTGCACAGGAAAGAGTACGGATGCTTCCTTTTTTCCAAGAAGCCAATGAATTATATGTTTTCTAGCAGTGATGCAATACTTAACTTTCCTTTAAATCTTGCTCCATCTCTAATCCTTCAATCCAAAATGTACAGAAAGAACAAGGGTATCTATTAAATCTCAACCTAATGAAATATCTTGCTGGGGAATTTTGAAAGTTTTGTTTTGTATGTTTTTCTGTCAAGTGGCAGAAACAGAGTACCTTTCCCATGTCCCAGAAGATATGGATAACTTGAAACAGAGATGAGAATGGAGATGCCTTATTCTTTGGCATCAATTTTCAGTGAAGCTTGTCACCTGATGACTTTGCAGGTTATAACCCACTGAGGCACCTGAATTACCTTAAGATGATGATGATGATAACCTACTTTTCCAGCAATGGGGTGGATTCACATTCAGTGCTTAATATGCTGAATGACCCCTTCAACAAAAGTATAAGTGGTATGCCTTTTTGCCTATATGGCATAAAAAGAAAAAAATTAATAGTTATCTTTTTGTAAAACTTTGCAGGTTACGTTTCCCTTCCTTGTCTGATTCTAGGAGACTGTCTGCATGTCCCTGCAGTTTTCTTGGAAAGAGAAAGAGAGAGAGAAATAGATGCTAGACAGACAGACAGACAGACAGACAGACAGACAGACAGACGATAGATGAAAGAGAGATTTATGTTTGTTTGTTTGTTTGTGTGTATGTATGTATGTATGTATGTATGTATGTATGTATGTATGTATAACTGCATCAAAAACTATTTGCAGTATTCCTAGAGACCACTGATCACTGATCAGTCCCTAGGGTATAGAGAGTATATAGCCGTGATGGCAAACCTAAGGCATGGGCGCCACAGGTGGCACATGGAGCAATATCTGTGGGCATGTGAACATTGCCCTACCTCAGTCCAGCACGCATGTGAGTCCAGCTGATTTTTGGGCCTTCCGTGCCCACTGGAAGTCAGGAAATGGGCTGTTTCCAGGCCTCTGGGGGGCCTCGGGGCCGGGGGGGAAGGCTGTTTTCGCCTTCCCCAGGCTCCTGGAAAGGCTCTGGAACCTGGAAAGGGCAAAAAATGGGCCTACCGGGCCCACTGTGCCATCACATGCCAAAAGCAGGGGGAGAGCGGGGGGGTCATGCATGCATGCATGGGGGGACAGGGTGCATTGAATTATGGGTGTGGGCATGCACACATGCAATCCCCCTCCCACTACCCCCGCTTTTGGCACGCGATGGCAAAAAGGTTAGCCATCACTGGTATATAGCATGAAACCTACAACAAACCCTCCTGCATCTGGCTTGGGTTTCATATGGTTCCATTATTTGCTGACAAGAATTCACTAGAAAACCAGTAAATTTTCTCTGTTCAAAGTTCAAATTAAAATCTAGAAGTATTCCTATACTGTGCCAATGTTCCAGAAGAACTAAAAGAAGCAGATAGGGAATGAATAGGGGAGCTTCACATGCTTTTTGTCATGATCTCTAGTTTTCCTGCAAGAGATGCTACTGAATTGAAATTTGTAACATGGAAAATATACTAAATTATTATATGCATCTAATCTAATTTTTAAATTAATTATACTTAACTTTTATCTTTTGTTCTTAATTCCAATTGAAGCTGTTGCAATAAGTCTATATTATTATTATTATTTTAATATATTACAGATCAGCATAGGAAAACTTGGTGTCAGCCCCAGCCTTGCAACAGTACTTGGGGCCGCCATTCATGTGGAGATCGCAGTTCCGCTGCTGCATGCTTTCGCCGACGACCCTTCCTGTGTGCCTGCTCTGCTGGGTCATCAACCCCGAGGCATGCCTCTCACTTGGACTCCCCAGCCACATGCTAGATGACTTCAGAGGCATGCACTGAAGCAGTTTCTCACCATTCGTCGCTTTAAGGAAAGACGGAGCAGCACAGAACTGGAGTGGCTTGCAATGGATTGGGGAGGGAGAGGGAGGATACAGGTTAATTGGATAATTGAGTGATTGCACTGGGGTGGAGCTTATTGCTGCTTAAAGGGTGATTGGGAGCATGGAGTGTCAGCGCCAACAAAGATTCCTTTCTGCAATGCTTTAAGGTGGTCAGTTAGTACCAATATCAGGATAAACAAATTTGATTACTGCTTTTGCATGCTGAGGGTTTTTTTCCATATTTTATGAAACCTGACAGATTGTTGGAGCTCACTTCAAACAGCGATGGCTGAGGGAATTATTCCAGGTCTGGAAGCAGCAGACCTGGAGGAGTTTGTTGCCGCAACAGAGGTAACTGTGGTGGGCGTGCCAGAGAATGGGGCAGAGGCTATGATGTATGTGCAACCAAAGGAATGGCCAGCTGTGGTCCAGGGGCCATTGGAGGCATCAGAGAGACTACCTGAAGGCCTGGTGATTGGGCTCCCTGGAGCATGGCAAGCCCTGGGTTTCGACTGCTGCAAGTCCTGACCTGACACCCTCAGGCACACATTTTCCCAATGGAGGGAGAGGGGAATCTTGGAGGACAATGTTGTGACCGAAGCCCAAGTAGTGATTACCAAACACAATTCAGTCCTCAACAAACTTATTAAAACAGTTGAGTATTAATTCATTCTTAGCTTAGTCCAAAACAAATTCTTAATAACCAGTCCTATCACCAAACTTTGATGTCTTTGGCAACCTGCCAAAGGCTTTTCTTGGCAAAACCCCCACAAAGTTCAAGAGATGCTGACAAGAAGCACTGGAATCAACATTGCTTTTCTACAAAGAACCCAATGGCTCATTGCTGCTCTTTTAAGCCTTATGGGAATGGCCAATCATCTTCTGGCCTTACTGCCGAGTTGTCCTTTTTCCTTAAGCTGCTCTTGCCTTCTGGCAGCTCTTCGCATACGTGCACTAGGAACAGGCTCATCCTGTTCCTCTGCCTCTCTGCTGTCCACCTCGGCAGGCTCCAGAGTCCACACATCACTTCCAGATGGCCCTGGCCCTATCTCTGCCTCTGATGCAGGCCCTCATCTGGGCCTTCCCCTGACTCCAGGACTGGACCATTGTCCTCCCCAGCTTCCTCACTGTCTGATTCTGCTGCCATGTCCACAGGCTGTTGGGAGACCAAACAGACAACTGGAGCTACTCCATAGCTGTGGGTAGTCAGACCATTGAGGTCCTGCAAGAAATGTATAGGGCTGCTGGGTTTCGGGGTCTGGGATCAAGTGGTGGTTGGCATGTTACCTGTTCTGCACCCCAGCTTTTGCCTCAATCACACCAACTGGGAGAAAGAGGTGTCCGATCCCCTGGTGGTGTCCAGCACATTGGGCCACACCACACCTTGACCTCAGCGGTCCATAGGCCACCCGTGGAAGAGGCATGAGTTGGCAGGGAAAGTCATGGTTTAGGTGGGAAGGGCCTTAGGGGCTACAGAGACCATCAGACACATCAACCAGCTGCGGGACTGGGACCAGCTCTGCAAATACTGGGCCACTGGAACCCACCAACTATTAGAGCAACCTTCAATGGAGAGTCAGGGCTTTGCTTATTGTCTTTGTTTATTGGCCAGGTGTCAAATCACATGGACAGGTATGAACACTTTTATACCTCCCAGTGGGACTGTGTGATGGCAGTAATGACTGCCATGGAGGATGAGGCTGCAGAGTGGGTGATCAGCCTCTATGGAGAGCACGCAGTGGAACTGGGGGACCTGGACCTTTTTCTGGGTACTCTGCAAGAATGTTTCGAGGATGAGATTGTAGCACTTCAAGCCAAAGGAGACCTTTTAGGGATTAGACAAAGGGGTCGGCCTGTTAAAGACTATATCTGGGACTTCTGTCGCTTGGCGGGTTGGGTACGGGGCTAGCCTGACTGCTTATTAGTGCACCACTTTAAAGGGGGACTTGACCGAGTACTGAGATGTGTGCATGTGCTGAGGCTTACCATACCGGTTGCAGGCATGGTATCAAGCCACTACAGAATTAGACACTGAGTTTAAGGAGGACCATTTGCCCAGAATGCTGGGCCTTGTGCGCCAAAGGGCTCATTTAGGCCTAAAGAACCAGTAGTAAATCAGCCCCTGGAATCAGGAGCTAAGGCTATGTTTACGAGAACAGGATGGATACTCCAGCCAGGCCACAACTCACATGCTTTCACTGTGGGAACTGGGGCATTGGGCAGAGTGTACTATGACAGCCACAAGATCATCACCTGGAACTCCCAGTCTGAAGCAGAGTACCACTCAGAAATCTATCGAGTCCCAGTCAGAGATGTCACAAGTGACTCGCCAAACTATGCCATTGACCCCAGGGAACATGACAGACCCTACACAGGAGGCTCTGGACATGAGTGGCTGCAAGGAGGATGAGAAGGTGGATCCCATGGTGAGTAACCCCATCTGGCTGTTTGTGATCCCAGTGGTACTTAAGGCTGCGGGAAGATGCAAATGTACAGCTCTTGTAGACACTGGCTGTACCCGATGCCTCATAAATGCTGGAGTGGCTGACAGCCTGGAATTACTCTGTACTGGTTGGCCCGACCTATTAGATTCGAACAAATGGATGGGTCATGTTACAGGGAGGATGACCCTAGAAATAGGAGTCCATCGAGGGATATTACACTTTGTCATTGTTCCAAAGATAACTGAGGATATAGTACTTGGACTGTCATGGTTAAATAAGTGGGGCCCCACTATATTTTTAATTTTATTTATTTATTTGTCAAGAACATATTAGGCAATAAGTATAAACATGGATTGGTGGGGGGTGGTTGCAGGCATCTGAGGCTCAGCATAGGACCCACACCACTGGCACATGAAGACAGATGTTCAACCCCAGAGCAAATCACCAAAGGGGAAAGGAATCAGGCACCAGTAAACACCACCATGGCAGTGGATTACCCTGTGGAATACAAAGACCTGCAAGCGGTCTTCAATGAACAGGAGTGTTACAACCTACTTACTCATAGGGCCACTGACTGTGGGATAGAAATCCACTCTGGGGCTGTTCTCCCGAAACCTAAAATGTACTCAATGACTCCCCAGGAGATGAAAGAAATGAGGGCCTATATTGACAAAAACCTAAAGAGGGGGTTTATTCAACCTGCCAGGTCCAGGGTAACAGCTCCTGTCCTGTTCAGGGAGAAAAAGAATGGAGGTCTTCGCTTATGTGTGGATTTCAGGGGTCTTAATGCAGTTTGTGTAGAGCATCCTTATCCCCTGCCACTCATGAAGGACATGTTGGCCCAGTTAGTGGAGGCTAGGATTTTCATGAAACTGGACCTCAGGGCGACATGCCATAGGGTGAGGATTAGGCCCGGGGAAAAGTGGAAGACCACCTTTAACTGTCCTGGGTAGTTATCAGTTCAGAATAATGCTTTTGGACTGCAAGGGGCTCCCGCCATGTTCATGCAGCTGATCAATGAGGTGCTGCATGAACACCTGTATAATGGCATCTTAGTATATCTAGATGAAATTTCAATATACACAAAAACAATGCAGGAGCACGAAGCGTTGGTCCGGCAGGTCCTCATAAAACTCTTGAAAGCCCAATTATTCGTAAAACTGTCTAAATGAGAATTTCACAGCAATTGGACTACCTTGGGTTTCGTATCACCCACACAGGGATTGAAATGGATCCCACAAAAGTTAAGGTGGTACTAGATTGGCAGGTACCCAAAACTAGGAAACAATTGCAGAACTTTTTTTTAGGGTTCGCCAATTTCTACTGTCAATTTATTCCAGTATTTGCACAGGTAGCCCTACTGCTGACTGATCTTCTCAGAACAAAAGGCATAGCTGGGAAACTCCAACCTGGTAGTTCATTGTGCTGGACTATTCAGTGCCAGCAGGCTTTTGAGCAGTTGAAAGCTGTATTTGCGAGGGAGTCGATGTTGCATCATTCTGATCCAGCTACCACTTCTGTAGTCCAGGCCGATGCCAGTGATGTGGCAGTGGCTGTGGTCCTCCTTCAAACCAACAAAGAGGGGACCCTCCAACCCTGCGCTTACACAACACGAAAATTAACAGAAAATGAGAGAAATTGACTACATGGCAACATCTATTAAAGGGAGAGGGCTCTGCCATTTGAAATGTGGACAGACCACAAATACCTGGAGGTCCTGCAAGCCCCATGCCATTTATTACCAAAGCAGGTATGATGGGTTCTCTATTTCAGAAGGTTTAATTTTACCCTGAAATATATACCAGCAGGCAGAAATTTCCTAGCCAATGCATTGTCCAGAAAACCCCAGTATGAAAGTACTCGGGAGGAAATAATACAAGCCATGATCCCTCACTAGTTAGCAGATCCACAGGTCTTTCAGAAGGTATCTCGCCCAAAACCATCTACTGATGTAGCCCAGGCACTTCAGGTTGCTCTAGTCAATGAGTTCTGTTCACACATCAAGATGGATTCATTTGGAATCCATTCATAACTATATGCACCCCAGTCAGTATGATTAGAGGTTTTATGCTGGTGCCATGATGTCTGTTCAGCAGGCCATTTTGGTTTTGTAAAAACATTGCACTTAATTAACTGCCAATTTTGGTGGCCTTCAATGAAGCAGGATATCAAAAATTATAAAGGGAGCTGTACTATCTGCGCTACCAAGAAGAGCCGACCTGGCAACCCTGTTGGATTGTAACAACCACTAGCTAACCCCACACAACCGTGGGAGTAGGTCACAATGGACTTCATTGTGGGATTACCGAACAGTTGAGGTCACAATGTATACTGCTCAAAAAAATAAAGGGAACACAAGCAGAAGACATCCGAGATCTGAATGAATGAAATAGCCTTATTAAATACTTTGTTCGTTACATACAGTAGTTTATACACTGCTCAAACAACTAAAGGGA
>WNWU01013428.1:2950668-3005563 GCA_012654045.1 Ptyas mucosa
ATAATAATAATAATAATAATAATAATAATAATAATAATAATAATAATGATGATGATTTTATTTCTATACCGCCCTTCTCCCGAAGGACTCAGGGCGGTGTACAGCCTATTAAAAGCACAAGAAAAACATCAATTAAAATTATTAAAATTATTAAATAATTTTGGCTCAGTTTAAGATCCCAAAAATTTAAAACACCCGATTTAAAATTTTTACATTGATAACCCAGATGGCGGAACAACAGGGTCTTGAGGGCACAGCGAAATACCCGGAGGTCGGAGATCTTACGCATTTCCAGGGGCAGTTCATTCCACAGGGCTGGGGCCCCCACAAAGAAGGCCCTCCCCCTGGGTGTCGCCAGCCGGCATAGCTTGGCCAATGGCACCCTGAGGAGAGCCTCTCTGTGTGAGTGAACTGGCCGGTGGGAGGCTATTGGTGGCAGAAGTCGGTCTCGAAGGTACCCGGGCATCCCCCAAAGGTCCCAGTCTGGTCGAAGTGGGTTTGGGTTCAGGAGGGTGATGTAACCGCCCCATGGCTCATTGCCAGGTACCACCGTCAGTACCCAGACAAGCCGGGACCTGTCTGATATATTTGTTACTATCATCTTAAAGTGCTCACTATTGTTCCTATGTTTTAGACATCGTCTCCATGGTAGAGGGGGCCGCATGTCAGCCCCAGCCCTGCGATGGTACTTGGGGCCCCATTCATATGGTTATCGCCATTTTGCTGCTGCACACTTTCGCTGATGACCCTTCCTGTGTGCCTGCTCTGCTGGGTCATCAACCCCGAGGCATGCCTCTCACTTGAACTCCCCAGCCACATGCTAGATGACTTCAGGGGCATGCACTGAAGCAGTTTCTCACCATTCATCACTTTAAGGAAAGACAGAGCAGCACGGAACTGGAGTGGCTTGCGATGGATTGGGGAGAGAGAGGGAGGATAATTGATTGGATAATTGAGTGATTGCACTGGAGTGGAGCTGTATGCTGCTTAAAGGGTGATAGGGGGCATGGATCATCAGCTCCAACAAAGATTTTTTTCTGCAACACTTTAAGGTGGTCAGTTAGTGGCAATATCAGGATAAACAAACTTGGTTACTGCTTGTGCGTGTTGAGGGTTTTTTCCCATACTTTATGAAACCTGACATTGGTTTTGAATAGCAAAGCAACATATTTTAGAAAAGAAAAATAATAACTAATTTGAATTCCTTGAATTATAGATAAATTTAGTAATACTCTCCACCTTGTAAAACCTTTTTGCAAAGTTTGTAAACTCTCTATAAAGAATGACAATATTGTATTGTTTTAAGAGGGAAAATGAGAAAATTTTATGTCATAGATGTCAATGTTAGGTTAATATTATACTGTAGTTTATATTATTTGACTTACATAAAGATAGTCTATGTAAAAAATGTAATGTAATTTTTTTAAATTAAAATTTGATTATTGGTACTGCTTCATACAAGAAATATAAATAGTTAAAGCAGTGATTGGTTTCAGTTTATCTTCTACTCTATATCCTGACTTTTGCACTTCATTCATTACATCTTTGGCTGATGTTGGTTGGATGACTTTATTAGTGTTATTGATCTTTGTCATTCCAAGAAAACAAAAAGATGGAATGTTATCAGGAGGTAAGATGTCATAGGTAAACCTAATTAGGAGAAATCCACAAAAATATAAAATATTGGAGTGAGATTGAGCATCAGTGTTTTCAGCAGGCTAACATCTGAACTCCTGCCCCTTGTCTCCTCTGTGACCTCAACTCTCAATTGTCCTTGTTCCCATGCTGATTCACATTCATCGCTTGGTTACTTCCTATTGAACCAAAGTGAGAAAATAAGATGGCATGAGCTCTATTAACACTTTTGCTCCAGTTGAAATGGAGAGATGAAGAGTCAAAGCTTTGTCATCTTTTGCATACAGCTGATGCAGAGGGATCTACTGAAGCCTTAGGTTCTTGGAGGGGAGCCTGAACAATGACAATAAGGATCATCAAGTTACTTCATCAGCAGGAGTTCTCAGCTCAGTAAAAGAAGCCTGGACTTGTCAGCTAGAATCTCAACTTTATAATTTTGCCTTTATCCTGGTAGAAATGGAGGAACCTGCACTAAATATGGACCATGCAATAGCTTCTGCCAGAAGTGATAAAAGAAATAATGGTGATTCATCTTTTTGTAGGTAATTGATCTTAATTTAATTTTGAATGAACATCCAGATCAGCAGAGATTAATACCAAGATTAACACTAGACCAACAATAAAGAAGTAAATATCCTAATCAAGGAACCACCAACTCAGATAGAAAAGCTAACAGTAACAACAGCCAAATCAAGGAACCACCAAGATTACTTCCACAAATACTGACAGGGCAAGCCATTAGTATATAAAATAAGAACAAACCCTAATCCCTTCTAATATTGATGGGTGTGACTTAGTTTGGCAATGAAACATCTGCAAGAAAACAAGTCCAGAGAACACCAAAGACCACACAGTTCAACCCTAAGATAGAAATATTTTCTTTTTTTCAAAAGAATGAAGTACCCCAGGAAAAGGCATGCCTGGATTTGGGACATCTGCTTATTACCTTTGCATTTGGGAATCTTCTTTCAGAGATTTGTGAATATTAACAGTTAAAGATGATGAATATAATTTCCACTGGGATTTGCTTTGCCAGCTCCAGAACAAGCATTGCCATTAATTCATAGCAGCAGAAGTCTAGCACTGGTAGAATGTGACAACTGCAAGTTCTTTGGGAATCCAAATTTAGCAAAATGAGGGTATAATTTGTAAAGACTATCAACAGTGAAAAGAGCTGAAAATGAAAAGGGTGTTAATAAAACAATCACACAGTCAGTCTGATAAAGCAAGAACATTTCCCAAAGCCGAAATTCACCTAGATTGCAATGCTCATTGTGTACACACACACACTCACACACATATATATAAACATACATACACACACACACACATACACACACACATCTACACACAAATGAGCATTGTATATATACAGACATATAGATAGATACATACATATCTATGTGTCTTTATGACCTGCTGGACATCTTGCCAGTGGTGAGTTGCTATGGTTCACCCTGAATTGGGCAAAACAGTAGCGGCAGCAGCAGAAGCACCTGCCCAGATGCTTCTGTGCATGCGCAGAAGTGTTGCTTGCACGCGCACAAGCACACGCGCACCCACAAGCGAACCGGTAGCGATGGGATTTGAAACCCACTATTGCATCTTGCCATCTGTTGATTCTTGATTTCTTATTAAATATAAATTATATATGAGTTACAAAGACCAAGCTTCCGAAGGAACTATTTCAATCAAACAGAAAAAAGCTCTATGTATTTAAATTCATTTTAAAAACATTAATTGTGATCCTATAAAAGATAATAGCTCTTCCTACAGTATTCACCATTATGATTTTTTAATGTCATGTTCTACTGTTGTTCAAAGTTCTGAATGGGTTAAATCCCTTAATACTGTTTTGTTTAATGTGGTGGTGCAGAGGTTCAGCATTACAATTTCCAAAAGTACTGCCAATGGTAGGAAATACTGGGACTGATACTACATAGGTTGCTCAGCAAAGGATTCTCAACCCTTATAATTTTAACAAGAGAATCCTATTGTACAACACAGATACAATTTATCAGGGATTACATGATTATTCATGTAATCATAATATGTACCTTTGGGTCAAAGACAATATAAGAATATATCTTTTTATATTTTATGTAGTTTCCTTATTATTACTCTTTGAGATTAAAGCTTAATGATAAATTTCACTGGGCTGTATTTATCATAGTCCTGTATCATATCCCTACTTCTACAGTGCTATATTTTAAGGGTATTTATGGCATTTCTCTCCTGAGAAGTATATCATGCTGGGAAATGTCGAACAAAAGGGGAAAACCAATAGCAAGGTGAATTGACTCAATTACAATGGTGATGGAAGACAAAGATTTTTCTTGGAGAAATTATAGGGTTGCTAAGAATCAGTAGTGACTTGCTGACTCATCATCATTATCATCATTATCATCATCACGGCATTTCAATCCAAATTTAAAATAAAACTGCCTACGAGAGATATGCATGAACAAAACATATGATTTACATGAGATCTGGTATTTCAGAATATACTTTCATTCAATGCAAATTGAATTGGCATCTTATTTAGGATTCAAATCAGACAAAAGATTTGGGATAGTGAAATGTACTTGCTGAATATGGAGCACATGAAAAACACTTAAATTATTGTGATATTTTGGATGAAACTTGGCCCTTTGCTATTTGTTGATTTGTTAGCTTTTATATTTTCCCTTTTCTCCAGGAGTTGAAGTTTGGATTCTTAGGCCTTCCTGCTCCAAGTGATAAAGTCTTCCTAATGTCAGATAAATACATACAAAGATTTTGCAGCTGGTATGTGTTTGTATATGTCTATACTTCACTTGTTTGGGATGATCTGCTGAAGGTTTGCAGCTATCTCCTCTTTGATAATTAAACTGTTGTTCTTTAACTGATAAGATGGTGGAGTATAGAAGGGGTAGCTTTACAGACATTGTTTTGTAGGCAATACCTATGATGCACACAGGATGCAAATTAAAGGATAGACTTAGATGTATAGAAGCACTGAAATTAGAATCTTTTAACACCTGAACACCTCCCTCCCTCGTTATTTTATATATAAAATACATTTATAGACAAAGGACTCAGTATATTCTATACAAATAATAATTAGAAGATAGAAGATAGAACATTCAGTCACTCCATTTCACAATGGAGTGACCCACATTCTCACATCTACATCCACTTGGAAGTGAGCTGCCTTGGTTTAAGAATTAACTTTTTTAAAAAATCCTTCTTGGCCATTATTTGGAAGTCTTGTTGATTGTTACTCAAACATTTTCTAAGTCTTGATTCATATACATACTCAGTTATGAATTTTGAATTTGAAGGAATTTTATGGTCCAGATGAAAAAGTTGTTTCCTTATCATGCACATTTTATTCATATTTCTTGCTTCATTACGCTCAACATGTGATTCCATCATACCCATCAGCTAAAGTTATTTCTCCTTACATTTGTTTCCGGATCATAACAGAATCCATCACTCTTACAATTGTCTGCAAATTAGAAAAATTCAGGAGTATTTAAAACTTCGTAAATTCTACATACGTAGTCTATGATTGTCACAAATCATGTCTGTGTAGTTTCTTCTACTCCACCTATTGGTGAATCATTAGTGATTTTTTCCTTTAGTATCTCGAGTCATTTCTATCCACCATTCCTGTATTTGGCTTTTTCTAATCTCTAAGGATTCTTGCATCTCACATTCTCTCAGGTTTTGTTTGAAACATGCATTTGCTTTCGGTGCTTCTTGTAAGTGTGGTGCTAACCAAATGGCTCATTGACCAGAATGCAATCAGGAAGAAATAATAGATTTCTCCTCTGCTTGCTCTTTCATTTCAACCACCTGACCTTTTTATTTATTATCTTTACTGTACCTCCAACCAATAATAAAATATAATAATAATAAAATATAACAACAACAGTAACAACAACAACAACAATAATAATACTCATGATCTTCAGGTACCTTTTCTTTAATTCTCCCACTGTGAAAATAAGAGTTACCTGTTATTAAGATGTTTATTTCTTCTAAAACATGTAGCTCACTGTCATTGTTGATTTCAGTATTTGCAAACTGGTTTTGTCATTTTATTGATAGCATTCTAGTAAAGAACTCTTCTTTAATATATGCAAGCTCACAGCTCTCAACAAGCTTTACAACTCCGTTAATGAGGGGATTAACAGGAGCACGGCAATGTATTTAACCTGCGGCACTAGCTCCGTTTCAATAAGGCTTCAACAGCCTATTAAATGGAGTGGGGGCTCAATTAACCCAGACAAAGGCCACTCTACAGAACATGGCAGGGAGGACCACAGTTAGCATCTGCCTAAGCAGCTTGTTCTGAGCTGGAAATAAAGAGGGTGACATGTTCTCGCCCGCAAGCTATGATATAACTGAAATGGTGATTCTAGTTCATCTGGACTGACTGAAAAGGTGACAGCATCAAAACCCATCACTATCTCGCCATGTGACAGTTTGTAAAATCCAAGTGCACTCAAGGGTCAGCCCTGAGCCTTCTGCAGTTCAGTATTTAAATCTGGTACCCTTGCTGGAGAAGGTTGGGTAGATGAAAGGAGTAAGAGGATCAGGCTTCCTTCATGGTTGTAGTCTGTAAGGACCTTTTAGGAGATGTGTTAAGTTTAAACAATTTCTTCTTGGGCAGATATCTCCTGGGCATAAAGATGTTACCTGTCTTCCATCAACATGTTGCTAAAGCAAATGCCTCATTCTGGCATTGTGTACTGTTTACTGGAAGCTGTTGTTTAAAATGATTTGGGAATTGGGGAGAACGAGAGTCTGTAAAAGAAATAAAGTGGCTGTTTCTTCAGAAAAGGGTCCTTAGGACTTAGCTTAATATTTTCAGGCAGGAAGGAAACAAGGACATGGCCAATTCATAGAATTGTTCACTGAAAACTGTGGACTGAACTGAAAAGTGTTTCTATCAAGGCTTTGAGTCTCAAAATAATTCACTTCATCATTCACTAATACCAGTTTTAATCCTTAGACCAGGAATTGGCAATCAGTTTAGTAACTAAAAGCCAAGTTAACAAGTCAAGGTCCTTACTGGAAAGGGTGACAATGAAAAGTGAACAAAGAGCACCAGAATATGTTTCCTGAGTTGAAAGAGAAGTTGGAGGGTATTCCCTGTCTTTTATTTTAAATGTCAAGTCTATTTTAATCCTTGCAATTTTTGTGGCAAGAATACGTTGCTAATTTTCCACAGTAGTGGATTGAAGGAGCTCCGAAAGCTATAGCAAATAAATGATATGAAATAAAATCAATTGGGTAGCATATATTTTAGTGCTTCAGGTTGTCCATCTATGTCTTACATAGGTCTTCATTTGATATAATCTTTTGCTGCCTATTGGCCCAAAACTCTCCTAAGTATTTTTAACAACCTCTCTATCTATTTTTCCCCTTGTCTGAGAGATGGCATTATGCTTTCACTGGCTGTAGAAGTTCCTGCTCAGCCTTCAAGTCTGACTTCATCCTGCAAAGGATTTTCTCACATTGCACTTGTATTCTTTAACTACCATCATGATGATCCATCTTTCCGTGAACAGAATTTGCAGTATTGATTTTTCCCATGATCTCTTTCTGACAACATCCCTGGTAAGCTTCTAGATGTCTAAATACTTTGCCAGAGGTGGGACAGGTCAAACTAATCCTAGAAAATAAGCAAGAGAGGGAAGAGGCTTTATGCTTTCCACCCCACAGACATAAAGTCTTGAGAAGAATTACATAGGCTAGGTCCCAGCAAACTATTTGGAAGCTGTTAACCTGGATCAACTAAGCTTTTTGAAGTCAGCATGAAGTTAAGTCTACAGTATAAGACTGATTGCAAACAAAACCCAAGGCTGAACATGCAAAATGCAGCAAAGGAATGGAATACTGTACTGTTCAAGTTGGCAAGTTGCTGATGGACATTGTTCCAGGAACTAAATTTTGAAAACTGAGTGTTTTTTGAGTAGTTCTAAAAGCTAGACTAGGTCCTATAAAGTGAAGACCACTGGGAAAGAATGTCATTAGGCAGTTCAGTGAGTGCAGAAATAGGCAGTGGTGGAATTCAGCCAGTTCACACCATTCTGGGTGAACCGGTTGTTAACTTTCTGAGCAGTTTGGCAAACTGGTTGTTGGAAGAAATCATTAGGGCAGAGAACCAGTTGTTAAATTACTTGAATCCCACCACTGGAAAAAGGTGTTCATGCCACCTTTAGGATAAAATTTTATACTAATAATCAAACAATCACATTAATGAATAAACAAATTCTAGAATTCATGCACACACCTGCATTAATGTAGAATTTATGCACATATCTGCATTGATGTAGCTTATTATGTTGGGTACGAAACTCTGCTGCCAGAAGTTTCAGTAAAAACTCTAATATTGTACAGAGAATCTCAAACCCAGCCAATTTGGAAAAAATGCAGGAAATGCTGGGGCTACAAGTTCTGCCACTGTCTGCTTTTCGATACAGGTAGTCCTCAACTTACAACAGTTCATTTAGTGATCATTCAAAGTTACAACTGTACTGAAAAAAGTTAGTTATGACCATTTTTCATACTTACGACCCTTGCCATTTTTCACACTTATGACCCATGGTCATGTGATCAAAATTCAGACACTTGGCAACTGACTCAAATTTATAACAGTTGCAGAGTTCCAGGGCCATACAATCCTTTTTTGTGACCTTCCAACAAGCAAAGTAAGTGGAGAAGCTAGCTTCACATAACATCTTTGTAATTAACTTAACAATTGCAATGATTCACTTGGCAACTGTGGCAAGAAAAGTCTTAAAATGGGCAAAACTCACTTAACACATTTCTCACTTAACCACAAAAATTTTGGTCTCAGTTGTCATAAATCAAGAATTGCCTATAACATTCATGCCTGGTAGAGCATTTTTCTGTCTGTAATATTGATATGTTACTGATAGCAGGTGGGTGTTTCTGCAGTTACTTGCTGCAGAATTCTTCTACCTCCTAAAGTAGAGATATTGCCTAGCCTGGCTTCAGAACACGTTTAAATAATTTGTATTCTGAACATCAACACATCTAAACATTGAACAATGAAAGACAAATGGAAGCAGCTAGAAATAAAAATGATAAAATGATATTTGAGGCTAGTTATAGAACCGATGAAAACAAACAAGTAAAATATAATGGAGGTGTAACGAAGATTAGTCAGCAGCTCTAATCTGGATAACGATATTTGTCCTATTCTGGATAAAATTGCTCTTTTCATGAAGAATATCTTGGGGATATTTATGGAACAGGAACTTGATATGTAAGAGATGGCAGTGGCTAAACACCTTTTATCAACTCTGGCTAATATCACGCAATAGACTTTCCTAGATAAAATAAACTTAGAAACCTAATTCCTTCTGTCTTTACTTTCTGCCTATCTCACTGTTACTCACTACTGCAATGTAACCTAAGTGATACCTGAGACTGATGACCAAAAAAAAATTGATTTGATCTTACATCATCTGCACTGCTTTCCTACTTGTTTCTGGCTTCAGTTTAGAATTTATTGTATACAATTAAACAGCATGTTTGATCTGTTGAATGGTTGAATACCTTTCTCAAGAATTGTCTTTTTCTATATACGATGCCACTACTGAAGACTCTAATATCTGTCCAAGTTTTATATGAAATATGATGAACAAGTGTGGGACTGGATCTTTTTATAGAGGTGACCAAGTCTTCCCTAGGTAAGGTAGTCCACCCTTATTGTTCCTAGACAATTTTTTTTTCTTTCTTAAAAAGAGTTTACTATCTAATTATCTCTTATATACATGGATTATCATAACTGATAAAATAGTTGGCTTTTATCCTGCTGCTTTTCCCAATGGCTGTTTTAAAATACAGCCCATCTTTTAAGTTGTGTTGTTTTGTTTTTGTAACTCATTTTGAACTGCAGAAAAAAGAAAATAACAATAAAAACAATAATAAAAGATGCTTTTAATCTGTTTTTTTTTCCCTATCCCAATTCTTCATTTTGGAAAATTAGCCCTATTAACATGATGTAGAAACGGGAAGTATATGGAACATGTAGGCAGGAAAATTGTACTTAAAATTACATGTCTAAGTCAGTTTGAGAATAATAGTGCAGCACTCTATTTAGCTGAAAGGATGAAGAGTTTTTCTCTCTGATGTTATCTTTAACATCTATTAACTTGATGTTGAATACCTCACAGTCACCTGAGTAAGAATAATTACCATAATATCTAGGTAGAATTTAATATATTTGCTAATCTTTAGATTCAAACTAGCAAACATGAAAAAAATAAGACCAGGAATATAAATGCTAAGAGCTTTCTCTGCCTTTGTCCATTGTACATATGTGGTATTGTACCAAGTTAGCCTTCATAGAATAAGTCTCATCTCCTCTGCATCAGTTCTAAAGCATCTGTAGGGTCAAAATATCTCACTCTGATGTAAATACAGAGCAAATGTTGCTGCTGTGTTGGCAGAAGAGGTGTGTGCAAAATATTTATGACAGATAGTTTTTACCACCACTTTGAGATGGTAGGATTAAATTTGTGAACATATTATAAATTCATGGGAAATTGAAAAAGCTGGTTAGAAAGCTCAGGCCACACATCAGGTTAAGTCAAGGAAAACTACAAACAATATCAGATGTAAAATCCAAAACAAGTGTCAAGGAACATCTGTGTAGAGAAAGGAGCAAGAAATAATGTTACAGTGAGTGAAAAACTGAGAATGTGAAAGTGTAACAAAGAAAGAGATTTGCTACAGATACCAAAGGTAGCTAAATGGCTAAAGTAATACATAAAGGTACAGTCTCAGCATTTCTGTCTCCAAATGCAGTTACTGGGAAAGGGTCCTATTATTCATCTTCAGCCATTAGATGCTTCTGTATAAAAGCCTTCTGGTGCTACTTGTTTATTACTTTCCTACTCTTCTTCTATGTGAATTGTTTCCATACTGCAGCAGGGATTCTGGATTTCACTTTCCTCTTTCCCTGTTCAATGGGTAGTGCATAATGGGATAAAGAATTTTTTTTTATGCTCCCCTCCCTCCTTCCACATAATGGAAATAATTTTTACCTGGGCATACAGAACACATAAATACTTTTTGTCTTTTGATTTGCATATAGGATTATGTAAAATGCCATGCCATTATTAGTAAGGAAGGATTTGGCTAGTATGAGAATAACATCTCCATCCTATCTTAGGAATTATTATTTGCAAAGTTTTGATTCCTTTAGGACATTTTTTTTTTCAGATTACCTTGATTAACCTTGTGCTAAAGGTGTAAGCTGAATCTTTATTTAGTAAGTTGAACTTGTTTAATAGTATAATAAATGGTGCACTTAATGCAGCTGAGACGAAAGATGAACTTCATTTCTACCACCATGTTAAGAATAAGTAAATTCTAACAGTCATAATGGACTCTAAGTGTGAATGAGAAAGGAAGAATTATATAGTAATCAAGATATTTCTGGCTCTCAATTTCTGTTTTCCATTCATATATAATAGAACAATACATATATATAGTTTATTGATAATTAGATATGACAGAGCAGTGGCTGCCAAACTTTTTGGTTCCATGGACAAGCAGCAGTGATATTGGGGGAGGGGATGGTTTTGTGCATGCAATACACACACAAGTGAAGTTTCACACACTTGCCAGCCCTTGCGCAGCCTGGTTCCCAATACTGATCCACAACCTGGGAGTTGGGGCTCCCTCAGCATGAGAAATCATGTTTTTTTTTTTTTTTGCAATAATACACTGTATCAGTTCATAGATCTGGCTGCTTTTATGCTAGGAAATCCAAATTATAGCTACTTCTTTTGGTAGAGATAATTTGTCCCTGTTCTTTGTGGAAACAGCATATGAACACCTATGGAAGGCAACACCAATCAGAGGAAGACACTTTACAATGAGAATTTCAACCACTGCATAGAGATTTAGCACGCGCACATGGACGCGCGCACACACACACACACACGCACCACTGGCTTGGCCAATTAACTGGGATACTGAATTGAGAGAACAGGTACATTAGGTTAGATCATCTATCCACCTGAGACACAGGTGAACATCATTTAATGACAATTCTCTAGTTTTGTATTTTGATGGTTAATAAGCAGTATAGTTATTTTTTTTATTGAAAAAGTTTTACAACAATTGTTATCACCCTTCCTCCCCCCTTCCTTCCCCCCACCCTCCCTACCCCCCCCTCCCCCACCCACCCCGACTTCCCAGAGCAGAATACAGAGTATTGCATGTAACAATCATAAGCTAAGTTAATCTACTTCAATTATAATAACAACTCCCCCATAGAACCATAACTCCGCTACATATAATATACATCTAAAGTTTACATTCATCCATAAGCAATTTGGTATTTCTTTGTCTGATATTTATTCTGAATATATTCAATCCATTTTGTCCACTCCGCTATATATCTTTCTTGAGTAATATCCTTCAAATAAGCTGAGATCTTCGCCATTTCCACCAGGTGTGTTACTTTCAGTATCCATTCATCAATAGTAGGCAAAAAGTCCTTCTTCCAATATTGCGCCACCAACAGTCTCGCTGCCGATATTAAGTTTAAGATCAATTTAGTCTCTATTGTAGTACAACCTGTTGTAATACCCAACAAAAATAATTGAGGAGTAAATTTCAACCTTTTTTTAAGAACATTCTGTGTCACCCACCATATTTTTATCCAAAAAGTTTTAATTTTCTTACAAGACCACCAAATATGAAAATAAGTAGCATCATCACAATCACATCTCCAACATTTAGGTTGCACATTTGGATACATGATAATTTTTTAGGATCTAAATGCCATCTATAAAACATTTTGTAAAAATTTTCCCTCAAGTTTTGTGCTTGTGTAAATTTAACATTTCTAACCCAAATCTCTTCCCAAGTTTCCAACTTTATCGGTTCTTGAAAATTTTGTGCCCCTTTTATCATACAGTCTTTTACCAATTCCGTTTCGGAATCCATTTTCAGCAAAACATTATATAACCTTTTAATATGCATTTGACTTTGGTCTCTAATTTGTTTTACCAAATTTTCCTCATATTGCATTAAACCAACTTTTTGGTCTTCTCTTCATCTAGCTTGTAATTGACCATATTGAAACCATATATAAATTATACCTTCTTCTTTCAATACATTTAAAGATTTCAGCTGCAGTTTACCCCTTTCCATAAACAGAAGCTCTTTATAAGTAATCACCTCCTGTTTCTGCTCTATACTTATATTCTCTATTGCATGTCTAGGGTTTGCCCAAATTGGAATTTTGTAATTTAACTTATATTGATACTTTTTCCATACCCTCAATAGAGCATTTCTAAGTATATGACCTTTAAAAGCCTTATCCACCTTTTTTTCATATAACAAGTAAGCATGCCATCCATATAATAAATCATAACCTTCTATATTTAAAGTTCTCTCTTCAGTTAAGTTAAACCAATCACTAATTAATGTTAAAACAGCTGCTTCATAATACAATCTTAAGTTTGGCATCTTAAGACTCCTCTCTCACGTACATCCTGTATGATTTTCATTTTTATTCTTGGCTTTTTCCCATCCCAAATAAACATATTAACCCTTTTTTGCCACTCCCTCAGGTTTCCATCTTTCTTAAGCACTGGTATCATTTGAAACAAAAATAAAAACCTAGGTAATACATTCATCTTTATTGCTGCTATCCTACCCAACAAAGACAACTGGAGTTTTTTCCAAGTTTCCATTTCTCTCTGGATTTTTTGCCAGAGCACCTCATAATTGTTTTTAAAGAGTTTCATATTTGAAGCTGCAATGTAAATTCCAAGATATTTAACTTTTTTAACTACTTCAAATCCAGTTATTCTTCCTAATTCCTCACATTGAGATACAGACATATTTTTAGTTATCACTTTTGTCTTATACTGATTTACCTTAAAACCAGACACTTTACCATATTGAGACAAAATATCCAACATAGATGTAGTTGATTCTATTGGTTGAGATAAAGTAATTACCAAATCATCCGCAAACGCCCTTAATCTATAATCTTGTTGTCTAATTACAATTCCCTTTAGTTTATTCGAATCACGTATCCTATTCAACAGAACTTCTAAAGTGAAAATAAACAATAATGGAGACGGGGGCAATCCTGTCTCGTTCCTTTCTCAATTTTAAAAGATTTTGTCAGACCTCTATTAATAACTATTTGTGCAGTTTGTTCTTGATATATTGATTGTAATATATTAATTGATTGTATAAAATAATCTCCAAAATGCATTTTTTCTATTGTCTTAAACAAAAACTGCCAATTCAATCGATCAAATGCCTTCTCTGCATCCAAGAACACAAATGCTGCAGGAATTTGATTGTTTTTTTCCAAATATTCCAATAAATTTACAACTTGCCTAACATTGTACTTCATTTGTCTTCCTTGTATAAACCCTGACTGATCCATATGAATTAATTGTTGCATCACTGGCATTAATCTGTTTGCTAATATCTTCGCAAAAATTTTATAATCAGTATTCAAAAGTGATATTGGCCTAAAATTTTCTGGTCTGACACAATTTTGATCTTCTTTTGGAATCAATGAAACAAAGGCCGTTCTCCAAGATGGCGGAACTCCCCCCCCCCCCAAGCAGTACAGTTATTGACCCAATTGGCAGGTAGGCAACACAATTAGACATTAGGATTTTTTAAAGGTTAGATTTTTGAAGGTCTGCCAGAAGACATCCCCCCTTTGTTTATTTTTTATTATGGTTCATCAAATAGTCAGCCAGATATTCAGTCTAGGTTTGGCATTTTTGTTCTTCTATTAAAGTTTCCCAAGGACCTGGGATAGGCACATATGGATGTTTGATGATGTTACAAATATCATTGTAAGATATAAGCTATTCTAAGTAAAGCTGCTTTTTGCAATTGACTGATGGTAAATTTGTCAATACCTCTGCAGACTTAACAATTATCAGTCAGAAAGACAAAAAAAGTTTTATAGTGGATGTGGGCAGTATCTGGAGACCACAGAATAGAAGAGAAAGAATTGGAGAAATAACATGCAAATAGAAATAAGATACTGTAGCTGTGATAAAAGAAAGCAAAGGTGTAGTACCAATAAGTATAGGCAACTTGGATGCAATCCCAAAACAACTGGAGTACCACTTGAATATCATTGGAATTGACAAATTTATCATCAGTCAGTTGTACAGAATCAGCATTAGGTTAATGGTTTAAGTTTTCTTTTTCTTTCCCACCACTGAACTATTTTATGTATGTATTTATTTATTTGATTTCTATACCTGCCCAATTGATTCTTGTACATCATAATGTACATCATAAAACGTAAAAACAAATTTAAAATAATACAAAGTAAATATATAGTCAATGAATACAACTATTGCTGTGAATATTAGTATAGCCAAGAAATAAAGCCCATAATGCTCAAGGCCCAAGGCCCAGATAGGCAACCAAGTCTTTGTGCTCTTACGAAAGGCTGCAGAGTCATGGTCATTCTAATAACTGAAGGGAAAATTTCCAGGGGAAGGGGGCTACAGCAGAGAAACCATGTTTCCTGGTTTGTACTAGCCAAAATTTCAGAACCCATAACATATCCATCCTCTGCATTGAATTGGAGGGGTAGAAATGACTGAGGCAAGACAGTTCTTTAGATAATCAGCCCCAAGCCATGAAAGCTTTAAAGGTGATAATCAGTGTCTTACAGATAGTCCTCGACATAATTGAGCACAAAGTTTTTGTTACCAAGCAAGACAGGTTGTTAAGTGAGTTTTGCCCCATTGACAACATTTCTTTCCACATTTATTAAGTGAATCACTGCAATTATTAATTCACAATTGTTAAGTGAAACTGGCTTTCCCATTGACTTTTCTTGTCATAAGTTCTCAAAAAGTGATCAAATGACCCTAGGACACTGCAACTATCATAAATACATACCAGTTGCCTAGTGTCTGAATTGTGATCACTTGACTATGCAAATGCTGAAATGCTCGTAGGTATGAAAAACAGTCATAAGTACTTTTTTCAATGCTATTGTAACTTTGAATGGTCACTAAACAAATGGTTGCAAGTTGAAGACTATCTATATAAAGATAAAAAAATTGAATAAGTAAATGTCAACCGTGCCAACTGGGTCAGTTAGGGGGAAAAAAGACTCTCAGGCCCACGGTTAACCAAAAGTACACTTCACTAAAGCCAAGTGGTTACAGAAGGAGCAAAGCTGAATCTGGGATTTTCATGCCCAAAGCATATGGTTAACTTCCCTTTAGTTCCATCCACTGCCCTGGTTTTCAAAACGTGTCCAAATAGGTGCTAGCAAATTGTTTGGGTAAAGGCCCCTATCTTCGTGGACTGGTTGGTTCTGCATTCCTTTGCATGACCTTTGAACAGCCAGAGATTCTCACATATAATACATGTTTTTGATTCCTCATGCTAACTCTCTTCTTATCCCAACCTGTCGATCTCCCCCCATCATTACATATCGCAGGCTGTCAGCAGGCAATGCATAGCATAACGAAATGGCAGCCCTGGCAGTAAAATATTTTGATGCAAAACAAGAGCTTGAGCTTTCTGTGATGCTGTTCTGCAAGCTTCTAACAAAAGATGAGAAAAGAATGTTTCCACTGTAATATGTAAATGACATTGTGTCTTAAAGAATGCTAATAAACTGAGAGAACATTGTGTTGAATTCTACCATCAGTTTGCACCAAATAATTTTAAAAATTCTGAAGTCTTAGACAAACCTACTTGGCAAACATTTCTACTTAGTGAAGAGAACAGCAAAAATAACAAATGAGTGAGTTAAAAAAGAATAAAAACAGGTGCAGAAGCGCTTCACTTGTCTACCTGTCATGGTTCCATTTTTTCCAAGCTGATACCCTCCAGATGTGGTAAGAATACAGTTTTTAGAATTCCTAGCCATAATGGCCAAAAGTTGAAACTTCCGGGAATTGCAGTCCCTATACATCTGGAAGATGCCAGGTTAGGGAAGCCATTCATGAGGAAGGAAAAAGCTTATGGGTCTCCTTTTGGAGTATCTTCATGAATATAACATACTAGAAAGGTTGTTGGCCAAGATAGTCAATTTGAAAATTAAACTATATTATATGGTTGCTTGCAGGCCCATTATTTATTTAATTAAGTAGCTTTATTATTGTCTTTCTTCATTTGTCTTTGAATACTTCACAAGCAAGAAAGTTTAGTCTTTCTGATTTTGGCAGGAAATGCTAACTGACCATAGCAGTTGCAAAAACTCCACTGCCTCAGTGGAGAAATGTAGATGTTGTGTTACTTTCCAGCCATCAAGGGAAAATGGACTGACACTCTATTTTGTTAAGACAAAATTGTCAGAGCCCACTGGAAATAACAAAGCCTGACAGTTCTTCAGTTAATTCAAGGACTATTGGGCCTGTAAATTTCCATTAGGCCTGACAGCAATAGGGTTTAATGTGACATTTATAAGAAGTGGAAGGTTGGTAGCTTACTTTCACACTTAGAAAGTCAAGGAAAAGGTGGGGGTCAATTCTCTCTCTCTCTCTCTCTCTCTCACTCTTCCTCCCTCTCTCGCTTCTGTGTGTTTCATATCCCTATAGAAACACAGTTTTTTGGGGGGGGGACAACAAATTAATCACAACTGTGGAGTGGGATAGAATTAGTTATCAAAATCCATGGTTATGAAACCCAATAAATGGAGTTTGGAAGGATTATCCCAGTGTTGGCGAACCTTTTCGGCACTAAGTACCAAAACGGGAGTGTGTGCGCACACGCAGGGGAGCACCAGAAACCAGAAGAGCAGTTCCATGGCTTCCAGTTTACAGAGCTCCCACATTTACGAAGACCAGCTGGTCGGCGCGCATGTGCACGCTGGAACCCAGAAGAGCAACAGGCGATGGCTGGCTTGCCTGGAGAGATGGCTCTGTGTGTCACTTCTGGCAAGTGTGCCATAGGTTTGCCATCATGGGATTATCCCATTGCTTTTTTCCTCTCCTCTAGTTATAAAAGAATTGAAGAGTTTGTTATCTTCCATAATTAAGCATTAGAAATGGTTTGTACTAAGAAATGTTATATGATATTACCAGATCATAGGCAGACATACAAATTAAAAGACAAAAAAAAAAACCCCCCCAGAAATGTCTGTTCTGACTATAGTGGTGGTTTTAGGGTCCAATATGTGGAATACTGACTCATATTTTACACTTATTTGGAGAAAAGTAATATGGATCACACTGAAGCTATGTAATTAAAAGGTAAAAATACAGAACCACTTAAAGCTTCCTTCTTATTTTCAGATATGTTTGACTTTAATTCTCATAATTCCCAATCAGGGAGGAAATTGTGGGATTTCACATCTAACATATAGGGAAAGTACCCAGTTAGGCAGAAGTGGCTTAAATTGTAATATCCTCTTAAATACATTATATGAAGTACCTCTAATTGCAGAAGAAACTGACTCTTTTATCTTATCAAAACCTAAGCCATCTGGCGAACTGCTGCTACCAAAAGCAATTGTTGAGCTGTGAATTTAAAAAATGATGCTACTTAGGTGAACAGATAACATTGCTCAATGCCCCATTCTGCCATGTAAAATTGTTTGTTGCACTAAGGAAAACATCAGGCCCAGTAAATGGGTTTGCAATTCTTTATCAAAGTTATTTCAGTCCTAACTCCAAATCTTTACTACAGATGCATTTAAAGTTACAAACTCCAAAAAATCTACATCTAAATTCAAGATTATGAAGCTGCTGCTTTTATATTAACATTTTTAAAAATATTTATCTCTAACTAACTGCATATCAAGAGTTTTTCAGAAAGTTCATAATGTCAACATACAATATTGGATATTCCTTAATAAAACAATCAAAGGTATTCATTCAATTAAATTATCATTTCAATCTAATTTCCTTGTCTAATATGGTGTCAGTCCAATGTGTATGTGTGTGTGTTGTATGATTTAACTCAGTGCTGAATTGTCATATTTATTATCTGAATAAATGAAACATATTCATTTAAAAAGAATATTTTAAAAACACACAACATATATCTTAATTTCCAAATTAATAAAATTAGTCATCTAGTCATACAATCACAGAGTGTAACAGAAAGGACAATATAAGATATCTAAATTTAAACTCTTGATATCTATAGGAATTTCCAAAAGATGGACATCATAGCTCAGTAATATTTATTTAGTAAATTTGAAGGCTAAATTAATTGAAAGTCCTTATCCACCTGGCTTTTCCTTTACCTTCCTAGAAACTGGCCATATGTCCATGACCAAAATAGCATGGGACCAATTGAAATTCTTGGGTTTCAATTTAGAAAATTGAAACTTTCTTGGTGATTTAAATAATCTATATCCTGTAGACCTCACCGGAAGTATAATAATGATTGTAGCACCATCTAAAATATTATTTCCTGAATAGCTCTTAATTTTTTTTCCAAATTTCTTATATTATAGCATATGTACACTATTTTGAAAACCAACATAATTAAAACATGAATAAGCATAAAACAGTAAATGACAATGATGCAACATAAAAATTAAGAAAAAAGCAAATAAAAAATCATCACCTCCCATTGTGCATGTGTCAAAAATCAGAACTATGTCATTAATTTGAAGAAGGGAGTTGGGAATTGATCTGACAAAGGTGGGAGTTTGAAGCTGGGAATTCATCTAACAAATGTCATTTGGACTTTGCCCAAAAACGATTGCCTTTATAAATCCAGGGCTATACCCAGTCATTTTGCTACTCTGTAACATCTCATCATCATGCATTCACACATAAAATCTAAGCCAGCCAAGTGTTTTGGCACATGAGAAGAGAGAAACTTTAGATGCCTCACCCCATTACTGTTCCTAACTACAATGTATTTAACATTGTTACAATAATTAACATGTGAATCAATAATTTATGCCTTTTTAAGCTGCTTCTAGAGTGCCCAGCCCTTCTCACTCAGGCTAGATGTATTCCTTTTTCCTCCAATTCCTATTTTGAATAGGAAATGCAATAAGTGAATCTTTTGAATATTTCAGTAAAAGAAAAAGCTGATAAGGCAAGCTGGGCCGGGGCAAGCAGTTTTTTTATAGTTTAATTAAAAATGACAGCACAACACTTTGAATTATGCGCAAAAACAACAGCATGTAAGTCAGAGCAAGTGCTTTAACACCAGTGCACGATGTTCCCTGTGGCCTGTCTCTGGAAGCAACTGGTGGGTACATTCTGCATTAATATGTATTTCCAGAAACCACTAAAGATAGTCTAACATAGCATATTGTACTTTTTTAGCTTGGAGGCTACATTGCTGAGGTACTAGGAAAAAGCACTTCCTGCCAGCAGGGAAATACAGTTCTTTCAAGAGAATAAGGCTCCATCACAAACTCCCAGAGCAAAAACATCAGAGGCCAATGCTTTGGGGAGAGGCTTATCTTCTTTCTATTACCTAATGGTTATCCTTCCTCCTGAAAGACAAAAGTTGCTTCCAGAGAATTATATTTATAAGCAAGAGAAGGCAAAGAATAGTCAAAATGAAATATGGCTGGCCAGGCAGAGGATCTAGATAATCACAAACTACTGACTATGCCAGCTCAAACCACATTTTATAATGCGGATCTTGCATTTTCTATAAATTCAGGAACTAGATCTATTCTACAGTTCAACAGTTCTGCAATTCAAGAGTAGGCAGTGCAATCCTTGTCTCCAGTTGATTGCATATTACCTCTCTTGGTGTTACAGTGGATCCTTCATGACTTTCCATAGTTATAACATTTAAAAGAAGAATTGGGAAGTTGGTATGTTGCAAAGTGAAATATCAGCATTCAGCATTAATTTTGCTTATTACAATGGGTACAGAGTACAAATAGACCACAGAAACATTATTGGAACATAAACAGCGTAGGAGACGGTGCTGATTAGGAAGAGTATCCAATTATGCAGAAAAAAGATAAAGATAAGCTGGGATGTCAGAAAACTTCCTGGGAAACTAAAGGTAACATCCATCCACTTCTATAATTTCAATAGAAGAGTTAAATCCTGCTGAAATTCTGTCTTGAAATCTGCACAATTTATTTATGTTCAATTTTGGATAGATTACTCCCACAATATGTACCTTAATAGTGTAACCCTGAAATTCATCATTACTCTAATATTTGGAGCTAATGATTTTGTCATGTATAGAATGGCAGTCCAGCTTGCCAAGAACCATAAACTGAAGATGGGTGAATGGATAGTTTTGCTCATTTGAGTGTTATGACAAAAAGTGGCTCTTGTGGATTCAGATCCATCCAGAGGAGAATATAACATTGGTGATTTATGAAATAGTGTTACAGTATCATACCTACTTGTGCCAAGAAGATATATGGGTTACTTCAAATTTCTTTTGTACCTTACTAAAAATGCAACTGCACCTTATTCCTTTGCTGGCAAATTGTTCTTTTTAGTTTATGAACACAGAGATGGACAATGACTTCTTCTCTGACACTCTTAAGACCTGTTCTTCCAACCCACTTTGCACCAAAGAGATTTTCCAGCTCCTGTACTCCCAAGGGTGCCTCCAGCCAAACCTCGTAGATGAACCATTCCAAATCTAGGCTGACCTTAATGAAGGGCTGACGTATTTCACTCATAGCACCTGGCCAGCAATAAGACTGCATCCAAGTGACATTCATCATAGCTGTTAGCAATGGCCTTTAATGCATCTGGTATTTAACTAGGGTGAAATGCCCCTGGGTTGTATTATATTGCTTAGTGTTAGATGAATGTAGCTTATTCCCTTGCTCAGAAAAGTTCAGGTTTAACATCAATTGGTAATTTATGAGCAGTTTGTTTTCTTGCACAAAAATGGTAGATTTTCCCTGTTTCTGCTGCATTTTGTTTCTTCTGCTGAACTCAAATCACACATTCTTCCAGTATCTGTGATATTACAACTCTGGCACATTTAAGACCCAATGCACCCGTAACATCATTAGAGCCAACAATTATAAGAATTCTCCTGTTTTCTCCAACTTAAATGTTGTGAAAGACTCCAGTATGTGTCTCTGTGTGTTTCAAGCACAGCAATAAATGAGTGCAAATATGCCCAATTTTCTGTGAAATATTGGAATCATATGTTTATAATTGACAAGAAATAGGAATTTATTTCTTCATTATTTTAAAGAACAAAGTCAAGTAATTCACTAGGTTTAGCAGAAAATTCATCAGTGCTGTTCAGAATTAATTATTTACATTTTGTATTCCGTCTTTTTATTTTTACAAATAATACAAAGTGACAAACACATCCAGCACTCTTTTCTCCTCTTATTTTTTTCCACAACAAGAACCCTGTAAGATGAGTTGGGCTGAGAGAAGGCGACTGGCCCAAGGACACGCAGTTGGCTTTCATGGTTAAGGCAGGACTTGAACTCATGGTTTCTAGCCTGGAACTTTAACTATTACACCAAACTGGCTCTAATGGAATTTTCATTGAGAACCCTTCCACAAGCATACTTTTTATTTCTTCTGAATTAGCCCTGGACATGTTAACATGTACAAAAAAAATAGTCACTTCCACAAATTCTGTTAAAAAACAAAAATTGGATGGCTTAGTTTTCTTTGCAATGAACTCTTGCTTTCTAATTCCCATCCAATCTCTAGGTTTAAATAAGCCCTTACATTTCTCTCCATCTGAATAATTATTGAATGTGGGATGTGTTGCTAAGATTTTGTTTTTTCTTCTGTTCAATTGTGTCTGAGACGTAGAGACTGCCTGGATAAATCCCTGCAATTTTCTTCATTTTTCAGAAGTAGTTTGCCATTGACTCCTTCCTAAAGAAGGTATTAGCAAAATATTTTTTCCCCTTTGTGTGTTCTGCGTTGTGTTGAATTAGAAGCTTGGGTGATGCTGGGAAACTGATGCTCAGGTACTGAAACCTGGGATGTTTTGTTAGAAGAGCTCAATCAGGATGCCAGGAGCAGGATGAGTTGCAGGGTAAGGGAAGGGAGCCAATAATTGGTAAAAGATGATGCAGCAACTGGGGGGGTGTAGTGTTTGTAGTCTCTACCAGCTGCCCCAAAGCTGGAATTTTCTTAGCATGTCCTGGGAATTCATTCATTGCAGATTTGCATCTCAGTGTCTCTGCATTTTATATAAATTCATCCAGGTTGTTTAGAAAAATCTTTATTTGCTATCCCATATGAAATTTACTTGAGTTCAGTGGAACTTTTTTCTGAGATCAGATGAGCCTAATTTCAAGGAAATAAACATAAAATCTCATAGTCTTTTTAACAATAGCTGAACTGATTCAAATGATTTAGCCAATAATGAACAGTGCTGTGCTTGTAGCGTTCCAGGTGTTGCTGAATTAATAGTCCCACTGTTATGATTACCATTGATGAATAGGGTGGCTTGGAGTTGCAGGCACTAGGACAGGCACTAGGACACTGTTTATCGAAACAAGCACCCTGTCTTTATTCTAAAAAATCAAGTATTCATCTAATCTAGAAGAGGAGAGTCTGCTTCCAGATTAGATGAATATTTCAACTTTTAGAATAAAGAGAGGTTGCTTGGTTTTTATAGGCAGTAGCTCTATAGGCTTTTTAAATTGTTTTTTTACATTCACCCTCTTTTTCTTTTCTTGTCTAAGAAACACTAACTGCATTAAGCAATTGGACAATATTTGTTTAATTATAACACAGCAGTTTCCAAAGAAGCAGGGAGAGCCCAGAGCTGCTTTTGTTTATCTTGTTGTGCCAAATTGCAAACAGGCATGACAGTCCAGGGATCCAGATGCCAACCTGTATCAAGACGAATTCCAAGACATAGCATCTGGCTCCTTGTCCAAGTCCAAAGGCAGCTGTTGTGCTGGTGACCACAGACTTGCCTCAGGGTTTGACATGTGGTTGAGTTCATCACTTGGTCAGCTCAGTGGCCACACTGCCCTTCTGACTGCTGTCTCACTGTGACATGTCCTGCCATCTGTGCAAATCTGACTTCTTAAACAAACTTTATGGACTGTTCCTGTTTCTTTCAATTATTGATGAAATCAAATTGCTTTGATTATGTTTGAGAGCAATTTGATCTAGGTGTCCTACAAACATTCACATCTTAATTTTTTGTATCTTTCCATAAAGATAAAGCAACAATATCATTAGACTCTGTTAGGATTTGGATCTAACCCAATAACTCACAGCAGACTGTTGAATCTTTTTCTATGATTCTTTATTTTAGGCCTGGAATGTTTCTAGACCTCATTGAGGTAAGAATCCCTGACCTCTGTTTATCCCTCACAGGTATGCATCTGGAACTGCTGGATGGCCATGTGGCGAGCCCTTATATACACCAGGGGAGGAGTCAGAGATAAGAGGGCATGATGGGATATAGGGTGGTATTAACCCTCGCATGGGTGGATGGGTGGAGTTAGACATTTAACCTGACAAAAACCCCTCTAAATGTCTAACTGAGTACAGGTACACAGTATATACATGATTTACATATGAACACATATTTTAGACATAAGATATGAGTGTTGTTTGTGTGTTAGTGGTTTTGTTAGTATATCAGCAATTTGCTCCTCGGTGTCGCAATGTATAGCCTTAATGAAACCAATTTCTGAGAACTGCCTAACATGTTTGCATTTGATATCAATGGGCCTTGATCGTTGACCTACGGCATCGGCTTTTGATATCTCTATGGCTGCCTTGTTGTCTTTGTGCATAATTATTGGGTATGATGGTTCATCCCAAATATCATTAAGTAAGTCATCAAACCATATCAGATTATTTGCGGCCTTGGATAGACAGACGAATTCTGCTTCTGTAGTGGAAGTGGCTACCAGTTTCTGCTTTCTCGTGTACCAGTGGATGGGACTACCATTGAGAAATAGTACATAACCTGAGGTGCTTTTTCTGCTTTTGATGTCTCCCGCCCAGTCAGCGTCAGCGTAACAGGTCAGTTTTGGTTTAGTCGATGTCTCTGGTTTGAGGCATAGCTGTGCGTTGATGCTGTATTTGAGGTATCTGAGCAACCTCTTGATGGCGTCCCAGTGAAAAGTAGTAGGTTTGCTTACTTGTGTCTGGATAGTAAATTGACTGCCAGAACGATGTCAGGTCTAGTCCAATTGGCTATGTACAATAGTGATCCTATGGTAGACCTGTACAGCTTGTTGTCGTTGAAGGGTTCGGACTCATCATACATACTTTTCAGAAAGTCTGGCTGCATGGGCGTATCACTGGGCTTCGCCTCTGACATGTTGCATTTGGATAGTAGTTCAGTGATTTTTTCTTTTTGTGAAAGTCTGAATCCTTCATCAGTCTTAGTTACGTGGACTCCTAGGTATTTGTCAATTTTACCTAGTGATTTTAAGGAAAAGTGACTTCCCAATTCAGTGGCAAATTTATCACATTTATCCTTGTGTTTGCCTATGTACAGGATGTCGCCCACGTAGACAAGTATGCCCTCAAACAAGTCATTTTCTCTTTTTATAAAAAAGCATTTGTCAGCTGAGGTGGCTGTAAAACCCATGGAGTTGAGAGCTTTGGCTAAGCAGTCGTACCACCTCTTACCCGATTGCTTGAGTCCATACAAACTCTTATTCAGGAGCCAAGTGTTGTATTCCCCTTCGTTGTATCCTGGAGGCGCCTTAATGTATATTTCCTTGTCCAATTCAGCATGGAGATATGTGGTCTGCACATCGAATTGGAATACTTCAAGTCCCAGAACAGTTGCTATAACTAGTGCACTTTTGACACTCTCAGCTCTGATGGTAGGTGAGTAGGTGTCAGTGTAGTCCTCTGGGTACTTCTGGGCAAACCCTTGTGCAACCAGCCTCGCCTTGTACAGTGTTTTGCTGTTCTCCAGCGTTTTGATCTGAACACCCATTTGGTCCCAATTGGTTTCTTGTTTTCTGATACTTGCGCAGGTGAGTACACATGTAGGTCTCTGAGGCTATCCATTTCTTTTTCCATGGCTAATTTCCATTTTTCTCTCTCTTCTTGTGGGAGGTTAAGTATGTCTTCATAGGAGTTAGGTGTGGCATTGTCATTATGTATGGTCTATTTGGGGTTGTGCCTGCCTCGTGCATGCGTTCAGCCTCTTTGTTTGTTAGGCTGTCTAAATTCAGAGTGGGGTGTCCTTCCTTCCACTCTTTTGTGCATATTTTGTGATGTTTGGTTTTGTCTGTTTTTGCTCCCTTTATTTTCTCTGTGGTTATTTCCTCTTCCCTCTGGCCATGGTCGTGTGTGTCTTTGCTGGTGATGATGTCATTGGAGTGAAGCTTGACCAGTTTGAATTTTCATGGAAGTCAGCGGATCTGGAGACCATAAACCTATTGTTGCTGTCTATGAACCTGCAGCCTTTCGTTCCTGGCTCACACCCCACGAATTTCAATCTCTTGGATATTTTTTCCCCCTTCCTTCTCAGTTGCCTGGGGATGTGGACATCTGCTGGGGCACCGAATATATGTAGATGGGCCAAGTATGGTTTTCTCTTACACAGCATTTCATATGGTGTTTTGTTAATGGAACTTGACCACAATCTGTTTAGCGTATAGTTAGAATAGTGCAGCGCTTCTGACCAAAAGGATTGTCCCAGTCCTGTGTCCTCCAAAACGCACGTCATCATGGTTTGGAGCACCCCAGTTTGTTTTTCTACGACTCCATTCTGGAATGATGAAAAAGGCGAAGTGGAGTAATGCACTATACCCTGCTCCCTTAACCATCTTGTGAATTCTTTGGCCATAAATTCTGAGCCCCTGTAAGTCATTATTTGTTTTATTTTTGTGTCATGCTGTAACTCTATCTTTTTGTGGAACTCTTTGAATCTTTGTGGCACCTCGCTTTTGTGTCTAAGTGAGTAGACATACCCATATCTGCTGTAACCATCCACAATAGTTAGAAAGAATCTTTTTCTATGCCTGACAGATGGCCTCAATGGCCCTACTAAGTCCATATGTACCAGTTGGAAAGGGGACTCGGTGGTTTGTTCTGACCTTTTAGACCTAGCCTTAACCTTAATCTTTGAACGCTTACAAACTGAACACTCTAAATAGTTTTCACAGTTTTTTACTTTAAATCCTTCAGTACACTCTAGCATCTTCTTTACAACGGGGAAGTTGATGTGTCCCAGCCTTCTGTGGAGGAGGTGGGCACAGTTATCATGCATGGGTTTCCCAATAGATACAATGTTTTTACCAGATTGTTTACGACTGGTTATCCCCTGATGTACCCCTTCTGATTCAGTCTCTCCCTCTTTCCCATCTACTGTGTTTGTGTTGATGCTTCCTTCATTTCCTGTTCCAGGTATGAAGTAGGGCAGTCCCTCCAGTATAGTTACCTCGCCGATCTCATTTCCTCGTTTAAGTACATGGGCTTTCCCATCTCTGAACACTATTTCATTGTCTGTGTCTTGTGTGAGCTTGGTGGTGGCTAACACATTATGCGGTATCTCAGGTACATACAATACCTCCTCTATTTCTCCAATTTGTGGAATATGTATATTCCCCTTCCCCACTACTTGAACACTATTCTGGTTGGCTACCCTCAACTTGAAGTCTGTTTCAGTGAGTGAATTAAATAGTCTCGGGTTACACATTGTGTGGTTAGTGGCCCCTGAATCTAAGAGCCACATGTCCTTTCTTATCTCTTGTTTGGTATCTGGATTATCACACCTAAAACCATACATGGAACCTGGGTAGTTGCCCCTAGAGCTATCCCTGCGTTCATGTTGTCTTCTGGGATTGGATGACCACCCACGCCCTTGCTCTTTGAAGGGCCTGCGTTCTGGTGATCGCCTCCCCCTGCTGTCGCTGTGACCTCTATCCCTGTTGCTGTTTGGGCAGTCCCTCCTTAAGTGGTTCCTGGATCCACAGGAGAAGCACTCTGGGAAATTCCTTGCTCTATCTTGAAATTCAACTTTCTTTATTGGTCTGGGCTCCCTCCTGGATAGGTGGCGGTCCCTCCTTAGGCTATCCTCAGCTATTAACCTGTTTGTGAGTGTGCATAGAGACAGGTATTCTATGCTGAGGCTATCCTATCTGTTGGTGACCACCTTTAAAGTGCTCCATGGTTAGGGCCAGGGTATTTACGGGACCGCCTTCTGCCACCAATTGCCTCCCACTGGCCAGTTCGCTCCCACAGAGAGGGCCTCCTCAGGGTGCTGTCAGCCAGACAATGTCGGCTGGTGACACCCCCCCCCCTGGGGGAGAGCCTTCTCTGTGGTGGCACCTACCCTATGGAATGATCTACCCCAGAGATTTGAGTGATCCCAGACCTCCGGACTTTTCGTCAGGCCCTAAAAACCCACTTTTTTCAGTTAGCCAGGCTGGCCTGATCCTTTAATTGGTTTTAGTGTTTGATATTGATTGACTTTAATTGACATGTTTTAAATTTTGGGCCAAATTGTATTTAAATTATTTTAAAATGATTTTAACTTTTGTATTATGTTTTTTTCCTGGCTGTTCACCACCCTGAGTCCGCTAGGAGAAGGGCGGTATAAAAGTTAAATAAATAAACAAACAAACAAACAAACAAACAAACAAATAAATATCAAAGTTGTCCCAGCTGCTATCTAAGGAGTTGATGATAATACTCATCATACTTTCTTCTGTTATTATCTCTCCTCTTTGCGTGAGCTCGGCCCTGGTTGCATTTAATTTTAATATGTGTTCGCTTATGGGGACCCCTGGTCTAAGTCTAGCTGAATGGAATTCCCTAGATATCCTCATTGTTGTGGCTCTACTCTGACTGTAGAACAGGCTGTACAATTTTTGCATTACCTCAGACACAGTTAGATTATTACCAATAGTAGGGTACATAGTGGAAGGAATGGTTGTTAACAATATATAAAAAGCTTTGTGGTGGACACAGTCAATTTCTAATGACCAAGGTTTTAGTGGAGGTCTATTAATTAGAAAAAGTGCATTTTTCTTCATAAAAGCAACCTGCAACTGTTGACTCCATTCTATGAGATTCCCTCCATCTATTTGTAATTTTGGTAGATTAATATTTATTGTCCCAGAGTTGCTATAATAGCTACTTAGTGAAGGCAGCTGTCCATGGTCCAAGATGTGACTAAACTCACAATAAGGCAATGGTATGTTTGATGCTAGTCTGAACTGACTTGTCTCTATGCTCATTGCTTCTCTTGTTACAGGTGGCGATTGAGCATACACGAAGCCCATTTCGCACCAGAGGCAGAGCTCGCTGCTGTGGCTCCCAGGCCTAGGCCTAGGCCTGCTGGTGGGAAGCTGGACTCACCCCCGGTCTGTCTGGTCTCTATGCTGGACGTTGGGAAATGTTGTTGGACGGCTGGACCTTCTGCAGAGACCGACGGAGGATGAGGTGAGCTCAGAGGCCCGGTGGTGGCGGCGGCGGCAGTGGCAGTGGCGGTGGTGGCAGCGGCGGTGGTGGCAGCGGCAGTGGCGGCAGCAGGTCCAGATCCATGGGTGCTGGTGCGAGAAGAGAAGCCTGGCGGCGGCGGCAGCAGAGCAGGTGAGTAGATGCCTTGGCTGCTTCCCCTCTGGTCTCGTCTTGGCGCTAGGTAGGGTGGTGGATTTGAGTCCTGCTGCAAGGTTGGTCCATAGGCGGTCAATGCCCTGTGTTCATTGTGCAGGTGTGTCCTTCTGCTGGTGGGTAGCAGGGTCAGTGTGGTGGCTTCGGGTGTGGGTCTGGCATCCCTCTGATGGCTGCATGCTTTGCCATGGCCTGCGGATGATGTGAGGGGCAGGAAAGCAGAGCCAAATGCTGCTGCTAGTGTCTCCATGGCCTTTTTTATTTTGGGTCTGGTAGACGGGCCCGTGCTGCACTGGTTTTGTTCCCCGTAGTCCAATTCAGGGTCTAGGCAGATTTGCACCCCAAAATTCAAATCCCGGCTTTCCATTGGCTGCTGGCCATTCCAAGATGGCTGGCAGGAATGTGGCACGAAAGTGAAATCACCCATGTCCGGTACCTCTGTAAGGGAATGTCCTTCTCTTACCGGACTGGCGATTTCCTGATTTTCTTCCTGGGTGCTCATCGCTGCTCCATGGTTTTCTAGGAGGCCTTGGAGTTTCGCGATGAGCTCTCTGTCGCTGATGGGTGTCTCCATCATTTTCTGCAGGGCCACTCTGAAATAATTTTTCTCTTGTGGAAGTTAGTAGCAGATAAGACAGAAGACTAAGACCAGGAGACTAGGAGTTCTAGTCCCACCTTAAGTAAGAAAACTGGCTGGATAGCTTTGGGCCACTCTCTCAGTTCACAATATCAGACTCAGGTGAGAAGCCAGTTGGTCAATTCTATGGCAACCAATGGGTCAACCCTAAGTTGATTAAAAAAAATTGCCTGCATTGTAAGAAAATGCTAACAAGGTTTTAAAAAGTAAGATAACTATAGATTTTTTTTTACTACAAAACCTCTTTTCTGCTGACTATATGTAGCCTCATATTCTCATATTTTAAATATATCTATGACTATTGTATATTACAGCCAGACAAGTAAAACATTACTGTTTCAAAGCCTAAATGGTTATCAAAATAGCAGTTGCTACTACTTTTATGCCCTGATGGTAAGCCTTTCAAAAGCATCAAGCTGACCACTATTGAAAAAGATACTGAAGACTGAAAAAAGCAGGGTTTCTCAAACAATAGGCTATATGTAGCTGCAGCTTTTTTCATGCTGATTGACTGTGCCTCATCTTGTTTTGTGGAGAATAACACTCATCCTGCAGTGAATCATTAATATAAGGTGACCAGACGTCCCGCTTTTGGCGGGACAGTCCTGATTTTCAACAATTTGTCCCGTGTCCCGCGGCGTTTTAAAAAAGTCCCGATTGGCAGGAGAACTGGTTTGCTTACCCGCCCACTCCCAATCTATTGCTGCCTCCTGAGTCCCAGCTGATGGCTAGAGGGAAAAAAACCTGTTTAAATTCTTGCCGCGGGGCTTCAAAGGGCCGCCCTACAGCTGATCAGTGTTAAAAGAAAACAAATGAGTAGACCTATGCCTGAAAAAATAGAAAAAACAGCTCCTTTCAGCTTCAGCATAGGTTAATTACCATAAGTTGATTAGATCGGCCTCCCAACTCTCAGCTGATTTGCTCTCAGCTGTTTTGGCAGGGGTCTTCTGTTAGCTGCAAAGAGTGCTGCTGGAGCAGATTTTTTTTCCTCCTTGTGCAATTCAAGCTGAAACCGAAACTGAAAGTAAAGCAGGTTGTTGGCTTTGCTGTTTGCTTGCAATGTTAGAAAAGCAGATTGCTTTTCTTTTTCCTCATCAAAAAAGGTAGGTGCAAACAATGGGAAATTTATGGCAAATGGCAAAAGAGGAAAGTTCAAGATTTTAAAACACAAAAGAAAAAAAAGCTCTATTTAATTAGGGAATTGTAATAATTGAGATACTATTAATTGTATATTGTGTTGAAAGCAGAAATGGTTATGTTGTGGTTTGGAGGAATATATGGGGAAAATTATTTGGTTTATTATTATTGGTAAATATAATTAATTGATTTGTAAGAAATTGGATTGTATGGAAATAATTGGAATATTCATGTTCATATTGATTAATATACAAAAAAGATTAGTTATATAACTAATTGATTTATATTAAAACGTTGAATTTGTATTAAACAACTGTAATATTACATAATTAACCAATGTGAGGATGGATATAAAAATAGATGACAATGGGAAGGGGTATAATATAGAATAGAAGGGAAAAATTGAATTTGATTAAGATTAGAGTTGAGAATGAAGGGTAATATTGGTTTTTTTAAAAAATAGATGAGGAATAAATATGGCAAAAAGGAAATATAGAAATTGTAAATTTAATTGAAATGACTAAACACTGTTTAAATTTGTGAACCAGCCAAATACTCTGTTCGAAGAAAATACATTGTATGTTTGTATGTGTGTTTCTAATTATTGCTATTTATTCGTATTTGTTCTCTTTTATTCTTTAAAGTTTAACAATTCATTCTTTATCTTAATATTTTTATATTTGTTTGGGGTTGGTTTTCTTCCCTTTCATCTTTTTTATTGTACAGCAATCTTTCTCCTCAAACCTACCACCTCTCTCTTTTCTACTCAGAGGCCTGAAAAAGTTATTTTTGACTAGCACTTTTGAGCAGTCCTCGAACTTACGACTGTCCTCACATTTTACATTTTTGCCCTATCTTATCACCATGGTGAAGAGAAGCAGTTGTGAAATGAGTGACATGGTTTTTAAGAATGCTGCATGGGCATAAATGTGAGGATGGTCATAAGTGTGAGGACCATTCAAAAGTGCGAGGACCTGTCAGAAATGACTTTTTTCAGCCCTCTGAGTAGTCCCTATAGAATAAATAATACTATACATAATTTTTTTATTTATTATATTTGTAAATTGTACTTAGACCAAATTTTTAATCTCTCTTTACCAATGTTAAAATCTGGTCACCTTACATTAGTAGCTTAGCTATGGTTTATTATAGCTTAGCTATGGATTATTGAGTAACCTCAGTTAGTTTCATATTTCACATATAGTAATATTTTGAAGCACAATGTCCAGTGGTGGGATTCAAATAATTTAACAACTGGTCTCTGCCCTAATGACTGGCTGGGTAGGCATGGCTGGGTGGTCATGTGATTGGATGGGCATGGCCAACTCGACATCACTCATCACACCCAGCCCTGCCTCCCAGCCACTCACCTAAAAGGCCTCAACAATATACAATTTGCCTCTCTATTTATTTACTACAACTGAACATCCAAAATACACTATTTAATCCTATGTAAATATGTCATACTGTATGTGTACATACATAGTATACAGCAGTGATGGCTAACCGTTTTGCCATCGCGTGCCAAAAGCGGGGAGAGCCCGGGAGAGTTGTGCATGTGTGTGCCCTCGCCCATAATTCTATGCATCCCCCCCCCCCCCCCCCCCCCCCGTGCATATGTGTGCGATCCCCCTGCACTCCCCTTGTTTTTGGCACGAGATGGCACAGTGGGCACGGTAGACCTGTTTTTTGCCCTCCCCAGACACCAGATGCTTTCTTGGAGCCTGGGGAAGGCAAAAATGGTCGTCGTCCCCCGGAAGCCCTCTGGAGGCCGGAAGTGGCCCATTTGCCGACTTCTGGTAGGCCCAGAAGGCCCAAAAATCAGCTGGCTGGCACGCACATGCATGCCAGAGCTGAGCTCACGTGCCCACCAATATGGCTCCACATGCCACCTGTGGTACGCATGCCATAGGTTCGCCTTCACGGATATAGAGTGTGTTTAGGCACACAAAAAGATACATTAGGTACTATATATATTGTATGTACAGAGAGAGAGAGAGAGAGAGAGAGAGAGCACTTCTAAAACTATACACATTCAACCTCACACACCCAGAGTCCACTTTCTGCCATACATTTAACTATAACTTCTGTACATTAGAACATCACACATTTTTCAGATTTACTTCCCTAGCCTGCACATGACCATTAGAACCAGGAGATGTCATGGGCATTGCCAAGAAACTCCGGGCAACGAAGGGGGTGGCAGCCAGTGGTGGCAGTGGGCAATCAAAAGCATATGGCTGGGGCCTACACAGCTGTCCTCCCCCTCACCTTAATGAAGCCGATGTTCTCAGCATACTAGCAGAAGCACTGGCAACACATGTTGAGGCTGTAGTTGCCGTCCATCCCAGTTGGAGGATATGCAGCTGTGAGAGGAAGAGAGGTCAGGCGAACTGGACTCAGATGCTTCCTGGTGTTGTGGCCTGTCAGTGGGCTGTGCGGATTGTAGTTGATTCTGACAGTGAGGAGGCTGGTGTGGTGCTGCGCCAGTAGCCTGTGGCACTCGAATCAGACAATGAGGAGGCTGGAGAAGATGTAGTGCCAGAGGCAGAGATTGAGCCAGGGCCTTCAGAACCTCCAGAAGCTCCTTTAAGTAAAGAGGACGAAGAGGAGGAGCCTCTTCTCAATGCACGGGTGTGCAGAGCTGTCAAAAGGCAGGAGTGGCTCCTCAGGAGGAGGTCTCCTCAAGAGTAAGGCTTGGGGCTAATTGGCCACTCAGTTAGCCTATTTAAGGAGGAACGTCACTGAAGCAATTTGTAGGGAACAACTTTAGTTCACTCTACTTCGCGTCTGGATTCTCTGCAAATTGCTTCTGGGCTTTCTGCCAGCCTTAGTAAGATTGTGATTACTTTATCTTTGGTTTCTTGTAGGCTGTTAAGAAAGTTTATTAACAGCCTTGTTTTGAAACAGACTGAGTTATTTTAGTAAATTAAGTTTTGTACAAATTTTGTGTGTGCTGTGTTCTTTGGGGTCCGTAGCTGGGGCAGAACACCTAGCTCCCTCATCCCAGAAGCACCAACCTCACACTTTCCCCTCTCTGCTAGCAGCTGCCCCTTCTCCTCTCCCTCCCTGCTGCCAGGGGAGCCTGTGTTCCCTGTTGCTGCCGTTCCAAAGGGCAGGGGGCAGCTGAGAGGCCAGGCAGTCCCACAATCTGACTGAATGGGCTCCTGGGCAGGAGAGGGGTGAACTGGGTGGTGTAACCTTGCAGCCCCTCACTGCCCCCTTTGCTGGCAGCCGCAGAAGGTGAGTCTGGATGGGGGTGAGATGCGGCTGAGCAGTGACGGCTCAAACTGGCTCATCTTCCTCTCTGCCATTAGCTGCAGCAGGAAGGGAAGAACAGGTGAGGATCAGGGGGGCGACCAGTCAGGAAAGCCGAACCACTATTCAACCCGGAGCAGCTGGGGTGGGCGAGGTGAGGCGGGGCCTGTGGGGCACGCCTGGCTTTAAGTTCCCAGCTCTTTCTTTCTAAAATGAGGGAGGGGAGGAAGACCCCCACCCAGCCCCTTTGTCCCTGTACATGACAGCAACTTACCAGACAAGCAGCAAAGGCAGGTGAAGGCAGACAAGCGGGGAAGGAGCTGGATAGCACCTGGGGTGCGGTGCCGCATGGTAGGCCAGAGTCGAAGGCAGGCAAGCAGGGAAGGAGCTGGAAAGCAGCTGGGCTGAAGGCAGGGAGGGAAGGAAGGAAGGAAGGAAGGAAGGAAGGAAGGAAGGAAGGAAGGAAGGAAGGAAGGAAGGAAGGAAGGAAGGAAGGAAAAGGACTAAAAAGGAGCAAAAAACGGGCCAAAAACAGGCCAAAAGAGGGTCGTAAATGGGCCAAAAAGGGCCATAAACAGGAGAAAAAATGAGCAAAGCAAGTGAGTGGCCAAAGCAGACGAGGCAAGAAAAGAAGTGGCTGTAAGAGTCGGGGTGGGCAAGGTGGGGCAGGGCGTAAGGGGCTGGTGGGGTGGAGTCAGCCAATGGTGGGATTAACCAGTTGGCTGAACTGAGCAAAATTTTAACAACTGGTTTGCCCAAACCGGTTCAAACCAGCTGAATCCCACCTCTGACAATGCCTGAATTTAAACAGTATATGTGGGTTTTGAAACATTTGGGAAGCAAATGTGGAGGTGACCTCTAGATGGAAGCAGAGAAGCAGAAAAATTTAACAATGAAGTCGATGAGGACATCCTAATTTCTTCAGATCAAATAACGCTTTCATTGCATTAAATGGGTCCTCTGAGGTGAAAAAGTGCCCATTTTACTTTCACAGAAGTGCTGGAGTTGGACACCCTTCACAACTAGAAAGCTTATGGGATTTCTTTATATTAGGGGTGATTTCTCATAAATACTCTGCCCCTATCAGAGCAGAGGTGAGTTTCAGCAGGTTCTGACTAGTTCTGGAGAACCGGTAGTGGAAATTTTGAGTAGTTCGGAGAACCAGTAATAAAAATTCTGACTGGCCCTGCTCCCATCTATTCTCTGCCTCCCAAGTCCAGTTGCAGTAACCTTCCCCTGGATTGGGGATGGAATGGAGATTTTACAGTATCCTTCCCCTGCCACACCCACCAAGCCACACCCATCAAGCCATGCCACATCCACCAAGCCACACCCACAGAACCGGTAGTAAAAAATTTTGAAACCCACCATTGTATCAGAGGCTATCATGTTGGTCCACCTGGACCTTTTGAACTGGGATACCACATTCCCCAAGTCCTATTCTTGCCTCTCTACTTGGCCTGTATTATTATGATAACCATAGAATGTTTCCCAAGACCACTGTTAGTCAGGTCAGGCCTGTTTTGATATCACATTAGCTATAATTTGGATTCCAAAGAAAGTCAGGCTTTAGTGATCCCATTAATGCAACAAATGGCACTTTCAAGTCATGAAACAGGAATTCAAATGCACTTAATTGCACTTCCCTATCCAAAGCCAGCTAAGTCCCTGGATATCCTTGCTTTGTATACCACTAACATTTGCCTTGTTTTCATTTTATTTATACTCCTCCTTGCAAGTGATAGAGAGAAAGGAATCAAAATAGATACAATTAGATTATTTTAAAATAACACATAAGATCAGCAACCTCACCTCCCAGTATAAAAAAAGGCAAACAACCTTAATCTTAGATGTCTTTTATTGTTTTTTTAAATAGGTATCTAATAATGATGACCTGATAAGGCACCTCCAGTCCAGCATTCTTTTCAACCAGATGAACTAAGGGAAGCATACAAGAATGATATGGAATGTCAGAGAATCATACAATTCAAAGGAGCCATTTCAGCAACTGAATCCAACCATGCATAATTCCAAATTAGAGAATTTATTTAATAGTCAAATGTGAAACCTCTGCTTGAACACAACCAGAGGAGAAAATTTCTCCAGATATTGAACTGACCTTACTTTCTAATTTCAACATTCAACTCTTTCCTGAAGTGCAAACAAAACCTACCTTCCTCTAGCTGAAGTTTATTCATTTGCATCATACTCTCCTGGATGATAATGAGTAGCTTATGCTCTTCTTCAGGTGCTACCTCCTCAAATGTCTGGAATATTACAGGATCTCCATTCCTCCTTTTACAAAACTAACATAAGTAAGGAATTTTTTTTAAAATGGCTGTTGTGACCATATGACCAAAGCCCTTCCTCTTTCTAAATGCTTGTGATGATGAGCTAAGATCACCATCTTGACTTTTTGGGCTCCCCCCTGTGGTTACCATTCACAAGTTCTTAAATATCTTATAGTAAATATTTAATAACAATTAATTAATATTATTAATTTATTTTAAACGTTTAATAAGAAATAATAATTTGATTCCCTCATCACCTTATTGCTTTCTAAATCTATGGTCTCTTTAAGCAAACATCTAAAGCAGGGGTGTCAAACTCCCAGCCCATGGGTCAGATGTGTTACATGCTGGCCACACCACGCCCAGATTAATGAGGGGGGGAAAGTTCCAATACATCACGTGATGCTGCTGTGACAACGTGAGTTTAACACCCCTGATCTAGAGACTGATAGTGTGTTTACCATTTACATGGACCGTGGCTTTCCCAGTCCCCATACATCATCTCAAAGGCAATTCTAATTTTGATTCCTTTGCTAATACTTTCCAGTAAGAAATTTATTTTTTTCATGGCAGCCACTTAAAAGGCCAGCTCCATTTTCACTTAATTGTTCCTTTCATCCCCAACAAACTTGCCAGTTACTGGTAGCTTTGAGTTGTATAAAGCTGACTGAATGCCTCATTTTGTATTTGCCAATCCCATTTTAAAGGGCCTTTGCCTGTTGGAAGATCATGCTATTTTGAGCTTGATTAACAATGAATAATTCTATGTAATCAACAAACCTCATAATGCTCATGCTTAATTCCAGATCTAAGTAAATAAGTTAGAAAAGCAGCAGTCCAATTAATATTTCTATTTTTTTCATTATTAGAACTATTTCTTCCTGTTGTCAGTTTCCTGATTTTGATTGGTCATGGATTGGTAAACAGTAGCAAAATTAATTTAAAGAAATTCCTAATTGCTAAATGTCTTTCAGGAGTCTTCGATGACTAGAATTGCATAAAAGGATTTAATAAACAATAATAAACAATATAAGAGCTGTGGTGGCACAGTGGTTAGAAGTTTGATTCCTTCAATCCTGACCGGTTTAAGGTTGACTCAGCCTTCCATCTGTCCAAGTTTGGTAAAATGAGGACCCAGATGTTGGGGGCAATATGCTGACTCTGTAAACCGCTTAGAGAGGGCTGTAAAGCACGGTGAAGTGGTATGTAAATCTAAATACTATTGCTATATTCTAAATTACTCCTACCTATATGTTAGCCTAGTGAGGTGTGATTAGATTTTCATAAAAATCATATTGCTTTATCTTCAGAAATCCCTTCTTCTTTCTATATGTTTCTACAGAGCCTAAACATTTAGTAATGTTTCATATTAGCAATCTGAGTTCTTGTAAAAATGCTTGAATGGCACTATCTGAATACTATAATTTCTTTGTTTTCTGCTTGTCATGAGATATAAAGTATAGTTTTCCTTTAATTTCCATTTCTTTATGAAAAAATCTATTCATGTATAAGAATGCACTCTTCTGCATGAAAACATGGGTTAATCTTTGTTTCAATTAATTCAACTTCTCTTCAGTCTCTTAATCTTTGTTAGTATTCTTTTAACTCATCATTCAACATTTCAACTGCCTCCTATGGCAGTTCTTTCTTTATAATTGGGTATATTTTAAACATTATTTGCAATCTTTGGTTCAATTCTCATCTGTAAAATATTCTTCATAATTATTTTATCCATTTTTTAAAAATATTGTAATTGTCATTTGTGCTCACCATTCATTTTCTCTTCAAAAAAACATGATAGTGATAAATGGCCATCACACCTGCAACTCAATGGTACTTTTTTGCTATAGATTTAAAATGAATTCTGTAGTAACTATGACTATTGTTTTGAGCAACTATCAAGCATTTTGGAAACTTGACTTCCTTTCATTTTCTTTTCAACATCTTTTTACCAAACCTCTCATTTTCTGAGTGTTTTCCTCTTGTGAGGACTAAGTGGTGCTTTTATACATGCATGCAGATAAAATACTTCTCCAACTAAATCCTGGATATCATTTAGGATTAAGTTTGGTCCTCTCCAGTTCAGTGATTTATCGTTTTGGCAGCTTTAAGAAGTGTGGATTTTAATTCCCAGAATTCTTCAGGTAGTATCTTTACTATCATCTTGAAGAATACAAAGTAACCAGAGGTATAAATTAAACTCATATTTAAAAGAAGTTTTAAAAGCCCATCAAAAATGCATCCAGTAATAATTACTTTGGGGCTAGTCAGTGGTGGGATTCAAATATTTAACAACTGGTTCTCTGCCCTAATGACTGGCATGGTGGGCATGGCCATGGTGGGCGTAGCCAGGGGGTATGACAGGCAGCACTCGGCCTCCTGCACCACCCAGGGGCAAAAATGTGCCCCATTTTGGGACTGGTAGATCTCTCTTCAGCCTCCTGGGAGTGAAAATGGGTTGTGTGGGGACTCCTGGAAGGGACGAGAAGGGGAGGGGCCAGCCAGCAATTTAACTACTGGTTCTCCCGACCTGGATCAAACCAGCTGAATCCCACCACTGGGGCTAGTTCTGACTTATGTGCAACCTGTGAGAGGTAAGGAGAGAAAATGACAAAGCAAGCATCAGGGTAGCACAGCATAATATACTCCTAGAGTTGCATCTTGATGTTCTGTAAATATGTATTACATCACTATACTGGTTTCATCATTAAATGAGCCTTCAGGTTCAGTGGATTCCTTTCACTGTTCCTGTAGCCATTTTCACAGTGTTTATACACAACACATTAAAAAAAAAAACAACAGATGGAACTTCAATGGTAGCATAACAGCTGCCCTCTTGATCTTTTTTGACCATACCCTGTAAATACTCCTGGCAGCACTAAATTGTCACCAAATGTGATAGAAAGGAAATGTCTGTGTTTGTTTACAATTTCTAATTTGTTTGACATGATAACCAATTTGACTTACAAAAATATATTTAAATATGGTTTTCTCATCCTTCATACATAGTTCATATTCAAATGGCTTCCAAGAGCAAAATTCCACAATCATGGCCATACCAAGAAAGTCCTTTCAACTGATTCAAAGACAGGAAGGATTACTTTTCTTCTTTACTGTGTGACTGCAAAACTGAAAATGCCAGAATTAACAGCCATCAATAGGCATAGAAAAATTAAACATACTTACATACCTTTCAAAAGAGACAACAAAAAGAACATGGGTTTCTGATGAAGGAATTGTAAGCCGAAGACGAATGACCACAGTAGAATAAAGAATCACAAGTTAACATCATGGTCCTTAAGCAAATCAATGTATTCTCACATTGCATTTTTTCTTTTTTGTTGGAAACCAACTGAAAATGCTGGAAATTGGCAAAAATCTTGTAAATTGCCATCACATGACTGTGGAACACTGCAACCAGCCTTAAAGATGAGCCAGTTGCCAAATGCCCAAAATATGGTTATCTGACTGTGATTTACATGGGGGGTGGGGGTGGGGGTTGCAGCAGTCAGAATTCGAGAAGTGAGTTGTATATATTTTTAATACATTTGTATGATGATCTTTTATTAATCTACTATATATTGTATGAATATGTCCATTATTTCATTATACTTATCTTTACAAAGTCTATGTCTATAAGCAATCTGCTTATACGTGTCAAGTGGGGTCAGGTCTTCAGTCCATTGAATACCTGGAGCCATCGATTTATATTTCCAAAATATCACTGTCTTAGCCATTGTAAGGGCACATAAAATCTTTTACATTGTTCAATTGTCAAATCAATGTACAAAGTATTGAATCCAAAATTTAATTTTATTATTAAGATATAAATTATATACCTAGTAATCTAATAAATATATTGTAATCATTAAAAGATTATATAAATTACAAGCCAAGAGAGTTTCTGGATAATTTTCCTACATGGGACTTACAAAAGAGGCTTGTGAGAGAATTTGAAGAATTTGGTGAGAAGAGTTAAAGAAAAAATGAAAAGAAATCAAGTGCTAGGATATTATTATTTTTACTTCAAGGTTGTTGAAGTAAAAAGAAGGGATCTAAAATTTGTTTGTTTGATCAAGATTTTAAAATATATTATTATCTCTGATAATACTGTATTGATCTTAATGAATTTTTGCTCAGCAGGACTGAAACAATGAAGCTTTAAGGATTGGTTATAGATATGTGATGGGATATGGAAAGAGGAATCATTTGTTGTATTCTAAGTTACCAAAATTGTTTTTACTTGTGATGAAGAAGTCATTTCTTCATATGTCTCTTTTTCTTTCTTTACCATATTATTTTTTTCTATTTTTTTCATATGTGCCCTTCTATTTTCTCATTTAATTTTTTTCTTTAGTTTGTATCTTTACAATCATAATTTTTAATAAAATTTCTATTACAAAAACAAGAGAACAAAATACTAAGAAAAAAACAAAGCACCAAAACAATTCAGAAGACATCTACTTCAGCAGCCCAAATACTCATAAGAAGGGATCAACATCAGACAAGAAATCAAGCAGAAAGCTATATTCTAATGAAGAAGCCAACAGGGAAGAAACTACACTCCCACAAAACCTAGTAGGGCCAGCTACTGTATATAAAGAGATAGCAAACCCATAGTCAGTCACATTGATAATGTTACTAGTTGGGTATTGAAATGTCTGCAAGAAAAGAACCAAGCTCAGAGAGCTCAGAGAACTCCAAGTTCGTGCCTGGGCTATACATAACTCTAATGTTAGAAACACACACACACAAAATCAGTTTGTGACTTTTTCCATTCCCTGAGTAACAGCTTTGCTTTTGTTTATACGACAGAGTAGAGAAAGGGGGTTGGAATGAAAGAGACGATAAAGAGATCTGACTACGTCTTTCATACTCATGCATTGGAGAATTGTCTCCAGGACTTATTTCTCTGTAGACCTTGACTGCATCTGGCCTTTAAAAGTTCTATCTTACTTTTGCTAGTTTCTTCTACTAACAATATTAGAACACATTGTGTTTCAGTTTTCAGGAACTTATCCTGCTTCTCTATAAAGTCTTCAGCTCCTTTACATAATTCATCTCCAATAATTGAGGGAGGTCAACAATACTCAATTCAACCAACAAGGTTCTCCGGATATCTCAGAGTGCAACCTCCAAAACCCTGGAAATGTTTTCCTGATATCAGTCATTGACTGGCCTGGCCTGGGATTGAAAAGCTAACATTCAAATCTTCTGGAGGACACCTGGTTGGAGAAAGCTGGCTTAAGTCAACACTTATCTTTTATTCTACAGACCATGGAATAAAACTGGCAGTCTCAGTTGGCAACATGGCAGCCTAAATGTTCATAGGGCTAGAAGCCCTTTTCCCCCAGATCATGAACTGTGAACCAGATTTAGAAATAATGTTTTTAATTAAAAGTAGTGTTTTGGAGACTGTTGGCAGTGGCTATCGGGCATAAGTGAGGAGATATTTCCTGACAGTAGATGGTTGGGATTTGGATGCAAGAGACTGCTGCAAACCACTTTCAATCCTGCTTTGTTAAATCAAGGGCTTTCATTCTCACTAGACTCCCTTCAAAGTGGCACATGCAGCTCGACAAAGAGATCTCATTATCACCCATAAAATAAATTGGTCTTGCCAGTGTCAAGAAAATTTTTGTAGCTCTCCAGCATAGGCCTCCATAACAGAAACACACAAAATCTCTGAAGTTTCCTCCGCACATGCATTGGGTGGGCAGGGGGGTAGAATAGGGCTAGGAGATTTCAGCTGCAAAAATTCCAGCAAAAACAAGATAATAGTAAAGAGTATGTCTGTACAATAATCCTTAGTGCTCATCCTGAATTCATAGTCCAGGTCTGATAGGAGAGTGGGGGGAGGTAGGGAGGTAGGGAGAGAAGCTGGATTCATAATTACCTTTATTCCAAAGATAATTAGGAAGAATTAATATTTTGTTTCTTGAATGCATAAAAAAGACAACTTTAATTTAAAACAGAAAAAAAATATTAGGCTGACGATTCTAAAGATCATCAGTTTAATCTCATCAGTAAAATGGGAAATTGGAAATTGCCTGGATATTTATTTCCAAATCCAGGGTTAAGCAGAAAAACTGATCAACTTTTTTTCTCATTAAGCAACCCCTTTCTTTTTCTTCATTACCTTGGAATTGTTTACTCCTCTAGTAATTCAGCTGGAATAATTATCTTCACTTGATGAAGTGAGAGATTGATACAAAGGTATTCCCCAGGTTTAGCAAGATGAGTGGTTGATAATAGGGCAGTTTGCTTAGGACCTTTTCTTTTGAACTAAGGGAGAAATCTTTATCAGAAACTACTTAATTTCACTCATGCAACCATGTTTTCTCACAGTTCTTCTTCTTTGCTGCTTGTATTTTTTCTGAAGCAGTTAATTTAGATCATCCGGGCTCTGGAATGGGCCCAGATCATTAGTGGTATTCACTTAGCTTCACTACTGGTTTGCCAATGGGAGCATGCACGCCACCTCTGCACATGCGCAGAGTGTCCATGATGATGTCTGGCGGATGGGCAAAGCCTCCTGCTACCATCGCTACTGGTTCGCCCAAACTGGGAAGAACCGGTAGAATCCCACCACTGGCCCAGATGCATTTCAGCAGGTGTGCATGTAAACTATACTCAAACCCCTGGGATTACAATGGAACATATATCTTCCTGAATTGGAGCAGCATATAGTACATAGAAAGAGCTTCAGTCACAGCATTGTGGGCTCCATCTTGACATTTTTGAACATATATGTAATGGCTATGGAAAAAAAAAACTTTGAGGAACAGGAAGAAAAGTCAGAGCAAAGATAACAGTCAGATAAGAGAAATCTGAATCCAAAATGGGAATTTATTTTGAGAAAGTGTCTCCTTAGTTCTTATTTTACCATTGTCCTGGTTGTGGGTATTCTTCCTGTTTCTCAAGAGTTATTTTCACAGCCATTACAATACATTTAAGTGCATAAGTGTATGTTTTTGCCATATGCATAAACTTGTTCCTTCTATTGTAGGTTTCCTCCCTTCTTCCCTCCGTCCCTTTTCTTTTTTATTTATTTCTTTTTCCTATTTCTAAACATCTCTCTTATGCATGTGATTACCAATGCATGTTTTCATAGTACTTGAGGTGTTTTTATGGCATCCAAGTGCTTAAACCCTGGAATAATAAACCCTTGAACTAATGGAAAGTTGTTTCCTGCTCCCCCTTTGCAGGAGAAAGAAAATGAGCTACAGGAGGAAGGTAATGGCTAGAAGTAACCCACCATCAAAAGCATGTTATAATTGTACAGTTATTATTTTTATTGTGACTGCTTTCAGACTTTGTGATAGGGCTTTGGAATTGAATAGAAATAAAATGGATATCAAATAACATCAAGGGGTCAATGGATTTTTATATGAAAAGTGAATAAGGCTAGATGAAGCTACACAGTTACTTAAATGTAAAACCCACAGCAGGTGGCAGCATCTAGTTGACCTTGATTGATCTTAGAAAGTATGCAGAGTTGCCTTTGATTAGTACTTGGAGGAGAATACTTAGTGAATTTCAGGGCTGCAATATTACAGTAAATCAAAACACAAATTGGAAGAAGGAGGCAAACTACTTGGATGATACATTTTTTAAAATTTGAGTTTGATTTGATTTTTTCAAAGAAATGGAATAATATTTGTATTACATGGCAAAAAAGGCATCATGAGTTTACACCATCTTGAAATATGATTCAATGCATATGGAGCAAAATTGTCAGAACTTTGGCAATCTGAGTATCAGGGGCATCCTTGGAAGAAGCGGGAGATCCAAAAAGATAAAATATTGAGTGCATCCATACATTTGAAAACATGCCCATTTTTGCATGACGGCAGGACTTTGAAACAGCCCTCCCATCCTATCTGTCTATGGATATTCTCAGCCATCCAGGTCATGGTTGTCCCAAAGGTGCTTTTTGCAAGAGGTAACTGGACTTTCTGGTTTTTCTTTGAAGCATTTCACTTCTCATCCAAGAAGCTTCTTCAGGTCTGCCTGGATGGTGGGGAAGGGAAGGATTTATACTCCTTGCAAACAGCTGGCCATTTGCATTCTTTTAGAGAGTTGTTAAGGACATCTGGAGGTTTATCTGTGTCATCAGGGTCATCTAAGTGGTGAAAATGGGTGTGAAGCCTCATAAGTGCATGGCATAACATAGAAGAACAAACACATCAGGACTAGATTCAGCAGTCCATCTGCATTTAAAAGACACAAGCCACTCTTTTGAAGACAACAAAATCCACATTTTGGACAGAGAGAACCGTTGGTTTGAAAGAGCAGTTAAAGAGGCCATCTATGTCAAAATTGAATAGCCATCTCTCAACGGAGGGGGAGGGATACGATATCATCTATCTCCAGTCTACAATACTGTCCTTTCAACAATTCCAAGAAGGCTCCACACCCATTTGCACCACTCAGCTGACCCTGATGATACAGATAAACCTCCAGGTGATCTCAATGACTCTCTAAAAGAATGCAAATGACCAGCTATCTGCAAGGAGTATAAATCCTTCCATTTCCCATCATCAGGGGTGGATTCTACTTATCTTTACTACTGGTTTGCATTGCGCCGGTGCATGCGCATGCTCTTCTGCTCATGCGCAGATCACCTATGACGATATCCGGGTCAGTGGACGGAGCCTCCCGCTGCTTTTACTACTGGTTCTTGCGAACCGGTCCAAACCGGAGGCAACCCATTACTGCCTGGGCCTGGGCTATCAAACTCCTGGGCTATAGGCTGGATGCGTCATGCAGTACCCACGCCTGGTTTAGCGAAGCAGAAAAAAGTCCCGATATGTCACTTGACGATGCTGTGACGACATGACTTTGAAACCCCTGTTCTAGACAGAGCTGAAGAAGCTTCTAGGATGAGAAGTGAAATATCTTCAAAGAAAAACCAGAAAGTCCAGATGTCTCTTGGGGGAAAAAGCACCTTTGGAACAACTATCCCATCCTACCCTAGGGATGACCCTGCTAAGGTAATTTATCATATCAGTGAATTTTTATCCCATCATTTATGAAATTTAGTAACATTTCTTGGACAGAAAAGACTATTTGTTTCAGAGATTGTACTGAGTGATTAAAAACCTTGAGACAAATTTATCTTTTCCATTAGGAATTCAGGAAGCAAAAAAATAATAATAATTGATTTGACTGTAAAATCATTTGACTTCTCCTATATCAAATAATGCTGGCCTTTTAGAAAGTAGCATGGTTTCCAATGCAATGCTTTATTAGCTTCTTAAAGCACAATGTGGCTGATATCACTTGTAAAATTCTTTGTTTTTCAAAAATGTTGTTAAATTGTTCAAGGCCACCTCTGATTCCCTAGTGTTAAAATATGAATCTTCACACTTCTGAGTCATCAGCTTAACCAAGCTGCAGCTTCAACTTCTTAGAACTTCCTGGGAGTAAAGCACACAGTACCCACAGAAGGTTTGAGTCACAATTTCCAGGGCAACTCTGACCCAGCCCTGTGAGAACAGATTGGGACCTCCCTTTTAGTTGCTGACCTCCTCTCACAGCTCTGCCTAGCTGAGAAATCATCAGTAACAACAATGAATGTGCTTTTGAAATTAAAGGTCTGCTTATTTTGGAGGGGAGGGGTATTTATATATTTCATATTTCTCAACCACCCATCTCCTTCCCTATCCTTATCACAGCTTGTGTTTCTGCGGAGCTTCTTGCCTGCTTTGTGGGAAGAGCAATTGCCATGGATCGCATGTCTGGAAGGAGATCATTCACAGTATTGGAACTGCTTTGAAAATTATGTGGAAGAAATATTTTTGCCCTCTTCAGAAAATAGCATGCCTATTTATTAAAGCAGCTCAGCTTTCTTCAGGTATCTGCAACAACCTGAAAAAAGATGTACTGTTTTAAGGAACTCTCAATGCAGCTCTGAAAGCAACAGCAGTCTTTTGCCAGACTTGTATAGAAGCCTAAAATGCTGGCCTGGTTTAATGAATCATAGAGATATGTTTAGGGCCTTTAACAATGTCAACTGCATACAAGGAGAATCTGTATAAGATGTCTTACCTGAAAGATTGGCAAAAATGTTTAAAGATAAATCAACTAAATGTTGGGAATGCCATCAGACACTGGGATAGTATTATCATATATGGTGGATGTGTGTAGAAGCAAAAAAATACTGGGCAAGAATTTGTATGTGGTTGGAGAAGATGATGCAGCAGCATATTGATTTAAAACCTGAGATATTCCTGTTGGGGATTTTACCAGAAAATTATAATAAACAAAATGTAAATTTGATTATTCATGTAATAACTGCGGCTAGAATTGTATTTGCACAGAATTGGAAAGGTAAAGAATTTCCTACAGATTAAAATGTGATTAAGAAAATATTGGAATGTGCAGAAATGAATAGATTAACACTTGCAATTAAAGGGAAGGAAGAATCTGATTATTATAATATATGGGATTTATTTTATCAATGGTTAGAGAATAAATATGAACATAATGTACAATAAAGATAACTAAGAAGAGAAATGTTACAATAATAGATATGTTAACAGTGGAGGGTTGCTCCCGGTTTGGTCCGGTTCTTGTGAACCGGAGTAACGGCGGCGGGAGGCTCTGTCCACCCACCCAGACATCATCATGGATGATCTGTGCGCATTCCCGTTGTGAACCAGTAGCAGAGGTAAGTAGAACCCACCCCTGTATGTTAAGTATTAGTATTAAAATAAGAGTAGATATAAACAATGAATATGGTGGTAAGCTCTAATGACACAAGAAATTTGTACCCAGAGTGTTTAATAAATGATAGAATGTTTGTATTAAAAAAACATTTTAAAAAATATTTTTAAAAAGAGATATGTTTAGAACTCCCATATTTTGGGTGCCTCTTGTCTTCAGAACAAGTTGGTTGGTTTCTATTATGATACTATTTCAAGAAAATATTTTGCAAGAACATATAAATATAAGAGGGAAAAATAGCAAGAAATAAGGAATAGATGTGCCAGAGTTTACCCTGGGACATTCTAATTTCTAGGGCATCTGGGAACTGCAATAAGGAACAGGAATTTAGGAGCAAACCATGAATTGCACATCTCTGGCATGCAGCCAACGCATATGACATTGTAAATTACTTAATAGCTGCAATAACAAATAGCAATAGCACTTAGACTTATATACCGCTTCACAGTGCTTTACAGCCCTCTCTATGAGGTTTACAGAGTCAGCATATTGCCCCCAACAAGCTGGGCAGTAGTGGGTTCCTCTTACCTTTGCTACTAGTTTGCAACTGGGAGCGAGTGCACATGCACGGTGTTTCTGTGCATGCGCAGAACCTTCTGTGCATGCGCAGAACCTTCTGTGCATGCGCAGGGCATCCGTGATGACGTCAAGGTGGGTAGGCGGAGCAGTTCATCCAAACCAGGGCGAACCAGTAGAAACCCACCACTGAAGCTGGGTCCTCATTTTACCAACTTCGGAAGGATGGAAGGCTGAGTCAACCTTGAGCCGATGAGACCAGAAGTGCCAAACTGCTAACAGCTGGCAGTCAGCAGACGTAGCCTGCAGTATTGCATTCTAACCACTGCACCACCACAGCTCATAATAATAATAAAGGCATTAGAGAAGAAATCTAGTAATAATACAATTCAAAACTGAAGATAGTTCTTGGATGAGAAGCGAAACATCTTCAAGGAAAAACAAAGTCCAGTTGTCCTTTGAAAAAAAACACCTTTAGGACAGAGTGTATTCCACTGTAAATCTTAGCACAGATTTGGCTATACAAAAAAGTCATATATATCTTGAGTAGGATCCTATGTTTGAGAAATTACTTCTGGTTTACTAGAAGAACTATGGTGTGAAACTATGCTTTGATAATATTATACTAAGCTCTAATTACAATTTAAAAAACTATATCATAGTAGAATATTTGAATTCAGTCAATGCCTGATTATTGATAATCAATTATTAAATTATGATTATAAACATGATACAAAGGATATTAAATAATAGTCTAAAACTAAAAATAACTAAAAATAGTTGTTTTATTTATTATTTTCAACATAGATCCATGCTACAATTTCTTAATTCTTTAAATCATTTTAGTTTATTATCAAAAAGCATACTACTTAATAATAGAATAAAACATTATAATGAAACCTCTTTTTCCACTTATCTTGTAATAAGCAACTGAAGTAATTCTTATCTAAGCAATTCCTTTATCATAGGATTGTACTGTTGGAAGAAATATCCATCTGGGTTCAGTTCCAAGTGGGAAGGAAGATACTGGAAACATGGAGACTGCTTGGAAAGATGGTTTAATGATGGACAGGACCACATGGTTTGAGGTCCTGGGCAAAAAAGAGCACATGGGTGAGAGAGGGAGAGAGATTTATACCCTCTTGTAGGCCCCGCCTTGGAGCATCCTGTTCCTGTGTACGGAATGTGCTCTGATTTGTTGTCAGACTCCAAGGCCTGGTTAAATCTTGCTGGGTGATGATGTAATGAAGGGGCTTTGGGCAATTCCTATTATGGGTTAATAGCTTTGTCCTGGTTTGGATCTTGAGTGAGGGCTAATCTATCATGTCCGGAGGGCCATGTCTTTTGTGTTGTAGATAAGCTGGCCCAGCCTTTGTCTTATAGATAGGTTGGCACTAAAATATCTTCTGTGGGGGGCAGGGAGCTGAGGCTCTGAGTTTGTCTTTAGAAACATGTTTCCCCTTTAGGGAAAATATAATATTTTTAATATTTCCTAGAATATTTCATTTTCCTAGGAGAGAGGGGGGTGCTAACTTCCTACAGTACTGTTATTTCTAGCAAATTTATGATAGCTAGAATTAAATTAAATTGTCCAATATAGGAAAAACAAATCCTTTGATTAGCAGTTTAGAACTTCGTAAAATAATAATATTAGTATTTAAAGTTAGGATCAAAGTACATAGGAATTAATGCTGGATATATATTCAATAACTCAACCAACCAGGCTGTCCCTTCAATAGCACCTTATTTATTATTGCAATAAAATAATATATTATTCAAATTTATTGACCTGGAACAATGTCTGTTATTGCTAGCCTTAGCATGTTTAAATAGAAATAAATTTTATTAAGTGTGGGACAAGGGCGTGAACCTCTTGGTGGCCAAGGTTCAGGATTAATATTTTGCAAATGAAATGCTACAACATGATATGGCTGCATCGTTTGTGTTGCAAATAAAAGGGTCTAGATAGAAGGATCTGCACTTTAGCTGTAATATGCCTGTTTTCAAACTACATAATAGTTTTCATATCTTTCTTAGCAAGGGCAGCAAGATCTCTGAGTGCTGTAAAAGAGAAATTCAGGGACCATTGATTTGGTGATCATAGTTGCCTACCTTACAGTTACAAAAGTCTTATTCCTTAATAGGTATCCAGAGGATAGAATCTTATGGAATTCTAGTATGTGAGAAACTCTTGTGTTGCTTTTCAGCTGAAAAAAAAATCTATTCTATCATATTTTTATGAACAAACATGAGAGGTATTTTTTAATTTTTAGAGTATCTTGTTTTTATTTTATTCTATGTTAAATACCTTAAATTATAAAGAATTAGGTTTGTTTAGAAATGCTGTAATAGATTGATAGATAGATGCTGTGCTTCTCTTTTGGGGAATACATCCCATTGAGTTTAGCAATAATTTACTTTCAGGAAAGCTAACATGGGCTTGCATCTCTTTTTCTTGAACTATTTCTATTGTTATTGTTTTAAACCCATTGATATTTATGTCTTCTTTTAATAATCACTCTAAGGTAGGAATGATTCTTTTTAAACAGAATAAGGAAACTGGGGCTCTCCTGATCTTGCAAGTATTTTAAGTACCTTTTGTTACCCATCCTAGCTGAAGCTATTAGGAGTTGTAGTTTAGCCACAGATGAAAAACTACTAATTGCCTAGTGTTACAATCACATTAAAACATCTTTCAAGATATGTGAGTCCTACCAAGTAGAAAGTCTCTGCACTCTGTATTTTAAATAAAACATTTGGATTGTAAAGCTAACATCTTTATCATTACCAAAGTAAATTCTGTCTCTTTAGAATGATTAGTCACCTTTCTTGTCCTTTTGCAGTTTTTGGTCTCCAAAGTGCCCTCTCCATTGTTTCTGTAGCTCTCTTTGAGATCCTTTCCCTTGAAGGTGAGATATTGATGTGAACATTTGCTATTGTAGGATCACATCCCAGGATTTTTACAAGAACAGACTCCTAAGAACGGTTGTAGGGATAAAAAAAATTACAATAATCAAGTCTAGAGAAGACAAAAGTGCAAATAAGACTTTCAGCAGAAGTGTGACTGAGACAGTGTTGAAGATAGGGCAATATAGAAGAAGTGTTAATAAGCAGATTTACAGAGAGACAGAATGTGAGAAGCAAAGGTAAGCTGAGGATCAAAGAGAGTACATGGAGAATTTTTGCTGCAACATGACAACAAAATTTAGAATTGCAAAGAACAAATATGAATGTCTTTGCTACAGTGACTGCTGTTGGATTCACATCACTTTTGTGTATATTATAACAAAAGGCAAGCAAGGTTTCAGATAGCTATCTGTTACACAGAGAAACTATCAATCCATCTTAAAACCAATCACAAATCTTAAGGTTATCCCTCAAGCCCTAAGACCCACTATGGCCACCAAAAGACTTGAATGGAGTCATGGGTGTTTCAGGGAGGGGAGGAGGGATGTGTCAAAAAAGTCAAAAGGTGGTGATCATGGCTGAAGCTCCACACATTTTTATGTGCATCGGGGCCATTGTCTTAATTTTTTAAAATCACACTAGCCTCTAGAAACTTCCCTAAACTATTACTGAATTGTAACAGAAGTAAAAAAAAATCTGGCTGTCATATTGACAGTACTATATTACTGTTATTTAAATGTAAATCAAATGAAATTTAGCTTTTCTTCTGCCCCATTCATTACTTTTGCAACTGCAACCTAAGCTTGCGTGCTATCTAGGAAAATAGCAGATGAAACTTTGAATGCAGAAACATTCTGTTCTCACAACTATCCTTCTTTTTAAATCAGTGTTGATTGTTACTGGAAATTCTCAACTTATGATCACAATTGGGACTAGAGTTTCCATTGCTAAATGATGTGTTTGTTAAATGAATTGTACCCAATTTTAAAACTTTTTTTTACCACAGTTGTTATGCAAATCATTGGAGTTGTTAAGTGAATCACAAGGTTTGCTAGTTGAAACTGACTGGGAAGTTTGCATATAGTGATGACATAAGCCCAGGGCATTGGAACCATTGTAAATGCATGAAGTTGCCAAGTGCCTGAAACACAATTACATGACTATGGAGGCACTGTGATAATTGTTAAGTACAAGTAGTGGTTGTGAATACTTTTTTCAGCATCATCATAACTTTTAATACTAACTAAATAAATGTTATAAATCAAGGACTACCAGTATATTTTGCCAATCCTGAAGTTCAACTGAAAGACTTGTATTGTCACACTTAACTAAGTGGATCTGTGCTGTGTGAATCCATAGGGATGAAGGAGATGGACCCTGTGCAGACACAGTGGCTGGATTGCTGGATGCTAGGCTTAACTCTAGGAATGAGAATCAATTTGATCTACAAGTCTTGGTCTAGAAGCGGGAGATCTGAACTGGTTCTGCCTCGGGCTCAAGTCAAAGAAATGACTTTAGTCCAATCTTTTCTCTCTGCCCTAGAAAGAAGGCAATGGCAAATCACTTCTAAAAATGTTGCTTAGAAAGCTGCATGGACTTATCCATGTAGTTACCAGATAACAAAACTAACTTGAAGACTAAAACAAAACTCTACCCCATCCCCCAGTAATATAACATCTTTATTGTTATACCACAAGGGGCATGATGACTCAGTGATTAAAGAGACTGCCCTAGCAATTGCCAACCTTGCAGTTCAAAAATATAAATGTGAATAGATAAATAGGTACCACATTGGTGGGAAGGTAACAGCATTTCATGTGCCTCAGCACAGAATCATGCTGGCCACATGACCACAGAACTGTCTTTGGACAATGCTAGCTCCCTCACCTAAGAAACATAAATGAGCACTGCTCCCTAGAGTTGGACATGACTGAACAAGGAAACCTTTACCTTTACTATTGTTATATCGCATCATGACCAAAATTGTTGAAGAAAACAATGTTGTTGCAGCAATACAACAATTTGGTGCTGTTATTCCTATCTAGTTTTGGAGGCTGATACTTTGTGATAGCTTGAGCCCAAGAATGAGAGGTCCTTGGAACTCTCTAAGCTAGGTTGTTTTCTTACAGATGTTTCATTACCCAAACTAGGTAACCTCACCATTGCTAGCAAGGAGTGGTGTTTGCTCTCAATTTATATTCTAGTGTCAGTATTGGTGGCAGTGATCTTGGTGGTACTTTGGTTGAGCTGTTTACTGTTAGTTTGTTTGGCACGTCCTTGATTGGACAGATTCTTCATTTGAATCTCGAGTTTCAAATATTTTCCTTTATGAGTCCAAGAATATATTTCATTTAAGTCTCATTGTTCATGCTTCCCTGTGAATTGTTATTGTTTGGATGTGCATTAGTGAAATACACACCAATGTGTATGTTGGAGGGAATGCTCATAATCAAAGGTTAATCAATAGTTCAGATATATGGATAAGAATACATATGTTATCAACATCTGCCTTTGATGACTATAGTTACAGCAAATTGGTTCATGCTTTTTGGCTAGTTGGGTGTTTGTTTTGCTGTTTTTCAGTGCTTTATTTCTCTTACACAAGACAATTGCTCCAATGGTGAACAATCAGAAGCTTAAATATACAGCGGTGTAGCTTCCAGATCTTCCAAAATTGCTATTAAAATATGGTTCTTTATTGACAAAATAAAAAAAATAGCATACATGGGGCGCTAAGTAACTATAGTTAAAATATACCATTTTTATTTTAAATTGCGTTTACAATCAAGAAATCAAATTTAGTCTTGACCTTCCTATTTTTTTGCTATGCATCCCCTAAAAGGCTTTGGGGGGGCCTTAGATTTAAGAAAGTTCCTTTCTGTTTTTCTTCTTCAAAGGATGCTGAAGAAAAATCAGTAGAACTTTTGCTTAGCTAGTATAATTTCTGAAACTGCAATCATACAAGAATAAAACAGAAGTTAAGCAAACCATCTTCTTCTTCCTAGCGTATTCCTGCAAGTGCAGGGTCCGCTTTTCAGATCACTGATGGCCATTTTGCATGGTCAGCTGCATCTCCAGGGTGCAGGCCCGCAGCTTGCATATCTTTCTTGATAGTGTCTTGCCATCTCTGTTTGGGATGCCTGTGAGGTCACCGGCCATTGACCTCTAGTTGGTAGGCAGTCTTGGCAATGGTGGGAAGTGCTGTTCTCAGGACATGTCCATACCAGCAGAGCCGGCCTTCTCTCATCTTCTCTATAATTGGTGCCACACCAAAATGTTGTTGAATGGTGTCATTTGTGATGTGGTCAAGAAGGGAGATATCTAATGGAGCATTCACATTTCCGTGGCATGGAGATAGCTTTTGGTCCCTGTTGTTGCTGCCCAGCATTCAGTGTCATACAGTGCAAAAGGGTGGATGGTTGTCTTGTAAATCTAAGATTTACACAGGTTGGCATTCATCTGTAACATAACACACCAGTGGCAGACGAATTAAGAAATTAAGCAAACAATGATAAGGCTAATTATTTATGCTATATCAATATGTACCTAATAACATTGTTATACAAGTGCCACCTTTTCTTCATGTCTTCTGAAAATATGTGAACTGCTGCATTTCCATTATGACTTCCAAGTATATTCATTATAGTATTGACAAGCTAAGTAAAAAATCCAATATAGCTATCTTAGATTCAGCAAATTGTAGTGCCTTCTGTGAACAGGATTTACTATTTTAGGTTAAGACTGGCTTAGCAGTAAGAACTGTGGAAGAGAAAGAAACCTAATAAGATTTTTTTTATCTTTTTAAAAGTTAATTTTATTATTTTTATGCAGTTACAAACAAGAAACATAAAACATATGAATGCAAATAAAAGAAAAAAGATTAAAAAGGAGTAAAAGAAAAAAGCAAAACACAACAATTGTAACTATATCACAATTATTACAGTTCAATTTTTAAACAAGTTACATCTACCATTTAGTCGTCGTACTCTATTGACAAAGGGTAACATGTTTCATCAACTTTTGCTGTTGGCCAACTTTTGCTGTTTGGTGTACAAGTACTTATCCAAGGACACATGACAATCTTTGTAGGAACAATCCAGGCATGGTTGATCCACATTCTTCATTATAAATTCCAGTGCTTTTGGTATATAACTAACAACACAAAGATATCTTTAAATGTTAATTTTCTCCTAAGATTTTGGTTCACTATGATAAGAATATTCAACTTATATAAGATAATTAAATTGTAATTGTTAGGAATCTATATGGTGTATATAATGTTAGAACCAGTTGTCCAG
>WNWU01013428.1:3005573-3090070 GCA_012654045.1 Ptyas mucosa
GTGCAGTTACTCTGCTGGTTGGTAAAACAACATCAATATCCTTAACAGTAATATTAAAGTATCACTACTACTGCATCTTCAAAGTTATTATATCTCCTTTGTAATGTAGATAACCATCTCTTTTTAAAAAACTGTTGAGAAATCCACAAGCCTGAAAAAAAATTTTTTGGTGAATGCATCTAAATTTCAGACAATAAGAAACATGTTTCAATTTATCAATTTCCTCAGTCACTGAGGCCACCAGATTTGGGAAAACAGGAAAAACTAGTTCATTTTTCAAAATTTCTTCTTAATTACTTTTTATTTATTTTAGTAAAATTATTAAGTGTCAATATAATTAAACTATTTGTTTCAATCTCTAAAGAAAACTTCATCTAATATATTCAAAATCACAGGATGTTCCAAGGTAGCAAAAATATTCAGTTCTTATGTAGAATATAACAAACTTTTACCTGACTATATTACCATGAAATCCTTTTAGGCAAAATATTAGGCAAGGTTTTGCAAACCTTTCAAAAGTTTTAAAGTATCATTAACAATCAAGGTAACCCTTTAGCAGATTTGGCTGTTCTGATTCTGCTTACTGTGGGGTATTAGTAAGATATTTGTAGGAGGGGCATATTTATGGGAAGGACTATATGACAAGAGCTCCATCCAGCCCCTGAATCTTCTGAAATATATGTAGCATTATTAGAACTGAAGAGGCTAGGTTATCTGCCTGCTGTTTTTGTAAGAACATTTATAGAAGAGGAGACTATTTTTCACCTGTCCCCCATTAAATCTACATTCTCTGAGTACCAATTTTTCTTTATCATTATTTCAGCGCACCATTAGCCGTGCTCTCAGAGTGCATCCTAAGCTATTAAGGGGGTGAGATTTTTATACACAGCTTGTTAGGAGATGCCTCGGAACATGAGGCCGTAACATCTTCTCACCTCTGTCAAAAAAGAAATCATACAGACAGCTGGTATAGTAATGCACATTTGCTGCACAAACCTAAGATGACATCTCTTGGCTGATCTTTTAGATAGCACAGAGCTGCATAATGAGAGAGCAAAATGTCATGCCGGCATGCTTCCCTTGGTAGCCTACTTTATGTAATCCATCACAATGCCAATAGGGAGACCTCAAAAGGACTGTTGATATTTCTTAAAGGATTAAAAAAAAAGGAGTAGTCTGAGGGACTAGTCACTTGGCTGTGACACACAAACAGTAATGACTTCGGCCTATCATGGAAGTTAGCTAGATTATATGATGGAAAAACTTCATGATAAAAAACTAAAATGTCCCTTACTCAACATCAGCATAATTTGATTCTAAAAAGGAAAAATGGGGCACATTGAATGTGTCTGGAAGAATAAATTATAGATAATATTGCAGTTGTGTAAAATTGTACAGTTGTTTTCTCCCCTGAAAGAAATGGTTTTACAGGAGCAAAAAGAAAAAAAAGGGCCAAGTGATATGCATAACCAATATATTTCCCCCTGCCTTCTTCTTTGGAAGATGTTGTCTCCTACATCCCTGATATTTTAGAACCAACTAATGAAAATATGAAGCAAAATAATTCTTTGAAGATAAATAAACTGATTCTCTAAGCACATAGAATTATCCATTTGAAATTCACTTACATTATAGCCGGAGATAAAATGGAGTTCTCTTTGGAAGCCTTGAGGCTAAACGCATCTTACTGGAGAAATACATCATCCTTTTATGATTTCTGAAAAAGTTAGTGTTTTAATAATTAAAGAAGAAACACAACAAGTTTCTTTAACTATTTCTGTATAGTCAACTGATCATCCACTGACTATAAACCGTATTAAAGGAAGAGGAGGAGGAGGAGAACCAGTGCTGACATTGTATGTGTTTTCTTCTTTCCCATCCTGTTATTCTCTGCCCTACATTTAGCAACAACTTGTAATCTGTAATGTCTTCTTGACAACCACATGTGAATCAAATCTGGAGAACACTGTGCCATGAGTTGGAGAAATACAAATATATACAAATGAATATACTTACCTGAATGGGTGCCAACTTTGATCCGTGCCATCCAAATCTCCTCACTATGACTGTGAAAGGGGATCCCATATGTTAGAGCTCCTTTACCAGTGGTGGGATTCAGCTGGTTCGCACCACTTCAGGAGAACCGGTTGTTAACTTTCTGAGCAGTTTGGCAAACTGGTTGTTGGAAGAAATCATTAGGGCAGAGAACTGGTTGTTAAATTACTTGAATCCCACCACTGCCCTTTACCTAATTTGAGTTGGTGGTATCTCACTTAATTCACATTCCACATGATATACAAAATTTCTTGCTGCAAGTCGGCATGAGCCATGGACATTTTCACAACCTTGACCAGTCAGCTAATATGCATAATGGCAGAAATACACAGCTGCTTTATGCAACTTCTTGCATGCTTTTTTTTTTGGTTCCTCCATCTATCCCCCCCCCCCCCCCAACCTGGGAGAAAGTTTTGTATCATGTTAGCATTTCTCACTTTGATATGACACATCTCCTTCTTCTCAGATATGAGTCTGTACAGTCCCTTGCCCCTTGTTTTTGGGTAGTGTTGGAAGAAATGTCCACCTGGGTTCAGTTCCAAGTGGAGAAAAAGATACTGGAAACATGGAGATTTGGAAAGATGGTTTAATGGTGGACAGGACCAAATGGTTTGAGATCCTGGGCAATTGAGCACATGGGTATGTGTGAAAGAGAGATTTATACCCTCTCTTGGCGTTTGAACTTGCTTCCTGTTCCTGTGGCAAGGCATGTATTCTGATTGGTTGTCAGGCTCCCATGGGGCCCTGCAGGGGTAACTTTGTAGGCTGTCTTGAATCCCAGGCTTGGTTGAACCTTGCTGTATGATGCAATCTTCCCAGGTGCCATGTGGTGAGATGGTAGAGGGCTAATCCTATTTTGTCCTGAGGGTGAAGGTCTTTTGTTTTGTAGATAAGTTAGGACAGCCTTTTGTCTTATAGATAGGTTGGAACCTGTCCTTCTGTGGGGGCTGCTTTCCAAGAGTATCGTTCTGCTTTTCTCATCCAGGAAGGTATAATATTCTGTCTTTTTAATATTTCCTAGAATATTTCATTCTTCTAGGACCATGATGGCAAACCTATCTGTGGGCATGCCATCTTAGCTCTAGTGCACATGTGCATGCCAGCCAGCTGATTTTCAGGCCTCTTTGGCCCACCAGAAGTAGAGAAACAGGCTGTTTCCTGCTTCTGGAGGGCCTGGGGAGGTGGAGAAGGCCCATTTTTCTTTCTCACCTAGCTCCAAATCCTCTCTATGCATCTGGGGAGGGTGAAAACAGCCTTCCCCACCCCCTCGGAAGCCCTCCAGAGGCCTGAAAAGGCCCATTTCCCAATTCCCAGTTGGACAGGAAGTGATGTTTTTTGCTGCCTCAGCCTCCAGAGACTCCTAGAGAGGCTCTGGAGGCTGGGGACAGCAAAAAAGTCACTTACTGGGCCATCGCGTGCCAGGAGTGGGGGGGGGGTTGCACATGCATATGCAGGGTGGGGCACATGGAATTATGGCTGTGGGCATGTACATGCACGAATCTCCCCCACCCCCTCTCCTGGCACATGATGGCAAAAAGGTTAGCCATCACTGTTGTAGGAAAAAGGTGGTGCTAACTTTCTACATTATTTAGTGGAAAATTTTCCTCCTGGTACAATAGAAAACAGGGCCTTTCTCTCTTGCATCCCTTCTCAGCTTTGGAACTCCTTCTTCAGAATTTTCTCCTGATGTTGCTTATATAGTTTCAGGCATCAAACACATTTTTTTTAAAAAAAAATATTCAATGTTCTTAATGTTGTTGAACAATCTCATTTCACTGCTTTTTTTTATTGCTTACAAGTGAAATTGGTGGTATTAATGAGGATGTGATAACAGCAAAGCTTTAAGTAAACTCTCTTATAATCTAGCAAATTTAAATTTGGTTTTGTTAATAGATATATTATCTTCATGAATGCATGTACATGTATGCATTCATATACTCATATAAATACACAGAGAGAATACCCTACATATACCCATCTTAAAATAAATGCTGTGATTCATCTATAAATTTGCACCTTTCAAATGAACTTTCTGATTTCACGGCAGAAAACGTGTGGACTATATAAAATCGGCTGCTGGAGCAAATGTGGGGTGTGGGTTTCTAACACTTCACAGCCTTTATAGAGGCTCCTCAGGTTGTACTAAATCTATATTTTACCACTTGAAAAACCACACTCTTTCTTCAGAAGATGTTTTCTCATTTGCAGTTATAAAGCTCGTTTCATTACTTGACTTCATTGGAGTTAAAGAAAGGATCAGCATAAAGAAGAAATAGTGTATTCTTAGTAGTTGTTCTTAACTTAGTTTTATAATATTAATTTCCAAGTAACAGGAACTTATGTTAAAGTTATGTAACAGGAACTTAGGTATACCATACCTTGGGTCCCAGAACCGTATGCCTTCCCCTTAAGAATGACACCCACTCCAAGAAAGGTCCTTCCCAAAATGGCTGCTGAATGTAGAATTTTTTTCTATTCGTACTGACCATCTGCTGATTTTACTGTCAAAGCTGGTTTTCTTACAGTGCTGCTCCCTGGATTTGAATGGGAGCACTTAAAAATGACCCAAAACAGCTTTTGAATGGCTGTGGACTTACCTGGGAAAGGGAGTTTTGAAGATTCCAATTCCTGTGGGAGCGGTCAGAAAGTCATTGGGTAAATCCATCTTCCTTTCAGCATTTTGTTTTCTTAAGCACATCTGATTTTAACTTTCATTCAAGTAATTTTTTGAATTTATTGCTTTATTTTGCTTTTTTGTCTTTAAAAGTTGATTGGCCAGCTTTATATTGATTTACTCTAACCCCATGTTGGACTTTATCTGTTGTTTTTCTTTTTCTAATTTATTGTCTTGAATAATTTTGGCTTTTCCATATGAAAACACGGCATACTTTTGGATGGTGAAGTGCTTTGATTTGATTTACATCAATATTGGACTTTTACTGTAGGATTTTTATTTTATTAATTTGTAAAATGCTTGGTTTAGTTTTTTTTAATTTTAACTTTGGATCAAAAATATTTAGGTAATATTCATAACCAATTGCAGTCTGATTCAGGTGACCCTGAGGGCAAAGATAAACTCCCAACTGGCCTCAAGAGTTCTCAGTGAGAGTGCTAACAACCAGACGACTGCAAAGAAATACAGTTCTTCTATCGCCTCCCCCCCACTATCTGGTCAGAACCTACTGTTCCATCCCCTCATCATCCAGTCTCAACTGTATCTACCCTTCCCCTCCCCCCCCACCCCCATCATAACTGATGAAGCTTCTTGGATGAGTTTTGTTCTTCTTCTTCAAGGAAAAAATAGTCCAGTTGTCTTTTGAAAAAGCGCCTTTGAGACAACTATGACCTGGATAACTGAGAATCTCCACAGACATTTAGAATTAGCCAATCTGTTACAAAGAAATTTGGACTGTATAGACTTAGAATTAACTCATTTGATTGCATATATCTCTTTGAAGTTCAAGCCTGCAATCTTTTACAACAGCAGAAATTGTACTGCATGGAAAAGTAACAAATTGGCGTTCCCTAGGAGGATCAAAGGAGATGGGAGAATAGATTTATCACACCATTAATTGGGAACCAATTTCATCTAGATTTTGTTGGTAACATAGTGATGTTTGGAGATTGGACGTACTATATTTAAGCAGACAATAATTGATAAGAGATGGAATTTAAAAAAACAAACATGGATATTTCACCTGGGACCAATTACATTTACATAGATTGAAATTAAATTGTGTTGCAGTTTCTTGCCTTAAAACATTTTACACTGGATTGATTGCCACCAGGACAAGAAAGAATTCTTCAGAAGAATATTAGGAGGAATGGATACTAAAAACATATTAACATATTAATTGAAATATAAAAAGAAGTAAAGCATGAAACTTCAGTTGTTCCCTTATGGTTTTTTCTTATGATCTCTCATTTGCTTCAACATCTTTGTCTAGTTTAGGTTTTTCCCTTGTTTGGGTGAAGTTGTGCTGGAACTTTCTTTTGTGCTTTATAAAACCTGCTGATTTTTATCTCTAAATTTCTTCTATTTGTAACCTTTAAAATACCACATCAAGAGAACTTGTGAAATGTAAAACAAAGACATACAGCCTTCAATATGAAGAGAGGTCCCCACTTCCTTTAGCTGTCGAATCAGCAGGGCATTCCACCCTGCTTGGGCCAGCATCACAAGAGCATCAAAATGAAAAAAGAAACTAAGTAAAATTCTCATAGTTTATTCTGAAAAATACTCTCTTTCTTTTCTATAGATGCAAGTGTAAATTTGCACTTATTACAATAACCAAGATCTTTCTGCGCTGTATTATGATTACTTTTGACTTCAGCTGTAGAGCTTGAAGTTCAATAATAGCAAATATTCATCTGAAATTAAAGGTAAACACTACCGTGGCAACATTTTCAGAGCATTTTGACTGCTTCAGAGTGGTAAAAACCATTAAATGCTATGCAGATTTCCAACAGCATTTTCAAGAAAAGGGGTGGGATGCAAATATTTGGGAATTGGTCTTCGCATTCAAGCCTTGCCTAAAACATTTGAGAATAGTACTTTCTTTCATTCCATGAAAAAAACCCCTTTCATGACCATGCAATTAAACTTTTTGCCTCTTTCTACCCAACTTCTCTTTGGAATAGGGTGCTGGAAGCCATAAAGTGGGTAGGAGCAGAACAATCACTAAGCAGAATGGCTGAGAAAATATCAGCAGACCTCTCACATCCTGAACATAAACTGTTTCAACTCCTCCCCTCAGGACGACACCACAGGGCATTGTATGCCACAAGAACCAGACACATGACAGTTTTTTCTCTCTCTCTCTCATGCCATCACTCTGTTGAACACCTAAATCTCAAGTTTTAGTTGTCCAATATCTATGCATATATAACCCATGTAGTATGGCTGTACTGTTATTGTTTTCTTATCTTTTTTACTCTCCCTCTTATTGATGATATTATTATTATCTCTTTTATTCATTAAACATGAAACTCAGTCAACTGAACATTTAAAATGTGTCACAGATACGCTTGATTGGTGCTAATGGTTGATATGGGTTGCTGCCAGCATCCTAGGTATCAACCAAGTATCTTCTTAAAATATACGATGTTCTGAGTAGCACAGTTTTTTTGCAATTCTGCTGGTGTTATTGCAGGAAGCTGCAATTTCTTGATGTATTTTGTAAAATTCTTGGACATGGTACCAAGTGCCCCGATGACAATGGGTATCACTGTTATATGTTTCATCCATAATCATGTAGTTTCGATGGCCAGGTTGCGATACTTCATGATTTTTTCCAGTTCTTTTTCTTCGACTCTGGCATCTCCTGGTACCGCGATGTTAATAAATTGTATGTTTCGGTTTTCGACAACTGTGATATCTGGCGTGTTGTGTTCCAAGTGACAATCTGTCTGTATTTGAAAGTCCCACAAGATCTTCACCTTCTCATTTTCTATAACTTTTTCCACTTTATGTTCCCATGACTTTTTGGATACAGGTAAGTCATATTTTTTACATGACCAGTGGATTAATTTAGCAATGCAGTCATGTCTAGCTTTGTAATCAGTTTGTGTGATTTTGCTGCATTGACATATTAAATGTGAAACAGTTTCGACTTTGTTGTTGCAAAGTCGGCAGTTTGCATTATCGGTGGATTTTTGTATCTTCGCTTTCATGGCATTAGTTTGTAGTGCTTGTTCTTGAGCAGCAAGTATTAAACCTTCCATTTCTATCTTGATGGTTCCTCTCTTAAGCCATGCCCATGTCAAGTTGTTATCATATTTTCCTTCGATGTTTTTCCAAGTGCTGTCCATGCAAAGCTTTGGTTTTCCATCTATTTAATCTGTCATTCAGCTGTTTTTCCTTATATTCTGCCTTTGTTTCTGTTGTTTTTATAATGTTCACTGTTTTCACAGCCTGCAGCAATTTTTCTGTACTTTGGTTCACATAATCATTCAAACTTCATTTTTCTTCTACAGTTTGATGGATTTGCAGTAGTCTTCTGCCCTTATTTTTCTTGGCAGGTACAACCTGTCGATGTCACTTTGTGGATGTAAAGCATGGTACATATTCAAAAGTTTACACATTTTCTGGTCCAAGTTTTCCAGTTCAGCCAAAGTCCAGTTGATGATTCAGCTGAGTAGAGTATCACTGGAACTGCCCATGTATTAATGCCTCTAATTATGCTTCCAGCATTCAGCTTTGATTTTAATATTTTGCGGACCCTCCTGATGTATTCCTTTTGCGTTGAGTCTTTGACTTTTCCATTCAAGATGTTATCTGCTTCCAATACCCCTAGGTATTTGTAACTATCATCCTTTGCTAATGATTTTACTATGTTTCCATTTCCCAGTTCTATTCCTTTTATTTTTTTTCTATTTTTCCTTGCTGCATGGATAATATAGTACATTTTTCAAGTCCAAAGTTCATTTTGATGTTGCTGCTGAACAGTTGAACTGTGTTGAGTATTGATTTAAGTTCAGTGGGGCTTTTTGCATACATTTTTAAGTCATCCATGTATAGTAGATGGTTTATCTTGCCATGTTGGCTTGAGATTTGGTATCCCAGTTTTGTGTTTCGTACGATTATTATCAATAGAATTAATGTGATGTTGAACAGTAGTGATGAATGTGAGTCTCCCTGGAAGATTCCTTGTCTGATGTTGACTTCACCAATGTTCTCTCCATTTGCTGTTACAACTGTTTTCCATTTTTGCATATTTGCTTTCAAAAATGTACAAATATTTTTGCTGATTCCAAAGTTTTCCATAGGTATACCATAGGTCCGTGATGGCGAACCTATGGCACGGGTACCACAGGTGGCACGTGGAGCCATATCGGTGGGCACACGAGCTCAGCTCCAGCACGCATGCGTGCGTCAGTCAGCTGATTTTCAGGCCTTCTGGGCCCACCAGAAGTCAGGAAACACACTGTTTCTGGCCTCTGGAGGGCCTTGGGGGGGGCCGTTTTTGCCCTCCCCAGGCTCCTAGAAAGGCTCTGGCACCTGGGAAGAGCAAAAAACGGGCCTACCGGGCCCACCGGGCCATCATGTGCCAAAAACAGGGGGAGCACGGGGGGGACAGGGCGCATAGAATTATGGATCTGGGCACACATGCGTGTGACCCCACCGCGCTCCCCCCGCTTTTGGCACGCGATGGCAAAAAGGTTAGCCATCACTGCCATAGGTATTAATCCAGCTATGGGGTAATGAGTCAAATGCCTTCTTGTAATCAATCCATGCCATATTTAAATTCATTTTTCTTCATTTTGCATTTTTTAGTACCATTTTGTCAATGAGCAGTTGATTTTTTGTTTCTCTTGATTTTTTATAATTTCCTTTTTATTCTACTGGATACAAACTGTTTTCCATCAGATGACTGAATACTGAATTTGCCAATATTCTTGTAAAAAGTTTGAATGTTGTTGGCAGACAAGTAATTGGGCGATAGTTGCTTGGCTCTGTGCTCTTTTCTGGATCTTTCATTATCAACTATGTTCGACCAGCTGTTAACCATTTTTCGCTTGTTGCATTTTGAACCATTGGATCAAATTGAGTGGCCATGCGTTGATGGAGGCTGGCCAGGTGTTTTAGCCAGTATCCATGCAGTTCATTCAGGCCAGGTGTACTCCAGTTCTTGACCTTCTTTGCGTGTTTTGCAACCATGTCAGTTGTTATTACAATATTTTTCATTTTGTTTCATGTTGTTTCTTGTTGACTATCTTTGATCAGTTTTATTGTGTTCCACTGGGTTTTCCCACAGTTCTTCCCAAAAGATTATGATGATCATCATCATCATAATCACTTTATTGCTTTGCATGTATACTGAGAGCTTCTGCACCAGAGACAAATCCCTTGTGTGTCTAATCACACTGGATAAATAAAGTATTCAATTCAATTCAATACTCCTTACAGGAGCCTCACTTCAAACTTTTGAGGCCATTGGATATTAAAGTTGAGTTCCCCTACATTAAGCAAAGTGATACCATTATTTCAGGCAGATATTGGGGTGGTCATGAATGACAGTAAATTATAATTATTTAAAAAGTTTGTTCTATACTGCCAACGTAATAAGGAGAAATTGTATTTTCTGCTTCAAGTGTCTTGAATAGTGGGTATCGTGCATAATGAGAAGATTCATTTGTTGCTGTCACTGACAGCAAAATATCTTGAACATCTCCAGAGAATGTTGGCATAAAGCAATATACACTGAAGAATAACATTCCAAATTATCATACTTATTGATATATCTGGGTCAAAAAAAGGGCTCTGTCTTCCCCACTGTGGTGAAATACTTTACATTTTTCTTAAATTATGGTAAATTCTATTTCAATATGAATTAACATAAATTAGCATGTGCAAATTACAAACATGTCTGAGTTCTCTGGTTCTTTTTGAGGCCATTTCTGTCTTTCTGAAAGTGCCTATGCAGCTATCCTAGTGTTAGATGACTCTGTATCTAATTGAGATCACAGAAAGAAAAATAGAAGGCGAAGCAGTTGAGACTTCAGCAGTCAGATTCTTAGAAAGTCTGCTGGCCACTGTCAGTAGCCAGCAATCGCTGCTCTCAGATAGGTTACATTTCTTAAGTTCATATCCATGACAGCCAGTAGCATAGTGATTAAGGAAACCAGGATACCCAGACTGAAATCCCAGTGAACTACAAAACTCACAGAGAATTATTGTTATGAAAATATAATTTGTACATACACCTCCAAGTACATATACCTTCAGCTGTTATAGAATAGGTAGGTTATAAAATGCAATCAATCAGTCATACAACAATCAATTGAAGTCCCATTAATCTCATTGCAAAATAAAAAGATACAGGACTTGAAGTGATGGATTACAATAGGCATGCAGCCACATATGTAGTTAGAAAATTTTAAAATGTATTTTATCAATCAATAATTCTGAATTCTTAAAAAAGAAAGAGTAGGATACAAAACAATATATACACATAAGATCAGTGTTGTTGAAGAACCTGCATGGAATACAGAAGAATTGGAAAAGGGTCAAAGAGAGCTATCACAGCTTATTTAATATGTAACAATGCAACACCCAGCTGCATAATGCTAACTATAGCACAAGGTGTTAATAATTGTTCTCCAGGCTGTTCAGTCTTCCAGGATCTGCAAAACTCAAGTAACAAAATGCAGCAGTTTTGATGGGCATAAAACGCTATGCTGTTAATGCAGCTGGGAGAAAATTGATAAAGTAGCATTATAGGTGGTGGTGCTACTAGTAATAATACCTGTTAAGCATTGACTTTTCAAAATTTAAAACAAAAACATAATGCCTGCCTTTTGACATAAAGCATGAATCCACAGAGAGAGGAAGAAATTGTTCCACTATTTTTACCATCCATTCTAAATCAAGTTTCTTTAATCTAAAGTAAGGCTTCCAGGCATAAAGAACTACAATCCCCATCTTCATCATTCAAGGCAGCTTCATTGACAAGACTTCAGCAGAATTTCCCCAGAAACGTGACTCAATGGAGCTTGATAGACTATAGCCGTGATGGAGAACCTATGGCATGTGTGCCAGAGGTGTCACGTAGAGCCCTCTCTGCTGGCATGTGCACCGTCGCCCAGGTCAGATCTACTTGGCGTTTCTTTCATGAGCTTCTCTTTCCTGCAAACGATGAAACAGAAGCTCACGAAAGAAAAAGATCTTACCTCTTGCCGTACTGCTGGTGTTCGGATGCCCTGCCTCCAGTGGTGAAATCCAAATTTTTTTACTACCAGTTCTGTGGGTGTGGCTTTGTGGGCATGGTGTGGCTTGGTGGGCATGGCTTGGTGGCAGAGGTGGGTTTCAGCAGGTTCTGACCAGTTCTGGAGAACCGGTAGCGGAAATTTTGACTAGTTCTGAGAATAGGTAAATACCATCTCTGACTGGCCCCAACCCCATCTATTCTCTGCCTCCTGAGTCCCAGCTGATCAGGAGGAAATGGGGATTTTGCAGTTCCCCTGGATTGGGGAGGGAATGGAGATTTTATAGTATCCTTCCCCTGCCATGCCCAAGCCACACCCACAGAACCAGTAGTAAAAAAATTTGAAACCCACCACTGCTTGGTGGGCGTGGCAGGGGAAGAATACTGCAAAATCTCCATTCCCTCCCCACTCCTGGGGGAAGGATACTGCAAAATCCCCATTCCCTCCCCACTCCTGGGGGAAGGATATTGCAAAATCTCCATTCCCACCCCATTCTGGGTCCAGCCAGACATGGTATTTGCCGGTTCTTCAAATTACTCAAAATTTCTGCTACCGGTTCTCTAGAACCTGTCAGAACCTGCTGGATTTCACCCCTGCCCACCTCCAGCTGGCCAGCTGATTTTTGGGTCTCTGCTGTGCATGCACACATGTCTGCACATGCATGTTTGCACACACCTTTCAGTTTGGGCATGCGCACCGTGCAGTTTGGACACTCGGTGTCTAAAAGGTTCAACATCACTGGACTATAGGCTCATACTTGGCTTATGGCTCTCTAAGACAAAGTTCACTATTATATACTAGGAAGAAAAAGCCAAAAGAATTAGTTCCTTGGGTAGAGGGGAATTTTCCTCTTTAATTTAATTACAGACTTTTTTAATGCTCTGTATATGGTTCTTGTCCTGTGCTGCTCAGTGACTGTTACCTCAGAAGCTCTGGTTATCAGTTCACACACTTGGTATTTCATGCTGGATGAGAATGAAGATAGTTATAAGCAACCAAGTAAGAAAAGGATAATGTGAATATAGACATACAGGGAAGAAATATAATTCAATAGAAGAGAATATGTGTAGCACAGGGCTGAACTGTGGAGTCTTTAGTGTTCTCTGAGCTCAAAGAGTGCCCAGGATTCATCAGAAATACATTTGATAGGTATGATTGTTCTTCCTTTAGATTACTTCTCATCCAGTTCAGATTGATTTTCCTTGATCATCTCTGACCATCTCTTTAAACAACCAGGCAGGTTATAATGTTCCCTTTAATTGTATTCATTTTATATATTCAATTCATGCTTATACTTATATATATATATTATCTAATATGTACTCGACAAAATAAATAAATAAATAAATATAATTAAATAAATAAATATAATTAAATTGCCTGAAGGCACTGTATTGACTCAAAAAATTAACATTTCTTATTGCTTGGAATACATTTTTACATAATTTTGCACTGTCTCTTGTTAACTTTAATTTTATTTATCTATCTTTCTATCTTTCATTTCATTTTTTTCATTTAATTAGATTTATATACTGCCCTACTCCCGAAGGACTCAGGGCAGTGAACAGGCACGAGATAAAATACATCAAATATCTATCCATCTATCCATCTATCCATCTATCCATCTATCCATCTATCCATCTATCCATCTATCCATCTATCCATCTATCCATCTATCCATCTACCCATCTATCCATCTATCCATCTATCCATCTATCCATCTATCCATCTATCCATCTATCTATCTACCTAAACTGATTCTGGGAAGCTTACAATACAATATAATCATAATAAAAAAATTAAAATGAGTTAAATAAAGAATTAAATAGAATAAACAAATAAAATATATTAAATAAAGAATAAAAACCAAGAGCACGAACAATAGGGAGGTGGAATCTTCTCTATTAACTTATGCACATTGTTGACTTTTGTACTTTCTCTGTACAATTTCTGCCTATTCAAGCAGTTGGTATAGTACTGGACAATGGGAGGTAATTTGTTTTTAGGCATATTTCATTGCATGATTCAGCCTCTGAGTCTATCTTATGACACCAATATCATCTGGACATTCTGTGTGAAAGGGAAAAAAATGAAATTTTGCCTTGGGTTTTGACAATTAAGTGGGTTATTATTATAGAAATGACTAGTGGTTATTATTTGGCAGAACTAAAAAATTCAAACTATAACGTTACTATGTATCTTGCAGAACAAAGATGGAAGTCACTGCTTTTTGTCTCTTATTTTCCCGCTCTTCTCCCTCATATCTCCTTTATTCCCTTTCCTTTTCCATGTTTCCTATATTTGTATTTTATACCAAGAAAGAAACAGTTAATGATACAGACATACACACATATACACATCAAATACCAGTATTTATCTCCAGTATTTCAATACTTTCTCAATTAATATCTCTTGCTATTCCACAATCAGAACATAATGTGATTTTGCTAATATTCAGCTCAGAAATTCATGGCTATCATGGTGTTTGTGGACCTGACTCAATTCACTGAAGGCTCAATGCACATGGAGGTGGGGAGGTGTCACACATTAGCTTGATTAGGTCTCAAGGAGCCAAAAGGTAATCTGGTTTGAGGGACATAAACAAGTATCCTTTGTCATGGTGAGATTACTTAATAATAATATGGAGTTCTCTTGTGTTAATCCTTACCACAGGAAGCTGGTCTATCCTAGGTCTTTAATGGCTCTACATTAGGAAGGGAGGGAGCTTGGGTAAATCCTTGAGAATATGGTACACCATTTTACTAAGTCCTCTCCCCATAGCTTTCAGGTGAGCTGCAGAGGTGTATGGAGCGTTGCTTAGCACAAATCCATGTTGTGTAGCATTTGTATCTATTCCTGGATTAGGAAGCACTGATCATAGTCATTAATGCCTTAAAGACAGTTTAGAAGCTATAATTCATCCAGAATCCATCAGCATATGTAATTATGGGTACATCTTGGTATGCACAAATAATACAAATATTACACAAGCTGCATTGGTTACCAGTACACTTCTGGATGCCATTTAAAATGCTGGTTTGAATGTACAAACCCTTCCTGGCACAGGACGAGGCTATTCTAGGGACCCTCTTTCTTTTATTGCCTCTACCTATCCAGTAAGATCAGGTAGGGTTGACATGCCCTAGGTCCTATGTAATAAACAGTGCTAACAGCAGTAGGATCCAGAAAGCAAATCTTCTGTGCCATAGCATCTGCCTGTGGAACAACATCCCCAAGATGCCCCTTCCCTGCCAGCTGTTTTGATCCTGGCACTCAAGCTTCCATGAAGAAAAACAATTTAGAAACACAAAATTTATAAATTCCATTCTTTCCAGTGAATCTGCAGGAATAACTGGAAATAGAACTTCCATGTTACACATTCAGTGATTTGTTGTATTGAATCAGAAACTGTGATGAGCATTAATTCTAGATTATAGAAACAATAGTCTGAGATTAAAACAATACGACAAGAAGTGTAAATTAAAAATGACAGAAACTTTGGCTTACATCTGTATTGTTGGAGAAGATCACATGAGCCCAATATTTATACATCTAACACAAAATTATGGTTTATCATATAATATATGCACAGATTGTAGACATTTGTCATATTAACGTTCTTCTGTTTATCCAGGTTGCTTTGGTGGATATAGTGATTCTCTGATCAAAGTTGCTAAGAATGGGAATTTGACTGGCTAACTGGCTTTCTTCTTAATTCACAGATTATTCCAAGACCTTGGAGAGCTAGAAGCTGTAATTTTTGGGTTATCTGTCCAGGTGCTTCCATGGGACCCTATTAAGAAGATTTGATCATAGATCTGCTTTGTAGTTGAAATGTCTCTCAAAACCATAAATTACTTGTCTTAAAGTAATCTGAATGTTATTACTATTTTTTATTATGTCTTTTTCTCCAATATCCTTTGTTGGTTTAAATATCTTTTTATCCCATTTTATTTGGATTTCATGATTATGCCTTTACTTTTTGACTTTACATTAGAGAGAATGGGAGAATTGGAAGAAAACTTTTTCCTTTGTGCTTGTGAAGTAATTTTCATCTCCCTTAAGGCTTTTTAAAAGACTAACCAGGGGTTTAAAATTATTTAGCTGCATCCAGGAGCATCTGTGGGGATAGACTGGGAAGCAGGATGATAAAAAAAAAAAGTCAAGCTCAGACCATGTGATTGAAGCCCCATCTCCTTTTAAGAAATTAGAAAGGAATTATGTATATAAACTTGGAATAGATGCTTTTGCATTCTGTTTATTTATAAATTCCACACCTACTTACATAAGGCTTTATAGAATTGTATTCTAAGATTTTTGATATTTGACAATTTTCATGGTCTTCTAGCAAGGATTCAATTTCTTCCCACTCCTGCAAATTTTACTTTAAGTTGACCCTGATTTCATCCAGTTCATAGCTTGCCTATTTGCTTGAGAGGAGAGTTACTAGAATAAACTTGTATGCATGTGGGTGAGTGGGTATACCTTTGGGCTCAATCTTTATTCTTCCTTGCTTTAGGCTTTGAAAATAGAAAAAAAAATGTTATAGTGGTTTGTCGTCATACAACTTGCCAAAAGGGGTGTTAAGAAATTTCCTGGGTTCTTCCATATGTGTGAGCTGCAAAGAGGTGCTAAATTGCTAAAGGAAATTAAAATGAAAAATGAAAGGGTGGAAAAGTCCTCTGTGCATCTGATACAAGCAGCTTTTAAGAGCAACGTGGCTAGTTATGCTGGAAGAAAAATTCCATCCATTCTGTGTATGGATGATTTCTCTAGGAATAATAGCAAAAAGGAAAAAGATGCAATCAGAAAATCCAGCCTCCAGTTGTATGTGCACAGAGTCCAATCAGATACTGTTGGAAAGAACTTTCATACTTTGAAAACAAAGGATGGTGAGGAAAAGAAATAAAGAATTGTTTGGACAAGTTGTCATTTTCAATAGGATTTTACAACTTGAATTTTACAGCGATCAGTCCAGTACACATTACTCTTTGCAAAGTAACCAGTCACTGAAGGGAGCATGCAAGTAAACATAGTGTATTCCCTTGCAACAGACTTGGTCTTATTTCAGCCTTCTTCCCTTCTCTCCCCTCCTGTGTCGGCAAACCTGCTGAGACTGTCTGAATGACATTCAATTGTTCCAGCAAAATTAATGACTGTAAGAGTAACCAATTATGGCTTGATTGCTGTTCTTTTGGCATTCTAATGCGTAGCATTTATTGCACTCATTTCTTTTAACTCAGAGGATGTGTGCCATTCAGGCCTGGGCATTTTGGTGATATTTCTCACATTCTAAATCCTTTAGTATGCTTATAGCATAAAAGACTTAGAACTCCATCTGAAATAGCCTGCTCTGAATGGCATTTCCAAAAATGTTAATTCAAATATGTCTGAATGGAAGCTAGAGAGAGAGAGAGAGAGAGAGAAAGAGAATGATAGTAACAGATATACAGACTGGAACTGCCCTTACTTTTTTGTGTGTCTTCCTGCCAACAGTTAGGAATAGAATAGAATAGAATAGAATTTTTTATTGGCCAAGTGTGATTGGACACACAAGGAATTTGTCTTGGTGCATATGCTCTCAGTGTACATAAAAGAAAAGATAAGTTCATCAAGAATCATAAGGTACAACACTTAATGATAGTCGTAGGGTACAAATAAGCAATTAGGAAACAATATCAATATAAACTGTAAGGATACAAGCAACAAAGTTACAGTCATACAGTCATAAGTGGAAGGAGATGGGTGGTGGGAACGATGAGAAAATTAATAGTAGTGCAGACTTAGTAAATAATTTGACAGTGTTGAGGGAATTATTTGTTTAGCAGAGTGATGGCATTTGGGAAAAAAACTGTTCTTGTGTCTAGTTGTTCTGGTGTGCAGAAGTGTTCTGTAGTGTCGTTTTGAGGGTAGGAGTTGAAACAGTTTATGTCCAGGATGTGAGGGGTCTGTAAATATTTTTACAGCCCTCTTTTTGACTCATGCAGTATACAGGTCCTCAACAGAAGGCAGGTTGGTAGCAATTGTTTTTTTCTGCAGTTCTAATTATCCTCTGAAGTCTGTGGCTGTCTTGTTGGGTTGCAGAACCAAACCAGACAGTTATAGAGGTGCAGATGACAGACTCAATAATTCCTCTATAGAACTGTATGAGTGACTGCATCATAGTTTAAAAATGAAGATGAACCATCATATCAACTTTCTATTAAATTACACAGTTGTATTAGCAGAAATATACATACACATACAGTGCCAGAATTAAAGTAACTAGTGAGCTGTCTCTATTCAACTACAAGTGGAATCTGAATTATACTAACAGATTTAGGTGTCTTCTATTGTGCTAACATACTAGACTAATAAAACCTATAATTCTCAGAAAGAATTTTGTCAGAATGGGTAGGAATTCTGGATTATATTGTTTCTGAATATGTGAAGTTGACAGTTTGAGAATCCTGGACCAATATATTGGGATACTGTTCAACTTTCCATCTTCCTTCACCTATAAATACATATTTGTTTACTCAAATTATTCTTCATTATTTCTACTTTCTTTAAAATGAAATCTTATGGTGAATGTCTGATTACATGCTAGGACTATACTATTAAAACAGATATGAATGAAGGAGCTTTTTTTTAAAGGAAAAAAAGGTCTCCTGATCAAACAAAAGAAGACAAGCAACCTAACATTCTACCTAAGGTGTTGGAATTATACCTAAGGTGTTTGGATTATATCTGCATCCAAATTATAACACAAAAATATAACCCAAGAAATATCCAAATAATAAGTTTACACAGACCAAGGAACAGACCCAATTTAATCTCCTGGCCCATCTTTCTCCAACTAAGATATGTTGCACTCAGTTTGTACCGTTCTTAATTGAAATGGCCTATTAAGCTATCTGAAAAAGACAGGATAATAAAACATAGCTGCAGATCCCCAGTCAAATTGCAAAAGGAATAATATGTCACTTGTCGGTCTTATAACAAGATTCCTCTACCTTTTCTTGGAGTTGAACAGATGTTTGCTAAATTCTATAGTATTTTGCATCCATACTTGAAAGTTCTCAATGGCACTTTTGGAAAAGTTCCATTACCCTATACAATTAAAGTCCTATTATAAGGGATCAATTTATATAATTAGAAATGGCTCAGTGTCCAAATGGCTTGTTGCAATATTCTGGTTACTATCCAGCTTTTGGACAACTCACAGTCACTGAAGGGAATCATGATATAAAAAGAAATAAATTGTTTTAACAATGTTTATAGTTAGAAGCAGGGGTGAAATCCAGCAGGTTCTGACAGGTTATGGAGAACCAGTAGCGGAAATTTTGAGCAGTTCAGAGAACTGGTAGCGGAAATTTTGAGTAGTTCGGACAATTGGCAAATACCATCTCTGGCTGGCCCCAGAATGGGGTGGAAATGGAGATTTTGCAATATCCTTCCCCTGGCGTGGGACAGGAATGGAGATTTTGCAGTATCTTTCTCCTGCCACGCCCACCAAGCCACACCACACCCACCAAGCCACGCCCACAGAACCGGTAGTAAAAAAATTTGGATTTCACCACTAGTTAGAAATACTGTATGGGAATTCAAATGTGACATATTCTCCTTGGCACATAAGGTATAGAAATAGTGGCTGGAGGCCGTATAGTGTTACAGGAATTTTGCTACAGTGAAGTTGCCTTAATTGAAACTACTGGCAATAGCCAGCTGTACAATTACAGTCATGTTGTAGATGCCTGTTGGAAAGTTAGGAAAGCAATATAAACTTTCTCACATGTTGATGAAAGAATGCTATGATTTTATTATAACAATAAAGATTACACACATATATATACAAGAGAGTTCCTAATTTTTTTATCACTGACTCAGCTAGACTCAAAGTAGTATTTTGAGTATCAAATCCACATAAGTAAGTCTCCTTCCACATCCATGCAGACTGCTGGTGCAGCCTTTATCTAAGGTAATTTGTCCCTACATTAGCACTGCCTGATCCCTTGTTTGTCTAAAGAATTTAGCACTACAATATCTCTGCATGTTAAATAAGGCAATGTTATCTTGTCTGCTTTAGGGGTATAGATATGGTAAGAGAAACAAATAAATGATCTGGCCTTGACTGCAGAGGAAAGTTCTATTTACCTGAGGAATTATGAGAATCTATCATATAAACCGAAACATTTATGGGCCAAAGCAAGGCTGCAAATCAGATGAGGGCCTAATATGAAGAACTTCAAAGAGATCAGAAAGAAGAGAAGAAACAATTTAAAATCATAGTGTAAAAACAAGATTCCTAGGAAATTTTCTATGGTAATAGGAAGTCATATACTATATAGATGTGTTCATTGTGCAAAAGAAGAAGAAATGCATATATACACAAAACATACTGATTTATATACATATGCTGTATATTATTCTGGAAATCACTTTGATAATTTAAGTAGAATATACCACCATAACAGTGAAGAGGCTCATGAAGCTACTTATATGTCTGTTTCATTTCAGCCTGGAAATTACATCTTGATGACTACATGCAGATGAGCAGACTCAGTTGTATGATTTATTCTTTGCTAACTGGTCTTTGCTCAATGGTTTGGGATTAAAATAGGCAATGGATCAGATACTATGCTGAACCACTATATACCTAACCATGGCTTATTCAATATGCTAAAATTGCTTGGACTGATATGTAATCTTAAACCAAAAGTGATAACCTTCAAGTTACAATACCTGCACTGCACAAATCTGACCAAGATAAACCATTGGTAAAACTATTCTGATGCACGCTTACCCTTTAATATACTACCAACTATTCCAAAGATATCTTAGCAGCTGCTGAGTGAGAAATGGTAGGCTGATCACTACAAGACAATTTAGGTTACTTCTACTATATATGTTTAGGTCCATAGGCCCTAGAAATAAGATCTCTCCTTTCTCATGCAATTCAATTATCATATTCATCTGGATGGGTTCCCTGCCTGAAGCAACAATGCCAACATATACTACTTGTTCTCCAGAGACGCTACTCCAGTCTTCACTTCCTTGCCCTATGGTCTTTCGGTTAGTTGTTTCTACTGATTTTCTCTAGTAGTTTGGAACTAATTCTAGTATTTTTAACTTCAGGCCTTTTCTTGTTGATATTTTGTCTGCCCTTGGTGGCAATGGGTTCCATTGGCTTTTTGATGACTGTTGCGCTTTTCTCATGTCTTGATCTTGCCATAGGGTATCTCCCATGACCATCACTAGGAAAGTTGATGATGGAGGCAGAAAAATCCAGATGTGATGAAACATGAAGAAGCGAATGGAAACATTTTAATAAGGCTTCATCCAAAGATAAAAATAGGACTAAGTCCTGTCATGTCAGACAACTGGACCTGTGCTGATAAGTGGGAATAAATAAGTGTATATGCATTCTTTGTCTTATTCATCAATAAGCTATTATATTTTCCTACTTTCTGGTGGTCTAGAAATGTGATATTCTAAATACCTGGAGAAAGTAGCATGTGTATGATAATAGTAATAACTTGATGTGTTTCACATCCTGATTGTGTTTTTTAAAGAATTCAATCTGTAATTTGAAAGATAATCATGCATATCCAGAAGGATTCAATTCGGCAACATCTTGATGACTAAATGTAGATGGGAAGATAATACAATAGAAAGTAAAATGGATCACAAATACAGTAAAATGTAGCTCTAGCTATCTCTGGAAACATATACATCCTGTATGGAATTAATCTCCTCTGTTTCTCCCTTTCCCACCCTAGTTTCTTGGTATGTTTCATGGTTGTATGATATAACACTGATATTTGCAAACATTCCAAGTTAGCCCAAGTCATGTATATTACCTTTACCAACTTTTAACACTCCACTAGCAATGAAGTCTAGTAGCCAAAGTCTTTTTCAATTTGCTATGAAGATACCATTATTGAGTTAAATATAGTTGAAGTATATTTAGATGTTGACCTTTGGCTTCCACCAATGGAAACAAAGCATTGCAGAAACACACAATCTGAAAAGTATAAACAAAAAGCAGGCCTCAGTGCCAGCCGTAGGGGATTTCTAATTGTCAACTGAATGGATCAACCTGTTATGATAAATGTCATCTATTTAGTGATCTTCTTATAAGATGGTAAAGTAGAAAAAGTGGTGGGAAGGTTGATGCTTGGTTCATTCCAGGAATTGGGAGATAATTCAGAGATCTCTGACTATAGCTATATTTGTTCATAAAAATGAATGTTTATGTCCAGAATTTACTGCAATAAAATGTTTTATACAATTTTTAATTAATGAGCTTATATTTGATAAATAGCCCAGTGTTTTTGAGTTATTATTCCTGGGATAAATATCTTGAAACAATCAATTGCAATAGTTAATGTAAATCTGCAATAAATTTAACACCGACTAGTTGGTCCTATGTGTCATTTCCAATCGTACATTTTAATGTTTGTACAGTTTGTACTGGGGTGTTTATTTTTGTATTATTTATGTTTTAATTTTAAGTTACCCAGAATAACAAGGATAGTGGTTATATAAATGGAATAAATAAAATAAAATTTCAAACAAAGTGGCTTAGTTTACATATCATGGCAAACTTTGGTTTTCTATAATCATAATGTAGATTCCAAATTAAAAATTCTATTGCAAATGTTTGGATTAAAATCTGCCTTTGTAGTTTTCCTCATTTGTTTCTTTACATTGTGGCCCAAAAGGAAATCTTTATCCGCAACTATGATTTGTTGATTGAAATGCAGTTTGCAAACTAGTTTCAAACTCTTAGAATACATTTACAAACATTAATTTTTGGAGAGGTTTTGGCCAAACTCATAAACTCTCAGCATCTAGGTAAATATTTTTTGGTTTAAACTAACAGCCACACATAAAAGTTCTACCTAAAACAATTGTGTTTTCTGAATGTATATAAAGAACATTAAGTTAGTTAGGGCAAATATTTTCCATGGTTTAATTTAATGAAAACAGAAAATGTGATTCTCGTGTATTTGAGCTGATACAGTCAAAATATTTAAATATTTAAGCACACAAACAGAAAGATACATGAAACTCTGGTATGGCCAGTTTAGCCAGCTGTTGGGTGGGAAAGCTTTAAAATAGTCATTCAGAGTTTTTTTACTACAAGACTTATTATTTTGAAATAATTTCCAAATAGTCTGCCTTAGGACAATAGGAATGGTGGTCTATAAAATTCAGCAGGTATCATTTGTATGTGTTGCGGGGGTGGGGGAGGTAATTTAAGATACTATTTAGCAAGCAATTAAAAACACACCCTAGGTCAATATTAGTTTAGTAAATCTAGTGTAAAGGTATTCATCCTCAAAAATGTCACATAAGATGAGATGATAATGGCTTTGTAGTTTGTAATTTGTTGACTTACAGTGAAATAAAGGAATGAAGAATAAAATTAGGCAAGACTGGATGTTTGCTCTCATGACTTACTCAAGATGATCTTTATACTGAGCTTTGAAAACATGGCACCCATGGATGCTATGGCTTTTCTGACCATTCAGATGGTATTCATACAATCTCAAAATTAATAATTGTTTTTAAAACAGGTCAAAATATTGTAAGAGTGCCTAAACCTCATGAAATTTCAAGTGAGAACATTAATATTTTGTGAGACTTCAAGTGAAAGTGTAAGAAACTCATGAGCACTAACTTTCCTGCAAAACTTCAGCCTTTTTTAAGAAAAAAATCATTTAGAATCTGCCCCAAGACTCAGTAACTGACCCCATAATAAAAACTAGGTCATTGCAATCAAACAAAAATGACTTAAATTCATTGGGGGGGGGGGGGGGTTCGCTTGGAATTAAAAATAATAGCAAAAACCTCAAAGCAGATAAACATATCTGAAGATAGAAACTCTAATTTGGGATGTCACCACTGGAATCTTATCCTGGGATGTTGCATGTCAACTCCAAAATAGTTTGGTTAGGAGAGAATTTGAGGTCATAATCCTTGTTGGGATAATATGAGATGACTCTATTGATTCGATGAAGATCTGACAGTTCAAATTAACCACTTTGTTTAAATTTGGGTAAGGAACATGCAGCCCATGAATTTTATGGGGTTCGAAATCCCAATTACTTTGTCATACAGAAGGAACCGTTTGTATATGGTCAGGAACTCCATTTGGAAATCTTTGTGTACCATATTGTGCCTCATATGATGAGTCACAGAACTGATACAATTCCTTTGGCAGGTCCTGAAATGATTTCACCCATTCAAATTAGCCACCGGAATCAATATGATCTTTCAGAGCTCTGGTGCACTGAGCACTTTGATTTGACTCTTAGATTTGTTTTTCAGTTTTGATTTGGGACTCTTCTGAATTCCAGATTCAAGGTGAAACAGAATAATTTGGAACAGATTTTCACTTATCCAGGGAAAGTAGATAGGAACTAAGCTTACTTGGTTCTATAAAGTTACATTCCCAATCTGGGGTGGAGGAAGCGAGTCTGGAGCTTCAGACTGTGCAGATAAGAATCAAACAATCTTACATCAATGATTTGGAAATGTGGAAAGGAACTGTTGAATGGATTTATTCTGAAATCATCACAATCCTAGCAATTAGTCCATCCAAATGCTTTTTTAGCAGAGGATGAGGAACTGGTTGTCAGAGGTGATAAATTTCAGCATTTAAAAATGATCAAATGGATCATTATTTTTCATGCAGGGCAATCAAACTAATAATTTCAAATATGATCTCTGTTTACTTCAGTATTTTGAATTTCCCCATTCATTAACAGCTATTAATTTCTGTTTTCAAAAAAAGAGGAAAATTCTTCTTGTGGGCCTCTTTAAAAGATCCTGAAGACAATGTTGGTTATCCTAATCACATGAGAAATAAACAATAAGATAGCTACCATTTACAAAAACAGATTTTTTTTCAAAAAAAGCTATAAATTTCTGCACATATTTTTATAGAATTTAGTTAATTTCATGATATTCATGCATTGTATTCTTTCTTCTGAGGTGGAGGGAGTTAAAATCAAATGTGCTTTTCTCATATTATATGACGGGAGAACCTCTCCTCCTCCCCATTCTGACCTTGCTTTCTGAGCATAGAGTTTACTTGGATTATCAACAACCTGGACTGAATCATTTGTTCCCATAATTCTAAACTGAGGTCCTAATTCAGATTAGTAAATCTCTACAATGCTCTAGTAATTTTTATTATTGTTTCTTCAAAAATTGGTTCTGCACTAATCAGAACTGGTTAATATTGTAAAGCAGATGGAAGTTATCTTATTGGGTCCTGGAGCTTGTTTTTCATTTTACTTATTTTCCATTAAAGAAAAACACACTTTTGTGGCTAGACTGTTATTTTATTTCCTAGTGGTTTTTAATTGTTTTAATTGTTTTGCATAATTCTATCTGCTTTTTATTACATTAATAGTAATGAAGAGGTCACAATAGCTCAGCAATTAAAGATGCTGAGCTTATCAGCCTGAAAGCCTGACAACCAGGTTTAAGATCTGAGCATCATGCATTGGAGTTAGCTCCAATTCTTGCCCCAACTTCTGCCCACCTAGAAGTTTGAAAGCATGCAAATGTAAGTAGATAAATAGGTACCATTTTGGTGGGAAGGTAACAGCGTTTCGTGTGCCTCAGCAAATAGTTATGCAAGCCACATGACCACGGAAATGTCTTCAGACAATGCTGGCTCCTTCAGCTAAGAAATGGTTATGAGCACTACCTCCTACAGTTGGACACGACTGGACAGGAGAAATCTTTGCCTTACCTTTATCTTTATTACATTGTTAGAGATGTGATTAACAGTACAAAAGTTATGATTATTAATAATAGTAGTAGTAATATATCATGATTGAACTCTGTTATTTTTTATTATAGTACTGTAACTTGAGAGAAAGGAATTTGCCACATCCAATTGATTACGTTTTATTGACAATAAAAATTTGGAACCGAGATACCCCGCGATCCACTTCTAAAAAACAATATGTATTAACTGCACATTTATTATTTATCATAACAGTTTTGGTGTACGTCAACAGTATGGTTCTGTAATACCTTGGATATCATTGCAGATCCCTTCCTTTTCAGTTTTAATCGTTGGGCAATGATTAGGCATGATCAGTGTGTGATCTGGAGAAATTGCTTGAATAAACAATGATGTGGGGATACTACTAGAAAGATGAGAAGCCATGATTTTTGAGATTGAAATGATTTGTAGAACAGATTATCACGAAATTGCAAGTAAGCTCTTATATTGATGATAATACCACAAAAAGATGATGTACTCAAAATCATTGTATTGTGATTGCTCAGTTGCAGAAATATGCTTACAGGAATTGGTGCAACACTGAAAAGATACAGATCTTCTTCTTGTTGAGGAAATAAAATTCAGTCAAAATTACAATGATTCATTTTTTTTACCAAGGCTGACTTGGCAAATAAGGCTTAGAAAATATCAAAGGGGAAGTGGCAGGTCAGTTCCCTATGGACAAATATTGAAAGGCAGAGAACTAAATATAAAATAACTGTTAATAAAAAAGAGACCATTTCGGTATAGTTTCATGGTTTATTAGTTCAGTACCAGGAAATGCCTCTTTATGAATTAACACTTATTTTTCATAACCCTTACTTTATATTTTAGAACATCTGATTGAGTTATTTTTTCCCATAAAGCCAGTTCCACAAAAATTGCATATCAATGGAAACTCACCAATCAAAAATAGATTGTTATGGTTGGTTGCACAGACAGACAGATATACTGGATTTGACATTTTTATCTACCTGTTAAATCCTTCCAAACGACCTGTGATAGGCAGATGTTGTTTAAAATCTTAAAACTATCATTGCAAGATGTAAGTTTTCCAAGTAAAGCTGTGTTTGCAATTGACTGATGGTGATTTTCTCAATGCCAAGAAATAGTATTTGACAAATGGACTGATGGTACATGGTTGGATACATCTAGCCAGATGTTTAAACTGGAGTTTGCAGTTTTCTCTAGCAACTCTTTCTCAAGAACCTGGAATAGGCAGATATAATATTCGTCATCATTGTCAGTCATTCAGTCATGTTGGACCTTACTCTACAGATCAGCACTCTCCATGCCCCCTATCTCGCATCCTTCAGATCTGCCATGGTCATAACAAGTGTCTTCCTTTATAGTGTCCAGCAAATGAGTACTAAGATGACCCTTCTCCTTTTTTCCACTGTTCTGTCCCAGCATGACTTTTCAGGTGAGTCTGCTTGTATGACATTGTCAATAAATGACAGCTTTTGTTTCATGATCTTGGCTTTGAGTGAAATTTTTGATGACACTTGGTCTAGGACTTTTTTATTTGTGACTTGTGCAGTCCATGGGACACATAATAAGTCATTTTCAGCACTATAATTCAAAGTCATCCATCCTACTTCTATCTGCCTTTTTCAGAGTCCAAGTTTTAGCCATGAAATAATTGGAAAAATGTATTGTGTTAATTAATCTGAATTGGTTGATAGACCGATATCTTTACTCTTCCAGAAGTCATTCATGCCGAACATTGCAGTTCTTCTTAGTGCTATACGCCTTCTAATCATAGGCCTGCAGTCATCACCTTGATCAATTTTAGAGCCCAGGAAGATGAATTCCTTTATTGTTTTGATAGTCTCATTGTTGATCTGCACTCTGAACTGTGTGTTCTCTGCAGTCATCATTATCTTTCTTTTCTTGATATTAAGATACAGCCCAATTTTTTTGCTTTCATCTTTCATGCTCAAGATTAACCAGTCCAGATCTTGCTTACTCGCCATGAGCAATGTTGAATCATCTGCATATTGGAGGTTGTTGATATTCCTACAGCCAATTTAACTTCAATGGTAGATTTCTCCAAATGTGCATTTCTTGTAACTATTTCTGTGTACATGTTGAGTAGTATAGATGATGGGATACAACCTTACTGTATGCCTTTTCCAATTCTGAACCATTTTGTTCTTCATATTCCATTTTTACAGTGGCTGTCTAATCAGAGTACAATGACTAAATGAGATGGATGTGATGTGGTGATATTCACAGTTCTTTGAGACACTTTCAGAGTTGTCATGGTCAACACAGTCAAAAGCTTTTGTGTAGTCAATGAAGCACATGTAGAGGTCTTTTTAGTATTCCTTTGCTTTTTTCACCATCCAACATAGAATGGCAATATGATCACACATACTTCTTCCTTTACGAAATCCCGTTTGTACATCAGGCAGTTCCTTATAGTGATTGGATTCAAATATTGCTAGATTATCTTCAAGAGAATTTTATTCATGTGTGGTATCAAGACTGTGATCAGAACAGTTTTTTGTATCACCTTTCTTTGGTATTCATGTAATATTATTATTGTTGTTGTATTTCTTCCTTACCCAAAAAGCAGAGTGCTGTGCAAGAACGAGTAAATTTAATTAATTATTTATTAAATTTATATGGTGATCATCTCACTGATAAAATGACTCTGGGAAGCTTACAAAATGGTAAACAGTTAAAATTAATAAGATTTAAATAAGTATATAAAATTAAAGATCTCATACGTAGGAGAATTTTAACCTAAATATGAAATTTTCTTTTGAAGGAAAAGTTAGAAGAGAGGAGCCAGACATTATCTGGGGGTGGAAAGCATGTTGGATGTTTTTACTCAGCAAAAAAGCAAAACGATTTTAGCCTCTAAATATGCAGAGACACAATATCAAGTATCACAAATTTGTGCTGGTGATGCAGCCAGCAACACTTAATTATCAGTTCTGCAAGTAAATTAGGTGAGAAAGTTACTTGTCTTTTTATATTTATTTTATTTATAAAAGCCCTTCAAAGAAGATACCAGCATATTATGTAGAATTTTATATATCATTACTTAAGAAAGAGGGAGGGGAGAGATAAGTGACTAACAGTAGTCCTCGACTTATGATACAGATGAGCCCAAAATTTCTGTTGCTAAGTGAGACAGTTAAGTTTGCCACAATTTGCAACCTTTTTTGCCACATTGTTAAGTGAATCACAGCAGTTGTTAAGTTAGTATTTGGCTTCCCCTTTGGCTTTGCCTGTCACATGATCCTGGGACATTGCAACCATAATAAATAGGAATCAGCTGCAAGTGTCTGGATTTTGATTATATGATCATAAGTGTGAAAAACGGTCATAAGTCACTTTGTCTAGTGCCATTGTAACTTTTTTCTTATTGGGAATGACAGACTGTAAATTGGGAAAGACAGACGGTAAATCAGGGGTGGGTTCTACTTACCTTTACTACCGGTTCACAATGGGGCCACGTGCGTGCACTCGCTTCATTCGTGCACACACATGCACTCGCTTCACTCGTGCACACACATGCACTGATGTTTTGATGACATCAGGGTCAGTGGGCAGAGCCTCTGGCCAGTTTTACTACCGGTTTTATAGAACCGGTGCGAACCAGGGGCAACCCACCACTGCAGAAAATATAATAAAAATGTAACCTACCTAGGAATAGTTATCCACTATGGAGGCACAAATCTACCCAAATGCTTTAGATATTGGTAAAATGAAAACTTACAAAGATCTGTTGAATAATCAAGGGGAATTAAGAACAAGACAGGAATTGAAAGAATTGGGTACAGATATTGATTGGTGGCCCTATATGCAAATAAAATCTAGATACAAGACAGATTTGATACAATTTGGATTTCAAGAGAGAACATATGAATTAGATAAAATTCTTCATGGAACAGAGAATAAATTGATTTTTAAAAAGCTGTAACTATTTATTACGATACAAATTGGAAGAAGAGGTAGTTAAAGAAAATATGATAATTTGGCCAAATTTTTTTGGATACAATTAGATAAATGGGAGAAATTATGGAATATAAATTAGAAACTAACAATGTCTGTACCTTATAAAGAAAATATGTATAAAATGTTTTATAGGTGGCATCTCACCCCTTCCAGATTGGCAAAGATGTTTCCAAATATCTCCCTGCTATGTTGGAAATGTAAACATCAAAAAGGAACTTATTATCACATGTGGTGGTCCTGCCAGAAGGCAAAACAATTTTAGCAAACAATTAAAACGCAAATACTGTAGAAGAAATTATAAATCAACAAACAGAAATGAGGCCAGAAACTTTCTTACTGGGAATAATTACTGGGTCATATGAAAAAGAAATAAGATACTTAATTATTCACATAATTACAGCAGCACAAATAGTTTTTGCCCAAAACTGGAAAAACAATGACATACCATCAGAGGACAAGGTGATTAGAAAAATTATGGAGTGTGCAGAAATGGATAAGCTCACAAAGGAGATACAAGAAAAAGATGAAACAGAATACTACTTAGTCTGAGAGAAATGGTATAAATGGTTGGAGGAAAAAGTGGAAAAAAGGGGGGACAAAAGAAAACTAAACAATGGTTAAATTAGGTGGAGGAATATGGAAACAAATGAGAAGATATAAATTGTGGAAAGGAAACTAGGTACCTGTTTATGTTAAATGTAAATAAAATATTTAGACTAAGAGAATAGATATACATATACTAGAAATATATGTATAAAAGATAGATTAAGATAAGAAAGAAAAATGTATAAATATGGATTACTGATGCGAAGATGTAGAAAGGAAGATGTAAATATGTTTTTGTTTGTTTGTCTTGTTTGTTTTTTAAAAAACTGTTTAATAAAAATTATTTTTTTTAAAAATGTAACCTACCTAATATTACATAGATTAACATTTGCAAGAATAGCATTTGCTCAGAAGTAGAAGAGTAAAGAAACACCTTCAGAAGAAGAAGTGTTATGTAAAATCTTCAGTTGTGCAGAAATGGACAGACTCACTTTGGAACTCAAAAATAAAAGTGAATCAACGTATTATAAAATCTGGACTAAATTTTATGAATGGTTAGACAAGAGGAAGAATGCCAAGAAAAATGTGTAGTGAATGTCTAGAAATATATATGTCAATGTATACTGAACTTGTGAGTGAGATATAGCTTTATTGGATATGGATATAGTTGTTTAGGAGGAATTATGTAGCATGCTTGACATGTAATGAAGTAAGATATATGTAAATTTGTATATAGATTAAGGAATATATTATTTATTAATTTGAATTAGACGAAAATATTAGAAACCGGAGATGTCAAACTATGCCCAATGTTTTTAAAATTTGAATTATTAATAAAAAACTTTTTTTAAAAAACAATCTGTGCATGTGCAGAAGCGCCACAGGCTTGCAAAGTGAGCATGCGCACTTGTGTGCTACCGATAGCGAATCGGTAGTGCTGAGTTTTGAAACCCACTACTGTATCTACTGTATCAATATCAGTTCTGATACAAATTTGTGAATGTCTTATAGAACCCATGCTGTTGCTGTAACCATAGTTTTGTTCAAGTTTTGGATTAGTATTGATAAGAATTATTTGCTCCTTTGTTCGAGAAATATGATATGGGAAAAATAAAAGTTCGGAAAATCTATAACAATTTTCCATTCTGTTTCACCACATAAAAGTTTTGAAGGACAGCAAAAGTTTTTTTTTTTTTTTGGTAAAAAGTTTTTTCCCCCCAAACACACAAATACATCTTTTCGGAACAGAGCTTTGATCCAGTCATTAATTTGTTCAATTTTTTGTCATCTTTAACAAAATTTTATACGTTCTATTTTGCCATAACACTTCTTTCTTAATCTTAAATCACATATCTCATCTTAATACCATCTTAGAAAAAGTTTATTCATATTTACCTAATCAAAACAATTACCCTTCTATTAACCCACCTTAAATCTTAATTCAATTAATACCTCATAATACATTTCACAATTCTTACCCTAAATCCTCGTTATTAACAATACAGTTCAAACATATTTATATTTCAAAATTATTTCCATTCCTAAAAACTTCCTTACATTTATTTATTACTTTATATAATGCTCATTGAATCTTTATTCCATTATTACTTTATCAAATTTAAATCTTATATCTAATCTTTAAAATATAGCAATTTATCATTTAAACCTAGTTCTTAATTCAAATAATGCTACATAATACAATTTCCAATTATTTCCCTAAATTCTATTTAACCATACCATTTATATAAACACAAATTAAATCTTGTTTGTAAATCATAATCATATATTGTTTCAATTTTCTTTTTTTTTTGCTTAAGTAGAAAATGTTCAAATTATTACAATTGTTATAAGTATTTAAACAATATCCCAATTATTATAGCCATCCGTTTTCTCAAATGATACCATCTAACATCTTAATAGAAATTAATTCATTATGTCCATTGATATATTTTCTTTTAACATAGTCTATTTTTCATATGTTATTAGCTTCAATCCATATTTCATTTCTAAGTATCTGTAACATATTTCTTCTCACATTTCTATTACCATTGTTAATCTCAATATAGTCATTTTATAAATCCAAGTCCTGGACTTTTTTATTTTCTTTCATATTTTCCAACCTTTATTCTTTTAACATTCACTGTTAATCCCAGTGTAATCATCATTATATTATTGTTAATCTCAATAGAATCTCTAAAAACCTCCTTTTTATTATTACTATTCACATATTCAGTTACTTATTCATATTTTAATCACATTGTTTTTATCTTCTTTATTTTCCATCTCTGTGTCTTATTTCTCCATCTTCATTTTTTTGTCAACTTGCATATACTCCATTTCAACTTCTGTATCCTCAAATTTTTGTCCTCTGTGCAACATTTATAATTATTTATCTTATTTCCATTTTCCAAGTCAAATAAGTCAATTTGTTCCTTCTCTAATTCCTGCACCGTTTTTTCTTTTTAAATTAATATTATTCCAATTATAAGAGTTCCATTGTGTTCCCTTCTTTCTAATTTTTTTCCCCTCCAAAACTCGAACCGCTTGCAGACAAGAAAATCATCCCCCAAATTCTCACGGTTGTTATCGGTGAAGTTCACAATTTTCCAAAACAAAAACGAAGTTGCAATATTTCTTTTTACTCCAGAAGGTGTCTCTCTGTAATCCACAATTTCCGGTTGTTTAACAAATATCCATTTTGTTTCAATTACATAACATTCTTACTTAGCTTCTCTTTTTCTTTTTAGTTTTAAAAGTACCAAATCATATTCAAAGTCCAGTCCAAATTTAAATAGCTCTTCTCACTTCTTTTCCCCTTTTTTCCCCTTTATTTATACACCACTTCTTTTTTAAAGCTTATTGTCCATTCTCTTTGTTTTTCTTGAAATTTAAAAAAGAAAGGGGAGGGAAAGGATCTTTTTATTTCTTTCCAATTCTTTGACCATATCTAGTTGTTTAAAGTTTCCAAATAGTTTGTTCAGAAATCACTTTTCTATCGGATTTTTATCTCTTTAAAGTTATGTTTCAAAATCTTCTTTGCCCCCATGCTCCTTAGCCGCTATTTCCTCATTAAGGATCTTATAATTGAAAGATGTTTCCCTTGTTGTTATTTCAATCCTGGGTTGGTTGTCACTCACCCAGCTTCAAAAAGACTCTGTTCCGTTCCTCTCTTCTCTCCAGCTCTATACTTAGTCCGGTTGTCCCAGCTTCGTTGCAGCCTCCATGGCTGCCATCCCCCACCACCGAGTCACAGAGAGTTCCCTCCGACCTTTGAGGAACTTGCCTGTACCTCTTGGTCATCCAAGGTGCCTCTCTTTCTTCCCAGTCCCTACAGGACAGTTCTGGTCCGCAGACCTATCAGTGGTGGTTCATCAGCCGGGGTTTTCATGGAGCTCATCAGAGCCCGCTAATTCCCGACTGTTTCACCATAACGCCAAACCGGAAGCCCTCGACAGCAAAACTATTGAGCTGAGGTCATTCTCACACTATTAATCTATTTCTCAAGTACATTTGTTCTTAGTATGAGATTCCTCATTCAATGTCATCCATACAGCTTCTATCTGCTGCTCACAGACATTGAACTTTTCCAAGTGTGTATCACAAGAAAACTGCACAAATGGTGCTATGAGTTGAAGATGATTATCTCAGAATAATGTCTTCGTCAAAGTAATAACATATCCACATTCACTCAGGCTGCTTAAAATATGGTTAAACTACAAACTGTTTTCAAAATAAAACATTTATAACATGGGAAAGACTTGTAAAAAGACATGGAATCATTGTTTTAGATAGTGCTGTTGAAGAAGAACAATGAACGATGATTTACAAAAAAAGATTCAACTATTATATATCAGATTAAATATTTACAGCTACAAATATCTTTGTTAATTTTGAGTTTGCAAATAAACCAATGATGGGCTTATAAATTAAGAAAAGAAGGGGAAATTATATTGAAAATTCCTTTTAATTCACATTTTTAATGTTCTTGTTTTGCTTTGTCTTTGTTAAATTTTTTCCTTTGTATTTTGTATTTTAATCTTTTGAATAAAATAAAAATTTAAGCCAAAAAGAAAAGAAAATTATATTGAAAATTCAGAAAGAGATAATGTATTAATGGATAATGCAAGGATACAGAACACTTTTTATGACTTTTATTCCAATTTCTATAAAAGGTAAGATGTTTTCTTGGAAAAGCTTGAGAAGAATCTTAGAAAACAGAATATACCAAACTCTCACAATCCCAGTGACAAATTATGAATAACTCACTATTATGGAAATATAGGAATCCATAAAAAAATAAAATAAAAGAAGGAAGGCACCTGGACTGGATGGATTATCAGGTTGTGATTGTAAATGTTTTGAAGATCAATTTCTGCAACATTTTAGAAAATAATAAATTCTGTTTTATCGGAAGATGTAATGGTAAAATCACAAAATGAGACCAATATTGCAGGAAGAAAAAGGCAAGATTTAACTTCTACTAAGAATTATTTTAAAAATTCTTATTGAATAATAATTATAAAATGTTTATGTTAAATTTGGCTTATTGATTAAAAAAGAATCTGCAAGATTTTATATTTATGATGATCAGTGTAGATTTTTATCTAAAAGACAACTTTAAAAAACAGTGTGAGAACTGTATAAGATGTAATACAATAGCATATGAAAAAGCAAGCCACTTTAATTTTTTTATATGCAGAGAAAGCTTTTGATAATTTGAATTGGGCTTTTTTGTTTAAAGTTCAGTAAGACATTTTATTCAAAGATTCAAGTCAATGTACACATCTCAGAAGCTTTGATTATTATAGTTGACAGGGATCTAACTAAATTATGTGATATCTGGAAGGCGATAAGACAAGGTTGTTTTGTCCTCTGTTGTTTATTTTGAAGTTTTGAATAGAGACATCAGATAAGATGAGAAGATAATAGGTCCAAACATTTAGAAAGAGACTAATAAGTTGACAGTTTTTGAGAATGATTTTGAAAGGGATAGAAGTTTTGATTAAAAAATTGGAGGACTTTGACGCACTAGCAGCTTTTAAGATTAATTAAAAAAAAGAGGTTGATAAAAATATGAATCCATAAGATTAAGAAGATTTAATGAAAAAATATGGTTTTGAAATTGAGAAAAGGGTTAAATATATGGGTGTACTTTAGCTAATATGAATTGTACTTTTTTCTCCAAAATAACCTTGTTAAGGTATAGAATTAAGTTTTAAAAAAATATGTTGAGATGAGAAGAATAACAATTGCCATTGCTGGGAAGAATTTATGTGACCACGATGAATGTTTTGTCTAGAATATTATTTCTATTTCAGACAATATCTACACTGACACTGATGTACCATTTAATGGCAAAAAGATATCATTGAATTTGTCTGGCAAGACAATTAAATATAAATTGCTGCAGGATGCTTAAGAAAGAGGTGGATTAGGATTATTATATTTCATATTTGATCATATTACATTATCAGATTATCATATTAGATTTGATATTTCTATATTGATCATGTGAAGTGTTAATACCACTTTATAATGCCTTGGTAAGGCCACACTTGGAATACAGCATCCAGTTTTTGGTCGCCACAATGTAAAAAAGATGTTGAGACTCTAGAAAGAGTGCAGGAAAGAGCAACAAAGATGATTAGGGGACTGGAGGCTAAAACATAAAAAGAAAGATTACTGGGATTGTGTGTGTCTAGTTTAATGAAAAGAAGGACTAGGGTGACATGCTAGCAATATCTCAGAGATTGCCACAAAGAAGAGAGAATCAAGCTATTCTCCAAATCACCTGAGGGAAGGGTAAGAAGCAATGGATGGAAACTCATTAAGGAGAAAAGCAACCTAGAACTAAGGAGAAATTTCCTGGTTGAACAATAAATCAGTGGAACAATTTCCCTCCAGAAGTTGTAAATGCTCCAACTCTGGAAGTTTTTAAGAAGAGATTAGACAACTATTTGTTTGAAATGGTATAGGATTTCCTGCCTGAGCAAGGGGTTGGACTAGGTCCCTTCCAACTCTGTTATTCCAGTCTAGTCTAGTCTAGTCTAGTCTAGTCTAGTCTAGTCTAGTCTATCTAGTCTAGTCTAGTCTAGTCTAGTCTAGTCTAGTCTAGTCTAGTCCATTCCATTCCACTGTATTCTGCACCTTTTGGTTTAATATGGATGAAAGAGTGGGTGACTTTGAGAAATAGGTTATTCGAACTGGAGGGATATGATTTAAAATTTGTTTGGCATAGCTATTTGCAGCATAATAGGGTTAATGTAGATTTTAAAAATCATGTTATTAGACATGCCATATTGAGAATTTGAAATGGAGACAAAGCAAGATTGTCTCCTAAAATCCCTTTATGGTTGTCACCCCCAAGAAGCTATTTTTAGAAGAGAATTAAACAATAATGGTTAATTTATGTTGATACACTTTTTTTGCAGAAATTTTAAGTTAAAAACAAAAGAAAACATAGGAGATTATATATGTCCTTGGTTTTCATATTCTCAGCTAGTATAAATATTTCAAATTGATAATATGAATTATAAATTTGAAAATGATAAGACTGACTTTGATGTGGAATTGTGTACAAATGATGATAATACTATTACTAAGATGTACAAACTTTTACTGAAAATGGAAGAGAATGAATGTTAAAGATTATACTATGTACATTTGGATCAACGAGACAATATTAAAGAGAACTTTTCTGAAATGTGTACCACTAGTATTTGATATCTGATAAATTGTTAAAAATGTGTAATGGAATTTAAACTTTTGTTGAAAATGCAAATGAAGATAGATATTTTCATATCTAGTGGATATGTAAGAAATATTGGAATCATACGCATATGTATATATTTCAGAAGATTTGAAAAACAAATGTACAATTGAAACTTGACAATTTTCTTTTAGGGTTAATGGATAAACAGATTGAAAGACCTCACAGAACTTTTTTTATATCTATGACAAAAGTGGTAAGGCTCCTACATGCACAAAGGTGGAAGGACTCACGAATATCTACAGTGGAAGAATGGATGGTGAAGTTGATGGAATTGCAGAGGTGGTGAAATTGACAGCTTTGATAAATAGTCTGTGACCAGTTTTATTTTTACTTGGACACCAACTTTAGACATTTTGTGAGAAACGAAGAAATGAAATGAAATTTTGATTTTGGGATTTGACGAGTAAAATTATAGGGGATTAGAAAATAATATCGACTATTATTAACTCTGGAATAAGAGTTTGTTGTATTTTTTATTTATATCTGTGCCAAAGAAAATTAGAAGATATCCTTTCTTTTTTTTCTTTACTTTTTTCTTTTTTGCACTTTCATCTTGATTTTTTTCTGACTTTTTCTTTTTTCAGTTCTTTTTCTTCTTACTTTATCTTTTCTTCTTGTTTATTTGAAATTCAATATGCACGCACACACATAGTCATACATGCACAATACATATATAAAAAGAGAGAGAGGCATAGACCTTTTAACTTGTTTTAATTCTGTTTTTAAATGTATTTCTTTATGGTTTTATATCTTTTGTTTGTAAGTTTCCCAGAATGTACAATATCTAAATTAGATAGACAGACAGATAGATAGAGCGATATAGATATGTACAGTAGATACATATATAATGGATATACAGCAGTAGAAGATACTTAGGCTGCGGGATGAGTTGGATCAATTCTCTCCTTGCAAAAAAAAAGAAAAGAAATAAGAACATTTTGAGAATCTACAAAGACCTCAGATAGTCCCTTTCTAAAAGTGAAACAAAATTGTTTTCTCTAACTTCACATTACCATAACCCTCTTGTCTAACAGTTTTAGTAGCCTAAAGAGTATGGCAAATGCCAAAAAGGCAGCACAGGTAACATTTTTCCAGCTCCTAGAACTGTCAAATGAAAATCTCAGAGCACCACAACTATCCTGAATCAGGATAATTCCTTTGCTTCCTTCCCACATGAGGAGAATCATATTATCTTCATAGTGCAAAGATGCTTTATATCAGGAGTCCCCAATAGTGGTGGGTTGCCCCCGGTTCGCACCGGTTCTATAGAACTGGTAGTAAAACCAGTGGGAGGCTCCGCCCACCGACCCATCATCAAAATGCTTCTGCGCAGAAGAGCGCGCATGTGCGGCCCCATTGCGAACTGGTAGTAAAGGTAAGTAGAATCCACCCCTGGTCCCCAAACTTTGGGATCTTAGGGACCACCAAGTTCATAATTTTAAATCCTGCAGACCTCTAATACGAATCCAGCACGCCGCTTGCTGAAGTGCCTGGACTGCCAGTGATGGGATGGAGTCCTTCAGGCACTCTCCCCCCTCTCTTTCTCTCTCTCTCCCACTCATCTTGTATCATTCTCTCTCTCTCTCTCATCTCTTTCTTTCTCCCCACTTTCTCTCTCTAATTCTGATTCTCTCATTCTGATTCTCTCTCTCTCTGATTCTCTCTTTCATTCTGTCTCTCTCTCTCTCTGATTCTCTCTCTTATTCTCTCATTCTCTGTCTCTTTCTCATTTTCTCTCATTCTGATTCTTTCTCATTCTCTCTCACTCTCATTTTCTCTCTGATTCTCTGTCTCTTTCTTCCTCTCTCTCTCATTCTCTTTCTCTTTCATTCTCTCTTTCTCTTTCATTCTCTGTCTCTTTCTCTCTCTCTCATTCTCTCTCTTTGATTCTCTCTATGTCTCATTCTGATTCTCTCATTCTCTCTCATTTTCTCTTTTATTCTCTCTCATTCTCTCTCACACCCTCTCTTTGTCTCTCTCTCTCTCATTCTCTCTCTTTCATTCTCTCTCTGATCTCTCTCTCTGATTCTCTTTCTCTCTTTCATCTCATGGGCCAGCCAGTGTCTTGGGGCTAAGAGGAAGTCAAGCATCTCCCCGAGAGACCAAGGTGTGCAGAGCACCAACAAGGGCCAGAAGAAACGCCTGGGAGATTCAGCAAAAGATGAAGCTTTGCTCCTGCTCTGGAATATGAAGCAAATCTCCATTCCCCTCCCTTCCCTTCTCAGGCCAGGTGAGGAGTGACTGGGAATGGAGGGCGAAGGGTGGGGACAGCCACTGGTGGGTTCAGCCGACAGGAAGCTACAGCAGACGGAAGAAACAGCCTGGGTTTGCAGCCACCCATTGCTTTGGCCCACCTGCACCGCCAACCCCCCTTGCACCATTACCTCATTCCAGCCAGCGAGGGCTGTGCTGCAAAGTTGCAAGTTGCACAAACCTCCCTCTATAGTGGAGATTTACAGCCCCACCACAAGCTGCCTGGCCAGTTCCATAATCCAGGGCTTTAGTCACAGGACTGGCCATTGCTCATCCCAGAACAGCTACTCCACCTGGGTGCACCGCGGATCACCAACATTTTCTCGCAGACCACCAGTGGTCCACGGACCATTAGTTGGTGACACTGCTTTACATAGCCAATCAGTTACCCGTATAAATCCATAAAGAAAACATCCATTATATTTTTTTCTTAGCCACTGGTATCCTATAACATACACTCTAGAAGTATAATACAGCCAACAGTGGCAATACCTATCATTCATTCATTCATTCATTCATTCATTCATTCATTCATTCTGTGATGACCCGAGGTGTGGCACAAAGGCAACACAGCCAGAGAATAAGTACAAGTCCCTTTATTAGCTCCAAACTTTGCCCCCAATGTCCTTTTACTCTCCGGTCTGGAGAAAAACCCTTGCACAAACCTGTAAACAGACAAAACTTCCAACCATAATTCCAACAGGGCATGATAAGGTAATTAATCCAGCAGGGCAAGATAGATAAGGAATTCCAGAATTGAAGGATTAAATTAAACCAGTTGGGAGGATTCCAGAAGCTCAGATAAAGCAGTCAACACGCACATGAAGTCAGCATTTGTTCCTGACAACCGCCCCTCCCATTTGCCTCTCCTTTTAAACTCCAGCTCCAGGTGTATCTTGTGAAGGGGATCGGGGCCCTTTCCTCCCTCGTAAGCCATGCAACCCACATTGCTCTCTTCTCCATTTTTCCCTGCGTGCCCTAGGATGAGGAGGGGGTGGGCCTTGGTCTTCATCAGAACCCCCTCTCTCCTTTTTCTAACTCTCCCCTGCTCTGCCCAGCCTGACTTTGCCCTTCCCCAATTTCCTCCACAGCCAATGGAGCCACTCTCTTGCTCTCTGTTAGCTGTTCCTCTTCCATTTCAGAGTCCAACTCCGACAGGGGCATGACACATTCATTCATTCATTCCTAAAGCAAACTGTTGCTCTTATATGACTTAAACATGACTCAAGATAAATATAGTGCAATTTATCATATTGACTGCAGTGGTGGATTTCAAAATTTTTTACTACCAGTTCTGTGGGCATGGCTTGTTTGATGGGCATGGCTTGGTGGTTATGTGACTGGGTGGGCGTGGCCAACTCAACATCACTCACGGCAAGATGGGGCGGCACCTTGCTGTGAGTGACATTGAGTTGGCCAAGCTCACTCAGTCACATGACTGATGCTACAGAGACAGGGTGATTTCTTATGTAAACCCCTCCCCCCTTTGGGATGACAAAATAAAAGCCTGCCTGCCAAACCTGCCTGCCAAGCTTGCTTGCTGAGCAGCCCAGACTGGAAAACGAATGGCTGAGGTGGAGGAACATTTAACAAGCTCCAAACTGTTGCTGCAAGCCTGGGTTTTGTTTTGGGGTGGGGTTTTTTGTTTTTTCCCATGTGCCTCAGAGATGCACTATTTTTTACTGAACAAGTTTTGCACTGCCAAATCTTACTGTACCTTGTTGTTGCGGCACTGCTTGTTGCTACTGTGGTCATCGGGGCTGCCCAAGTAAAGAACCACACTGGCTCCACTCAGGGCGACTGTGAGGAGCAAGAGGGGAAGCCAAGGCACTCAGCCCACAGCAGCCAACTTCACATGTTCTCACTCCTGTGTGCACTTTCCCACTCCGGTTCAGCACCCCCAGCATGCACAAGTAGTGAGAAGGAGGCAGACACCGCACTGAGAATCCGAGAGCAAAAGTAGCAGCAGCGAGGGCAGCAGGGGTGTGTGACATGTCCCTCCACGGTTCCCTCCTGGGTGACAGCCAGGGCTTTGCCACCTCCTCTTTTCCTCAGAGGAACGGTATCTGCCTCCAAGTCCTTGTGGAAGGACATGCACACACATGCCCCTGTTGCCCCTGTTGCCACTACTTTTGCTCTCAACTTCTCGGTGCTCTTAAAATCAATCGCTAGTGCCTCCTTTTTTCCTCAGAGGCATGGTGTCTGCCTCCCTTCTCACTCTTTGCAGAGGGGGACACACACACACACACACACCCTTGTCACCCCCACTGCCACTACTTTTGCTCTAGGCTTCTTGGCACTGTTAAAGTTGATCTTGAAGAGCTGGAAGACGTTTCTTTATATTGCCACCAAATTCATCATTGGGAGAGGTGTAGGCCCTAAATATACAAGAAGTCTTGGGCAAAGCTCTTCCAAAGTTTAGCCAAGTCTTCTCCTCCTTCTTTGCCTTGTATCACAGATCACATGCAAAGTGTGTGCATGAAGCGAACCAGTGGTAACACCGGTTGAAACCCACCACTGATCTGCATACCCTTTCACAGCACTGTCACAGTCCCTCTCAGCCACAGCACAGCGGCTGCATCTCCCCAAAGGGCTGCCTGCCCACCCACTGGCTGGGCTGGACCAGAAGTGGCACATCTCCCATCACAGGTTGGATGTGTGACCCAACCTCGGAAGGTAAGCAGGCATGGGGGACTGCCGGGAAGTCCATGTGGAAGCAGGCAAGCATGGCAGGGCCATGGGAAAGGGAGTAGGCTGCTAGCTCCCTTCCCCATGGCTGTGCAGCCCCAACATGCTTGCCTGCCTTCCACACAGCCTTTCCGGTGGTCCCCATGGCCAGGCCCATTTGCCTGCATTCACAAGCTGGCTATGCGAAAGGTAGGCAAGCATGTGGGGTCCACTCAGCTGTGGACCGTGGGGAAGGGAGTAGGGAAAGCCTTCACAAGCGGGCCTGGCCATGGGAGGGCCGTGGGCCATGGGCCACAGGGAAGGGAGTAAGGGAGGCAGGCTGGTCTGGTAGGGGGCAGGGGCAGTTAGCTAGGCTGTGACTCTGAGGCTTACCTGGCAGGCAGATCAGGGCCACTCAGTTGGGATGCAGCACTTCAGGCAGGCAAGCTGCAAGCAAGGACTCACACAGTAAAAGTGAGGAGTGACAGGGCGGGGCAAGAGGAGGACAGGGTAAGAGAGTATCAGGTGGGGCGAGTGAGTGTCAAACAGGCAGGCGGGGCGAGCAAGCAGCAACTGGGTGACCGGTTCGAGGGCGTAGCCAGCCAATAGTCGCTACTGGTTCAGCAACCCAGGCCAAATTACTGCTACCGGTTCATCCAAACCGTTGCGAACCAGTAGAAACCTACCATTGATTGACTGTCTTATTGTAGAATTGGGATTTCATGCAAATAACTATTTTAATAGCTGCATGACATAAAAAATGAAAATGATAAAAGCATCTTTTTTTCTTTCTAACACTTACCCACTCACTTCATGCTTACAGATCCAAAAAGAAAAAAGTGGTTTATAAAGTGAGATCAGAAACTTCACTGATGCATTCTGAAAGTAATAGTTGTATATACAGTATCAAGTGATTAATGTGATCTAGTTTCTAGGGGATGATAAATTCATGGATAGATCTGAGCACACACCTAATCCTCTAATTGTTTGATATGAGCATTCCTGAGAAACATACTCTTTGCATAGACTTAAAACTGACCCCATGTTGACAATATCATATCCACTGTTCCATTTGCCCAGCCCTCTCTGGAAATATTTAACTTCCTTGGTTTCCCATGCTTCACTAATCAGAAATATTGCATGTCAACCCTGAACTACAAATATTCTTCTTTATTAGAAAATACTTCCCGTCTTTTGATCTTAAATTCTGGATAATCAAGAAGCCAGGAAGAGACATGTAATTAAAAAACCAATACTACCAAAAGCCATATAATGATAAAAGTCTAGAACTAGGATGATACAAGGCATAAATCTTAATCTTCCCTCAAGTGTGGAAAGAGGGAATTGGAATGATTTTTAACTCAGATGAGACAGATTATGGCATTTTATTTCTGATTAAAAATCGTTCATTGAACTTGATCTCCAATACATAACTAGAATTTCAGACCATTGAGTATCCCAAAAATGGGACAAACTTGTTAAAGAAAAATGACTTGACAGGGCTAGATTTGGAAACAGATAAGTTTTGATAAGATCAGGAAAAGGGATAGAAAAAGAGAAAGTATATACTGTATATCACTCACTTTTTCTTATGGTGTAATTCACTGTGTAATGGTGCTCTTAGCAACTGATTATTTGAAGGACCACCTCTCCCCTATTACATCTACCTGGCCTACCATGGTTGAAGGTAAAGCATGCTATGAGTCTTATCGATTAAGGATTGTCCTCTGGTGGAACTATTAAAAAGGGACTTCTCAGTGGTGGCTCCTTTGTTATGAAACATCATTTTCCCTCAACATCCTGCTCCTTTTCTGAAAGGCCCTAAAAATGTGGCTTTGTCAGCAGGCCTGGGGACCACAAATAGAAACAGAGCCAATCAAGTGGCTAACCTAATTGTGTTGTTGCTGCCATGGGGTGGGGTGGGGGAATAGAGTTTTTTAATGTTTTTATTGTATGATGGATCTTTTAAATTTTTAAATGTTATAAGCTGCCCTTATGTGTGAGTTGGACAGCTATATAAATTTGTTTATTATATAATAAAATAAATCTTCAGTTAAATGTCCTTATTTCAATTCTTATTTTATAACAGAATAATAGAGCTGGAAGGGGCCTTGGAGGTTTTCTAGTCCAACCCCCTTCTCAGGTAGGAAACCCTTTACCACTTCAAACAAATGATTATTCAATCTCTTCTTAAAAACCCCCAGTGTTTGAGCACACACAACTTCTGAAACAAGTTATCTTCCATTAACTACTGTCTTTATCAAACTTTCCACTTTGCGCCTGTTTTTGTTTTATTTAACTTTAACTTTTCTAGCTGCACTTGTTTTCAAGTTGCCCTTTTCCCAGGTTCATTTGCACCTTTCACAAAATAACTTGTTTCTGTTTCTTTAATTCCTTTTCAAATTGTTTTTCCATTATTTCTTAAATCTATAAACAATGTAGCTGTGTATTTGTCTTGTCTTTTATCCTTTCAGCAGTTTTACTTTTTCCTCACTTACATTTAAGATGAGCAACAGGAAGAAGGGGGCGAACAATTAATCAAATTGTACTGACAGAAAGTTTACTTGGAACTTGGACAATATGCAAAAATGCTCTGAGTGAGTTGATTGTTTTAGAAAAGTAATCTAAGAATCTCTGAAGCAATTTCTGCAAAAGTTGGTATGCTAAGATCCCTGATCTTTCTTTTAAAACTCATTAAATAACTAATAAAAATAAAACTTACAATGCTATCTGTTATTTTTGAAAATGAGAGGCTGGGGCTTGTTTTTCCCAATTTTTGCTTAGGAGTTGGGAATGAGCAAGAAAAGACTGTCTTTCAGACTGAGATGGCTACCTTTATTTCTACAGCTAAGATTCTGGGAAGCCCTTATCCAGTTAGTAAGTTAAAAAATGCTACTGAAAGGAATTCTAAAGGAATTCTGACATACTCTAAGTATGAGGTAAAGCAATAGAAAGAGCGCATTAAACATTTCAGGAAATTAAAAAATAGATTCTGGCCCAGAATTACTTAAAGTGTAATTGAACTCTACAGGATAGTTTTATACGCTGCACTTATTGGTTGTTGTTGCTTTATGCTTTAATTTCTACCAAACATTAAGAAACATTTGGATTTTTTTGTGCAAATGTGAGTCTACTGCTATTTTAAAGATTACTTTAAAGACTGAAGTGGGGGGATTCTTTGCCCAGGAATATAATAAATAAGAAATGGATGGCATGAAAGCTGGGGAGATGAATTAACTGGCTTACATAGAAATAGCCACAGATGCCTTTTGGGAATCTCCTGAATGGCCTTTTCATTGCTGCCTTATGATCACTGTCATGCCAGATTCATTCAGATACAGATCCTGTATGAAATGCTAATAATAAATAGGGTACAATCTCCAGGCATACATTATCTCTTGGGAAATTAAACAATTTTACTTGCAGCTGTTGACAAACACTCTTTCCTATTAACATGGTGACAATTAAAATATTAGCAAGCATATTAGCGTGTAAGAATGTTCCTTCTCCATTAAAATAAATAACCTTGCAAATACCTATCTGAAGTTGTGGCCATCAAATACTGCTTGGAGACTTGGCATAGATAGCTTGTAGGAAATAAAAGCTCTGACTAAGTTCAGGACAAGGAGAATAAAAACCCAACAAAATTTCAGTGAAGTCCCAGAACTCCTTCAAAAGTTTCTCCCACTACTTTTAATTTTCACTGAGACATTAAGGGTGTGTGTGTGTGTGTGTGTGTGCGCGCGCGCATATGTAATGTGAGTGCACAAATGTATTTGCACTGGTCCTCCCCCGATCATGCTATGGTCAAATGCATTCTTTCTCCAAAAGTGTTGATCACATCTAATCTAATCCATAAGGAAGATTCTTATACTGCTCTTACCTCCCAGAGGAATGAACTTTCAATGCAAATTAGCCAACTTCCCCAGCCACCTCACCTCCAAGTTATTTATTGGAAAATGAATGTGGGTTTATTTATTCACCAGCGCTTTCCCTGTAGTTGTCAGCTGCAGCAATACACATTGATGTATTATTTAAACCCTTCCACTTATTATTCTTATGCTCTACTTTATTCACATTTTAATTTTGTATTTTTCCATATTTATTATTGCAACTGTGACACTACTTTGACATTAAAAAAATTAAAAACTGTAAAAATGAACAAGACAGACAGCAGACCCATGTTTCTTGTAGTGTCTTCACAGCTAAAAAGGGTAAAAATCATTGAATTTTAATTACTTTGTTGTATTTTAACTTTTTTATATTGAATAAAATTCATTTTTAAAATAAAACAAAAAAGAATTTTAATTACTTATTTTTTAAAAAAAAATCAATCTCCTCTCCCATTAATACACAAAGAGCATAATTTGTAAAATTGTTATCAAATAATCAACTTTGTATCTGTCTAAATAAATCCTCTGAAAACCCAGTTTAACAATGGTATCACTTCATACAAAATATCTACTTTCATGATTAATGGATTGATCTGATATCCAATTTACAGTCTCACACTCAGCTGACCTCTCCACGAAGAACAAATTTGCACACGATTTCTAACATCCACATTGTGTTGGTTAGACCCTGTAAGTTAAATAATCACACTATGTTAACAAGAGATTTTTGCCTAGTCAGCTGAGGAAAATACTACAGATGTTAAGCAGAAGCTAGATTGCACTCTTAGGAAAAAATAAATGTTTTCCCAAATTGATCTCAGGTTGATGTAACAAGGCATTGTTGTGTTCTTAAACAGAAAGCATACTTAAGAATCACTCTATAAATATTGTTTTTTATTGTTAAAACATCATTGTTAAGGTATTGTTGACAGATGTCTTCCTTTGCACATGCATGAATTCACTTTTATACTTGCATGTGCTTGGTGTACATGGTGAGACATAGTGGTTCTTCAGAATTAGTGGAACGAAGCCAAAAGAAATATGTTATCTTCAACTAAAAAATTATGAATAACTATTGTCTATTTGTGGTATTCCTGTCTTGAGCCTAACACATGCCTATGTCTTTCTTCAATTTTGGGGAAAATGGAACTTATATAGCATCAAGTCTGGATGATATGGTAGACAATGATATGACAGTGAGATCTGACTTTGCAATTTCTTTTTTAGTGGCTTGAGTGATATCATGCTCACTGTCTCACTACAGCAAAAGTTCCTTCTTGTGATCCTGAACTGTGCTTCAATTTTTTTCTAAATTTAAATGTTGTAATGTAGGACTCTCAGTTGATAGTGGTGTCAAGAAAAAGGAAGTCCATGTAAACTGCATTATCTGCATTTTAAAAACAAAAATCCTGTCTCCATGAGTTTTCCTACTGAAAACTGGACTTTGAATTTTATTTTGTTTTTCATGGATATTCCATGGATTAATTATATATTCCTGGGCCCGTTTCATTGGCCACAACAGTGCTGTAAAGAAATCCATCATCTTCATTTTTAAATAGTACAATAACTTGCTGGCAAATTTCAATTTTTGCCATCATCATGCAAGGAACCATCTTGTACTAACCTTCCACTACTGAAGATGTTCATGATGTTTACATTTCTTCCTGTGAATGCCAGGCCTGACAATAGGTTTCATTTGAGTGACCCACAGGTTGTCCTTAATCAGCTCATCAAAGTTTCTTGTGTGAAACTCACTGGTTGCTGCTATAGGTCATCCATTTCATTCTTCATTACACAAATCAGCCATTCATGGTTCATCATATGGACCATTTTTTTGGTCCAATGATGACCATGTAAACATAGTCATCAGGGATAAATTTAAATTGGAGGGACACTTTTGGGAGTCAAAAATTCAATCAAAGCACACAAGCAATACACACATTAAATTTTCTTCATGGCAACTACCTGCCAAATAAAATGAAAGAACAGGTGCTAGCACCAGCTGTTGGTGGTATATGTATGTGTGTACATGTGTGCATGTGAATGCACACACCTGATAGTATTTTCTGCAAAACCCTCTTGTTGGGTATGGTGTAGGGTGTTTGAAATAGCAACAAAACAGTTGAGCAATTGGCTTGTCAGAAAGGAATAGCTGGCTCTAAGTATGGAACAATTCTGACACTTTTCAACCAATCCTCAGAGGATAATAAAGAAATAAGGACAAAATGAATTTATCCCTCATGGGCCTCCCCTTAAGAGTTTAAAAGCAAAATATTGATTTTGAGTTACCCTGCTTCAACTCAGCTTCACTCTCATGATCTTTTTATTCCCTGGAATATTGCAAAGTCCATTTCTTTTGTTTTTAGGATTTTCTTTTTTTCAAATCATGATGAAATTGGCATGCTAACCTTCCTGTATCTAAAAACATTGTCACTTGACACCCTGAAGATTTCCAGCAACTCTAACCATTTATGACATCTTTAGCCACATATCTATTATGTTCAAAACAGATAAAATGGATGAATTGATTGAGACTAAAACCCTTGACAAAATCTCTCAGTGGTCATCCAAGATGGTCTCTTGGTGTTTTATAGAGCTTTTGCTTCCACCACAAATGTCATCTTTCTGGATTCTCCACTTTGTGTTTGAACTCGATCTACCTGCTCCCGATTGCTTTAGCTGTCAGTTGGATTGGATGTATCCATGGTATGGATGATTGAGTATAATTGTTATGTGTGGAAAAAAAGGGGGGAGGTATTTTTATGTTTTAAATGGCACTAAGTGTGCAGTATATTGCTCAATTAACCATGCACATTTTCAGCTGACAAAATTTAAAATAGATTAATTTAATTTAGCAAAGTTATGCTACATGTGATGATTTTTATGGATCTTTAGAACCAAAATTCAATGGCAAAACATTGAAATTTGGCAGCGCTGTTTTCAGATTGCTTTGGAGGAGGGAAATAACCCCTATCCATTCCTTTAATATTTTCCCACCCACAGAGTTAAAAAAAGAAAATAATAATTTTAATTTAAAATGCTGGATAAAAGTGCTGTGCAGCTAAAAGTACCTCTGTGAGAGTGGTGTGCCTGTTCAAGGTTTGAAGCACTTTTTCTAAATATTTTTCAAGTTTGTTTCAGCTTTGTTAATGTGGAGCTGAACTATGAGTTGAAGCTTTACTAAAAAATTCCCATGGACCTATAGAGGAATGGAGGAGCAAAGGAATGACCTATCCCTTGTTTCTGTAATTATTATAGCATCCTAGCTACTATGGTACCATAATGAAAAAAAGAAACAGGGAAGGCGATGGGAAGGCATCCATAGATGCGTATATCTGGGGAAACGAAAAGAAAAGCACAGAGACTAATGAGGAGGAAAGAACCCTAAATGGAAAAAGTAGGCCCTTGGTAGACTGATCCACATAGGAGCCAAGCATTGAGGATTATCTTACCTGCAGGACGAGAAGGACAAGCAGCCAGAAAATCAGGTGTTATAATAATTTTAACACACCATCCAGATCCACCATCAGTCCAGATTGGAATTTCTGAAGTTGGCTTAAGATACAGTCATGTAAGACAAGCACTTTAGGCTGGAAAATTGCCCCTAAACACTTAGTGGTTGTTTGACTGGTTTTACTAATAAAAAAATTCCAATGTAAAACATTAATAAATTGCAATTAATTAATGGACAAAAATCCAATCAATTATTTTGCCCTGCTGCCTCCCATAAGGAAATAAACCACCCTTCCACAATCTGAGTCATTTACATGGCTTTGAATTGCAAAGAAGTTACTATTTTGATAGTGACCCTGGGTCACTATCAGGGTCAGAAAGGGACCTAAAATATAACTAGACAAGTTTCACACTAAGCCATAGTTACTTTAACCATGGTTTACTGGATAGCCTCAGTTGCAACATGGCTCAGATATCACAATATCTATGTTAAGACAGTCTTTATTTTATATGCATTTAGATTAATGTGTCAACAACACAAAGAACTAATTCTTCTAAAATAAATCAGTTGAAAAGCTTGTATATAACCACTTTAGAACTCTTAGATTTAAAAAATTTAAAATGTTAATTTGGACTAGCAGAGAAATTGGGGATTGCCATCAGTTGCTGTATTCCTTCAAATTGTTTTTTGAGCAATTCTGAGGTTTCTGAAATAAGAAGAACAGATTCATGGGCTCTTAATTATCTGCAAATGGTTCTGATTAACAAGTGAATATGATATTTGCAGCACATTAAGATGGCAATATACAAATCACAATTTTCAAAGGATTCAAACTAGGACATGATTTAATCCTTTTAGACTATTTTTTTTAAAAAATCAAAATTTTAGTACTTCTTTTTTCTCCTCCAGTACAAGATTGAGCTCAGATCTTTTTATAGTGGGTCTAGTGCTGTTTATTTTTATTTTTATTCACACATTGCATAAGCACAATGAGTTTAACTCATAGATCTTTAAGACTATGGTTTAGACAGGCTGTCCTAAGCTGTAAGTGAATTCAGTTATCACACTAGGACATGATGTAATAATAGTTTTTGAATAAAATATGATTTATTGAAGTGGTAAACTGACATAACACATTAAATCAAAACAAAACAAACTACCTTACAGCTTAGTCACAATCTACGCAATCAACCATCTATGATATCAAAAATAAATGCAGGTCTATTAAATTTGATGTACAACTAAAATATAAAATTCATGTTCAAGCTATATTTTTGTTAGTTCAAGATGTCTTGAAGTCTATTGAGCAAACCCCTCAATAGGAAAAATATTTTAACAAAAACATTTTTGATTAGCTAAACAACTGTCAGGCAATCTTTATATTAGTTGTTTTCATTATCTATTACAGGCACATATTTTTATTGTTCAGTATGGCAGCATAAAAAAAGAGAAAATATTTTAACACTTTCCTAGCACAATGAATTCCTATCCATTCTAAGTCATATTATGCTCAATGGAATTCCCTCATGAGTAAGTGAATAAGAACTGCAGCTTCCATTACTGTAAAATTAAAAACTCACAGAAGGGGATACAACTCAGTTATAAGATATAGCTTTGGAAGGCTTTAAATAAGATATATAAGATATATAGATGTAAAAGATGGAAATGCAGTAGAGAATTAAACTATAACTGTTTAAATCGGAAGAATTAGAGTTTTATTAAGTTACAATTATCTGTAGTCATAAAAGGGACTACAGTACTAAAAAAACAAGCAATAAGCTTTTGACAAGCAAATTTTAATTGGAAACAAATTTAATTTATAGTTGCAACTTTAAAGTGTCATCTTTGAATAAAAAATATCATAAATACTGTGAAACAATCCTGCAAAAGCTTTTGTCCATTTAAAATTGTATCTTGCTTCACTGCAGTAATCCATAATGCATAAAATAAAAAGTGTTAATCAAATATTTTACAGGACTGGGGTCATTTAATTTTCAACTTCTTAAAGAGTTTTGCTTTAAGACACATCATTGGAGACAGAACTATGTGATAATTAATAATATAATCAAGCTGTTAGTAGCTGCCAAGCATTTTTTGCCTTGCAATATAAAATGGAATTAACATTTCTTCCAGATTGGTGGAAAAATGAGGATCATTTAATTGTTAATAATATAACGTATATTAATAAATTATTTCAATCTTTCTCCATTTTGTCACTCTACAATTGGGAATTCCAATTCCCAGAATCCCTGGTTGAAATGTTTCATTCCATCACAGCTGGAGAGACCAGTTTAAGAAAGCATGTTTTATGTAGAGTTTTAGAGAACAATTGAATACTCATTTTACAGCTGTGCATGCTTCAAAAACGATTCAGAAGTACCTTTACTTTGTACAAGCATCCTTAAGAACTGCATTAAATCTATTCTATTTTAATCAGCCCATTCATTAAAGCAGCACCTTCATATATCAAACTCTTACATGAATATCATTAGGGAGGCAAATTGGTAAATGGTGAAACTTATATACTGATTTCAACATATAAATGCCAAGCTTTATATACTGCCATCAAAAAATTAGCATTCAAGTACATAATTGCAGCAGTTATGTACTTAACATCAAAATATGTGTGTCATTTTTTTGTATCATCATGGTTTGCTGCTGAGGACATATTCTACGAATATATGCTTTTGTGTGCAACAGACACTTAATCCAACAAGATTCATACTCAGAAAATATAGAAGTTGCACAGTGATTAAAGATGATAATAGGCAGTGCTCGAGTTACAACTGTAATTGAGCAATTACAGTGGTAAATCATAAAGCTCATAAAGCAGATCGCCACTGCACTTGACCCAATTTTACAACCATTCTCACAGAAGTCATTAAGCAAATGTTACTGTCATTAAATGAACCCATTGTTTGCCATGAGTCAGTTTGCTGGAAACTGGAAGTAAACACCAGTTTCCAGTAAAGTTGTTGTACACTGTGATCACATCACTGTAAGCACTGTAAATAGCTGTAAATATGGGCTGGTTGCTGACTGTCCAAAATGTGATCAGATAACCACGGAAAAGGGGGACATCAGAACTTTGAAAGCAACCCATAAGTAGTATTGGAAGGAATTTGCTAGAACTTCAAATGGCCACTAAGTGACTGGTTGTAAATCAAGAACTACCGGTAGTCATAAGCTATTTAGAACAAACCAATGAAATCATAGAGAAGACGTTTTGGTGGAATTGGGTTCCATCTAATATTTTTGCAGATTCTGATCCAGCAAGTGATACTAAAACTACATTGGAATTATGTGGAATCAGCATAGTAGATGGAGAAAAGATTCATAGATGTTATACTTATTATCTAAACTTTATTAAAGATTTAACAGAACTTCAGGGCCTTTCTGAAAAACATGGAGACAAAACATTTATTTGACACTGACACTGTTACAAACACACACACACACACACACACACACACACTTCTCACTGCAGTAAATATTGATATAATTCTTCTGAGCCCTAGCCTAAGAAAACTTCCATTTCTCAGGGAGACCTATTTAGGAATATAAACTAGACAACCTATGATGCTTTGCATCATAATTTTAGAGATATTTCTCAATGTCTTCAACAACAGCTAAGCTTCTAATGTACTGGAAAAGGTCTTAACTATTCAGAGATGTATCTGCCTTGAAAAGAATCCATGTTGAACTATATAGTACAATCAAACATCAAAAGTTGACCATATGATATGTTTTATGACATTTTGTATATGTTATAAAATGTTATACAATATTTCCTATATCATAAAGCATTGTATATAATTTGCCAAATTTCAATTCCATGATAATCCTGGGTCCCAAATTTTGGATACATTAAGTAAGCTAGCCCATTTGAAGTAACTTGGTGAGTGTTTTGCCCTATGGTGCACCATTTCACTCACTAAAGGTTATAAACACAAGAATTTTTACAAGAACACAAGAATACTACAAGAATGTAGTATACTAGACAAACTGTGCCCCATTGGTCATCTTTTCAGAATTATTTCTTTATCAGATTCCTCAATATTTTCAACATTGACAAAACCTCTATATACTACTTCACTGGAAAAGATGAGATAAATCGGAGATATATCTGCCTTGTATCTGCCTTGAAAATAGTGTCAGGGTTCCAAGTAACACCCCCAACAGAAGTGAAACTCTAAGGCAGGCATTTTCCTCAAACTCTTCAGGTGCAGGCTGAACGTCCTTGACTTCCAGGGAAAAGAATGTTGTTATGGCTATACATCTCCATCCAATTCTCCTCCCAGTTCCCACAACATGCCCATCCACCAACTGTGGCAGCCCTGAAGATCCAAAGTTAAAGATGGCTCCTGGGCTGACAAATAGCCCATGTTGAATTGCATAGCACAAATACAAAATGTATTTTGTATTACGTCAGTAACAGTTTTATGATAAATTTTGTCACTGAAAATTTGCCAAATTTCAATTCCAAAGGAGTCATGGGTCCCATCCTTTTTATTGGCATGACTTTTTTGCCCCCCATTTCCTGGGGACAAAACAAAACCTAGCACAAAAAAACTAGAAGTTAACTGGAAATTTAGGTCATACTTTGTGACATTTTGATAATTCCAGCCAAAATTTTAGGAGGTTGCCTACAAACTAATATGCCTACATTAATTATTGTTTTAAAAAAGTTTGTTAAATAAGCAAACTCTGATTTCAATAGGGAGATCTTGTTGTAGGGTAAAGGCACTGAAAGCTCTAAATCTAGTTATTAAAGTTATAATGCAGCCAGGTTTGTTTAAGTTTAAACCACAGTCAAAATCAGCTGTTTACTGATGTGTGTGTGGTGAGGAAGGTAGCACTGTTGCTCAAAGACAGCAGGAAAATACTAAATAATAGTAAATATGGCAAGGGTGCATTTTGAAAATCTACTGGCAAAATGGAAAGAAGATGTGATGTCATTAGCAAAACCACTTTGCTTAGTAAATAATACAGAAGTAGTTCATAATCCGTGTTGCTACTCTCCAAGGTGCTGAATGGTCACATAAATAATTCATTCTGCTTTGCTTGAAATATGGTGGAAGCAACAAGTGTTTGCTATAAAAGATAGGTAAGACCAATCAATGAAGAAAGTGACTAAGGATATATAATCTCATAATTTAAAAAATGCTTACTCAGAAGTAAATTCCACCCAATTCAACAGGATCTATAAACAAGTGGTTTGGGAAAAGCAGTTTGAGATGATAATCCCAATTCTTGCATGAAAGTGGGGAATAATTTGTTAAGACTGACATACAATTTTCTATCTACTATAAATGAGAAAGGTTCAGAATATCATTTTGCATCTAAAGACTTTTCCAGTATAACAGCTTCTTGTGTATACTAGATTTAAATTCTTTTGATGTCTGGACTTCGAAACCACACATGATATCAAAGATTCAAGATTCCAAAGCAAATTAGGAGGAAGTAATGTGGAGGAAGATATATCTTAAAATATCAACTTATTTGGATTTCCCTAAACTCAGCATACCAAAATTGTATCTGAACTTTTATAAAGCTACTAGTTCAGGAGAAAAGGATAGAATCCAGCAACGCTGTCCTTTAAGTTGTGAAGAGACCCATATCTCATTGTGATTAGTGTTGCTTAAAGGTAAACCACTATTTATTCCCAAATAATTCATTTTCAGTTGTCTATTTTTAAAATGAAATGTTGATCTTTCACTGTTTTTACTTTTCAGTGAGAAAACCTTCTTGGACATTTAAAATTAATTTTAAAATGAAACAAGACAAAGTTAATTGTTTGGTGAATTGAAATCCTGTACAAAGAAAACCCAGGTAAGGTTTTATTTATCATGTGACTATATGGAAATGGTAGCACTTTTCTATTAAAAGTGATGGAGATCTTGTCTACAAAACTGGCTGCCAACAGTAGAAATTTGCTGTCCTTCAGAGTATTAACTCGATTCACACCATGTTTTAAGCTAAGCCAATATGAGATATTTTTTTAATGATCTACCCATAGTTAAACAATCTAAGATTTACCCTTAGATTGGCTGGGTTTATCCAAGATCTGGCTGTAAATCCAGCCAAAAACCTGAAATAGTCAGCAGAGAAGCTTATCTCTTACATGATAGTTTTATCTCACAAAAGGACATATTCTCTGTAACTTACAATAAGAACTTGCTTCATTTATATAGAAAGGAGGAACTAACCAAGGAAGAAAGACTGCGTCTCACATGTTCATGTCTAACTACATTTCAATAAAATCAACGAATTTTTGTCCAGCATTTCGTAAAACAAGTGGGAATGTATGTTACATATCTTAAGATCTTTTTAAAGAGTTAATTTATAAGTGTTTTCAATCGATGCAATTTAATTGATACATGTACTCACTTAAGGTGAAACCAACACGCAGGGGAAAAAAACGTTCTTCTGATCTTCCATGTTCTTTAATAAAAAGTTAAGGTTAAAGCTGTCAGTCTGAAGAATTATTACCAATGATCCCCTATTTTTTAAAGCAGGAGCTTTGCACATCTTGCAAGCACTCCAAAAGACCTGCTTCGTTTCGCTTTTAACTGGTATATTGTTTTTTAGGAACGAAGTTTGAATTTCTCTGGCACTTGACAAAGAGGGCAACACTAAGCTTTAAAACATATTACTGTACAGCCGCGATCAATCTCATTTTACGGTACTTTCCTTGTTTGGTTTGTTAACTGGGGCTTTTTCGTTACGGTGAATAACGAAGACGCCGCGGGAAGGACGCCCGGTATCCAGACATTGAACTGACAATAAGTCGGAGCTCTCGCCATATCATAGCTCCTTATTCGAATTTTTTAAAGGGGGCCTTCGCTAAACACAATGGGGAAACGTCCACTAATCACGCAGAAATTTGCGCTACGTCCCAGGACAGATTTGGGAAAGGCTTCTTGGTTATCGAGGGAGAATGTTCCGGAATTCCCTCGACTAACGTGTTACTGCTGGCGGCGTCATGCCATTGGGCGTGCTCTTGCGTAAGCTTCAGGAGTGGTTGCGCAAAGGCTCCGGTAATAACGTGCGTTGCGGTGCTGCTTGCAGGTGACCGATTCCAATTCAACAGTCTTCGGAACAGCCAGGGTTCCAAATCAAGGTAAGAGCTATTGGGATCGAATGCTCAGAATGCTAAGTATGCTCAGTACTTTTGGTCCCGTCCTCACTGAAATTTGGTGGACAATCTCATGCTTTTTCTCAGCTGTTTACTTGGGTTATTTTCTATAAAAATCTAGTGTACTCGAAAAATAAAATCCAGTAAGCACAGGCACACAAACAATTCCAAAGCCTACTTCTATTGAGGCTGCATTGGAACTAAAGCTCATTAAATTCAAGGAGACCAGGTTCCAGTCTTATAGATTGCAGCGCAGGCCTTTTTATGACTCTGAAAGTTAAGCCGAATTCAGAGGATCTTCCTCTCAGCTAAAAGGTGCGTGGGATGGCAGCAGCTTTGGTCTGCCTGAATCTCGAACAGCCTACATTAGAATAGCTGGTAGTAAGTATGTGCTTTATATTACTTTTCAAACTAATGATAACTGTTCTGTGCTTCAGAAAGGATTGAAATTATAAGGCCCGGTGGTCGAGGGACAAAGTAGAATTCCTCCTTGCTAATGTCAGATAAAAGTCGCCTTCCATAAGTGCAACAGGAAAATCTCTTCCCTGGTTTCTGTGTTCCCTTCATCCGCTCTTTCCCTCTCAGAGCCCTGAGAAATCCTGGAAGGTTCGACCCGTAGTACTCCCTAACCCACACCTCTCACACACATACACAAACCGGGGCAGCACTAGACCGGGGAGGGCTCCACTTTTTCAAGGGCCAGGTTCGGCGCCGATGCTGAGGGCGACCCCCGCCGCGTTTTAGGCAAAATGTGGGTCCACCGCGTCTCCCCTCCCAGCTTGGTGGAGGGCGCTGGCGAGCCAAGGCCTCGCCTATTGAAGGACGACGGTGACTTCATGGATCGCGCTGAACTCAAAGGCAGTGGCCCTTCTTTCCTTTGACCCCGAAAGTTGATTTCGGCCTTGCAGAGGTTGGCAGTCTAAGAACCAACCAGTGACACCCACTGACTTCGCTTTCCTTTAAATTGAGAGGAACGCTTTTAAAAGTTCCGTTTTCGCGAAAGAAAAACTTAAATCTGCCTTATTTACAAGAAAACTTTTTCTTTTTTCGGATTCACCGAATTGTTTAACAATGCAAAGAGATGAGTGACTTTAAAAATATACCGCCCTCCAGGAGTCACAGATGACTTGTTTCAATTAGTAACTGTCTAATTAAATTAGTGTCTCCTGGCTCAGCCAATAGGTGGACGAGAATAAGAGAAGTTCGTCTCTGAGTGGAACCGCCTCCAAGCCCCTCCCCGGGTACAAGAAAGAAGCGCGCGCCTATATATATGTATACATGCTCCCGAGCGCGGTCGGGTGCAGTCACTGGCATGGGATTAAAGGGACGGGGGCGGTGGGTGGCTTTCAATAGGTCGCCACAGTGGGCGGCTAACGACCTTTTCTCTTTCTTTAAGACGTCTGGGAAGCGTAGACCTCGGGAGGGGTGAGGTGCACGCTGTTTGCGGCTCTCGCTAGAGCTGTTCTCCGAGAGTTCAGGGACGCTTCAAGGCGGAGGCGAGGGGGGAATCTCCTGGCGAGATGCAATTGGGGGAGCAACTCCTAGGCAGTTCTGCTAATCTGCCGGGTGCCCCATTTTATCCGCTGGAAGTCGCGGGCGGGAGAGCCAGCGCTACCGCGCGACATCTCAACACTGGGTCGCCGCCGCGCCTAGACTTGGAGAAGGGGCCGAAAAAGTTCGGAGGCGCCTCTGTGCCGGCAGCGAGCCTGTTAGGTGAGGCCGAGGCGGCGGGCGACACACCGCCGTTCGTCACTGCCGGCCAGATGCCGTCCAAGGCGGCGGTCGAGGTCGCGGACGGCGGGCGCAAGAGCTCGCCATGTCCAACTGAGGAAGACGTGTTGCCGCCGCCGCCGCCGCCGCCGCCGCCACCACCACCCCCGCCTGCGCGCTACTCTCTAGATGGCCTGAATCCTGAACGGTACTACCTGCAATCTCCCGGCCCGCAGGCTAGTGCCGAGCTGGGCAGTCCGTGCTCGCTTTTCCCGTACGCTGGGGCGACCGGAAGCGCGCAGTCCACCTCCATGTACCAGGCGCCCAGTGGAGCGCGCTACCCCTATGGTTCTGTGCTGACGCCGCCGGGCAGCTTTTCGACGGCAGCGGGTAGGACGCCCTTCGCTGCAGCCGCGAGCACATATCAGTATGGCCAAGGCGCATCTCCCGGTGCTCTCTATAACCCTTACCCGCCAGCGGCGGCGGCGGGGGGCTCCTGCGGCGGCCTAGGGGGACTGACGATGCCCGGCGGGGCAGGGGGGCTCCGTGCCCAGGTTTTCCTCTGCAATCGGCCGCTCTGGCTGAAGTTCCACCGACATCAAACCGAGATGATCATTACCAAGCAGGGCAGGTAGGTTTTGATGACGAGTGGCCGTTTCGGAGTGCAGCTTTCCTGCCGGAGCATATCTGTTAACTACTGCCTTCCTGGGGTGGGTAGCAAAAGGAGAACGGAGCTGCATCCCTCTCTAGTCCGGATTTAACTTTTGGGTGAAAGCAATTTCGAGTGCCCTAGAAACATCTGGTTTCAAAGACGAGTAAATTCGTTTCTTCGAAACCAGTCTGTTAGGTTTGGAAACGAGCATTGGAAAGGAGAATTAGTCGATCCAGTTGCACTCAAAAGAGAGAAGAAATCTGCAGCAAATGACTTTGGGATCCTGGCTACCCTTATAAGTGAGTTCTGGTTTTGCTTTTTTTAATGGGCTCCCTGGTTTCATTTCTTTCCTATTTCAAAATTCCAATCCTACAATCTTTTTTCATGAAATACTATTTCTTCATTCTCCTGAAGCCAGTGCACACACCCTGCTGTAATCAGATTGGATTCTAAGCACTGGTGCTACATTTATGTGTTAAAGTGCATTAGAATCCATACCAGCTCTGATTCTCTTGGAAAGAGACTTTCCTTTGGCATTCTGATTTTATGAATCTCAATTTGCCTTTTAGTTTTAATATGTTGTAACAACCTGACTCTGGCACCATTTGTTTGGAAATTGATCTGATCAAAGTTGCTGGGAAATCACACCACTGTTTTCTCATGTTACTTAGCAAAGCAATTTGTATGACTGAATTTTATATTTTAAGATTTCAGGAAGACCAAATAATCCAATTTCAGCAAAAACAAACTCTTTCCAAGCAGGTCTTTCCCCCACCCCTATGAGAGGGTATGATTATGGGAACTTGAAGTGGAGTTCTATACTTTAGCTTCTATTTCCCGTCCTAAAAATTAAAATTGGTTTCCTTGATAAATTTCAGCAGAATGCTTACTTTTCCCCAATGGGTTTGTTTTGAATAATATTTAGAAACAGTGAATGGCTTCAGTGCAGAGAATAATACCTGTCCCAGAAAATCAGGGTTTGAAGTTCAAAAGTTAAAATTCCAATCCTCAAAACTGATGATGAAAATGGAGGTCTGCACATTTACATAGGATAACTGGAGAGCAACTGCTAGAGGATGCTGATTCTCCAAAGCAGGATTCTGCTAGGTGATGGTGAGGTCTTTTCTTTCCTGCATCTACTCGGATGCTTGCAGAAGAGAGGATATTTAGAGCCAAACCCTCTCCTAGCGACTCTAAATATAAAACCTGCAAAGGGACCACCATCTGCCTCCTTTTCTTTGCCCAGGTGCTAGCCAAGGCTGAAACATGCTGCCAGAGGGACTCTGCAGGAGTTTTTGGCAAATAGCTGCAGGCTACTTCTCTAAAAGTCCCTTTTTTCTTTCTCTTTCTCTTTCCCATTTCAGGCGGATGTTTCCTTTCCTGAGTTTCAACATAACAGGCCTCAATCCTACTGCCCATTACAATGTTTTCGTGGAAGTAGTGCTTGCAGATCCTAACCATTGGCGCTTCCAGGGAGGAAAATGGGTGACATGTGGCAAAGCTGATAATAATATGCAAGGTAGGATATTATTATGTAAGGCCTATGCCTACAGCTGGTGGGGAAGGGATTTGTTTGGGGGGGGGGTGTTGCTTTGTTTTTGGTCTTCCTCTTGCACCCTAGAGGTGTGTAGAACATTACCCTTAGTAGTTGAGTAGGAAACCAACAGATGCATTTTTGCCTCATGTATGTCTTCCTTGTAGTCAGAAATTTCATTGTGGAAGGATAATATTTCTCCCATTTTTTAAATGAGATATTAATGGCCTCTGTTTGTGCCCAGAATCTGGGAAAGTATAGAGCTATTTCCCTCTTTCAGTTTCTTCTAGTCATTTCAACTGTAGTTAAGACATTTTTTTGAAAAAAAACCTGTATATATGATTAAATTGCTGAAGTGATGGCTGGTAGAGTTGAAAGATGTTGCAAATTATTAGCAAGGAAATTATCTTTTTTAAAAATTTAATTTAATTTAATTTAATTTAATTTAATTTAATTTAATTTAATTTAATTTTTATTTCAATTTAATTTTTATTTCAATTTAATTTTTATTTCAATTTGTATGTCGCTTTTCTCCGAAGACTCAGGGCGGCTTACAATGCCAAAAAACCATTATAAAAACATAATGATATATTCTTGGTCTTATTATGGATGCTACAATTTACTCAGCCTAAAACAGCCAGTGGCAGCATATTACTAGATATACAAGTATGTGAACAACAGTGCCTCTTTTCTAAAACTGATACTTAGTAGCTACATACTTTGGCTAATGTATGGCTATGTCAGTGTCTCTGCTACAGAAGGAGGGAGCTAAAACATATTTTTGTTTATTTTTTCCCCCACTCCTTCTAATAGGCAACAAGGTTTACGTTCATCCTGAATCTCCCAATACTGGAGCCCACTGGATGAGACAGGAAATCTCTTTTGGAAAACTCAAACTTACTAACAACAAAGGGGCTAATAATAATAATACCCAGGTAAAAAAAAAATGTACTTAAATGCGGTCTGAATCAGACAAAATCGGCCCAGCAGTCTTTAATATTGACTCAGACTTGCCTTTTAATAGAGATAAATTGGCATGTAAATGAGAAATAGGCCATGAATCCTAATCCTAATTCTGTACAAAATTTGATAGATTTTAAATATATTTGTCTTATAACAAAAGATGGCTAAACTGTTTCCAGATGATTGTTCTACAGTCCCTGCACAAATATCAGCCTCGGCTCCATATTGTGGAAGTGACAGAAGATGGTGTTGAAGATATGAATGACTCTACTAAAACACAAACTTTCAACTTTCCTGAAACACAGTTCATAGCTGTTACTGCATATCAGAACACTGATGTAAGGATAACATAATCTCACTATGCTAATTGGTTTTTTATCTGTAGCATACATCTTCTTTCACCTCATACCATTTTTAAAATTAAATGATAAAAACATGTAAGCAAACAGAATTGTGAGGCTGAGTGTTTTAGTATTAGTATGGCATGTAAATTTCTATTTCCATCTATCTGTGTTCCACCAATCTATTTAGCAGATTTATAAATAAATTTATTTTTTCATTCATTCATTCTCTATAGCTGCCAATGTCAAGCAAGTGACTCGAGATAGTGAACAATCATAAAGCAGTTAAAAACAATTACAGTATAATACAAATTAAATATATATGGCAATTGAGAAAAATAATCATAGATATCAATATAGCTAGGAAACGGGGCCCTTTATACCCTTAGGATCCCAAACCTGGACACAAAGCCAGGTGTTTAAGGCCTTACAAAGGACCAAAAGGGTCAGAGTCATCCTCAGTCCTGGGAAAGAATGTTCCAGAGGACAGAAGCCTTGGCAGTCAAGGCATGCCTCCTTGAGTCTACCTGTCAACATTCCTTGCCTAAAAGGACCTGTAACCCACCCAACCTGCAATATTTATATAGAAAATTTAATTTTCCATGTAAATATATTTTTTTCTTTTTACACATACAAAGAGCTATTTGTCTTTTTAGCGATAACATCTCTAAATAGGTCATGCTATTTTTCTGATTTACTTTCCAGATCACACAGCTTAAAATTGATCATAACCCTTTTGCAAAAGGCTTCAGGGACAACTATGATTCGTAAGTAATGATTTGTGTATTTCCACATAGTGCCAAGGACAGTGAAAGACTTCTATTAGCTCTTAATGTTTCTTTTAATTAGTATACTTACTTTGAATTTTATATTTTAAAATTTGACTTTACATCTGAGCAAAGAGCAAATCTGTTAAAAAACAAAACTCTACCAGTACCTAATGTAACTAATTAGTTACATTAGATAGAATAGATAGAACTTACATTGTACATTGCAATAGATGTGTGAGTTGGCTTAGCAGAGACTACTAGATGTAGAAAAAACATTTTGTTTGGAATATAACTTTTTAAAAATTTAAATTAAACATAGTTATCTTTATTTAAACATATAATTTTATTATCTTTAATTAGTATTAATTTAAAAAGTGTATATTAGACATAGAATCTCTAGCACTAAGATGGCATTCCAGTGAACTGTGGCTAGAGCCCCATTCAGGTTCCATACATGTTAACATCAAATTTCTGAATGGCAAAGAACAGTATCTTAGCCTTTCTCTTTTATATTTGTAGCATGTACACAGCTTCAGAAAATGACAGATTAACTCCATCTCCTACGGATTCTCCTAGATCCCACCAGATTGTCCCAGGAGCCCGGTACACTGTACAACCCTTCTTCCAGGAACAATTTGTCAACAACCTGCCACCAGCTAGATTCTATAATGGTGAAAGAGCTGTACCACAGACCAATGGCCTCCTCTCTCCGCAGCAGACTGAAGAGGTGACTAATCCACCACAGAGATGGTTTGTCACTCCGGTTCAGCAGTCTGGGGCCAACAAACTGGACATGAATTCCTATGAAACTGATTACTCTCCAAGTAGCTTACTCTCTTATGGTATCAAATCCCTTCCCATTCAGACATCCCATGCACTGGGGTATTACCCAGATCCAACATTTTCTTCTGTGGCTGGATGGGGAAGTCGAGGCTCTTACCCAAGGAAAATGTCTACAGGTTTACCTTGGACCGCGAGAACAAGCCCTCCAGGTTTTTCTGAAGACCTCCTTTCAAAAGAAAAAGTAAAAGAAGAAATGGGGTCATCTTGGATTGAGACACCTCCATCCATAAAATCTCTAGATTCAAATGATTCTGGAGTTTATATTGGTGCTTGTAAAAGGCGGCGACTGTCCCCAAACAGCTCCAGCAATGAAAACTCTCCAACAATGAAGTGTGAGGATATTAATGCTGAGGACTATGGCAAAGATGCTTCTAAAGGCATGGGATACTATGCTTTTTATACCAGTTCTTAAATGTTTGAGTCCTGGTGTCTTGAAATTTGAGTAACTGTACATGTTCAGTGGTGGTGCTGAGATCCCTTGGTGAGGAACCTTTGGTATCGTCACCTTTTGAAATGGTCTTGTGCAATTCTATAGAATGTGCCAAAGCTTTTGTCTGACTTCCACAGAAAAAAAAATGGAAGAAATAAGGTAGCACTAAAAGAAAAAAATAGTCTCTTTCTTCTGCTCATTTCCAAGATTTAAGAGAAAATGCTTAAGCAGTATTCTAAGATTAAATTAGGTGTTCCTTCAAAATGGTCAAAAGGGGGGTGGGGTAATACATAGGTACATTTCAATCAATGGTTATGTTTTATGCATTGCCAAACAATTTAGAGAAAGGAAATTCTAAATTTCCATTAGAAATCTCTGTAAAAAGGGAGTCGAAATTGGATCTGTTATTGCCAACTTATCTGAAAAATACTTAGAGGCTTTTCCTTTAGAACAATTCTTCATGTATGCAAAAACAAAAGTCTTAGTTTATAGCAAGTAAAACTTTTTTTTTGACTGGGGGACTTTTGATCTTATGGCAGTGAAATATTCCTACAAAAATAGCAAATAATGATTCCATATAATATGTACAGCTCTGTGTCTAGGCATAATTGTAGGCTATGGCAAAATACGCTCTTTAGTTCTAGTTATGGCAGTGCAGTTGAAGAGGATATGTTGGGAGTTCTCCATTTAAACAAATTCTAAATTGAAAGTGGGCACTAAGGCTGGGAGTATGTCAAAATGTCTATTTATTGGTAAGTGGTGAGTGTATTTTTTTTCAACTGTTTTACATGGAAAGTGTTGTACTTCCTGTTGCGCAGTCTGTAAATAGTATTATCAGATATTGAGATCACAAAAGACTTTAAAACCATTAGTTTTATTTGGGGGGGATGCTCATCTGTACATAATTTATAATAAATGTATTACAATGATAAGGACTTCTTACTGTATTAGTTGAGAAATTTCCTTTTCACTGCAAATGTTATATGAAGGTTTGGGCACCGGATCGAGGTTCTGTTCTGAAGCAGCAAGTGGTACTGTTATTCCAAAATAAAATAATTTTGGCAGCAGGCTCTGATCTAAGGTAGGTAGAACAGGGTGGGTAGAAAAGAAGGTTGTTATACCCCATTCCTCTGTTAAGCAGCTGCACAACCAAAAGGCTGGCCCTCCTTACCCAGCCATAAAACCCCAGATTCCCTAGTGAACAAGAATTTTATTCAACATATCTCTCCCCCACTTTCCCAACGCCTACCCGGGAAGAGGTAGAACTTAGTCCATATAAGCAAAATGCGAACAGGTCGCCCTTAAGTTGGTTGGATTTCCCCTCGCGCTCCTCCAAAGGAGCACATCTCTGGAGCGCCTAGCGTTCTCGATGGTTACAAAACAGATGCAGAGCGAGGCATTGTATCCCGAGTCATAGCCGCTTTGAGACCGTCGGCAGCTAATTCGGGGTTGAAGAGAACGGAGGTGTTCTGCTCTGCTTAGGAAAATATGGACTCGCGCCAGTAGCCAAAGGAAGACGTGTCCGGGCTAGGCTTACATGTGCTCCGCGATGCTCCAATGCCGCTTAGTCCAGGGAGCCTTCCTGAAATGGCAACGGGCTCAAGTGAGGGACGAAGAGAAGGAATCCTTGGATCTTGCGCAGGTCCATTCTTTTCTGACCACCAGGCGACAGTCCATGTCTACGTCGAGCAGCAGAGACTTTCCTTGAAACCGAAGCGTTTCAATTTCTAGTGGAAGTCACGCCTGCAACTTAATTCGAAGTCCAGAGACCTGTTCTGTCCAATTTCTGGATAGATTTTTAAAATCATTTTTATCACGCCGAAGCTTGTGTGTACAAATGTCTTCCTGATGTGAATCAGATGCTCAACGATCCTGGCGCTTAGGAAGTTAAAATCAATATACACGTATAGTGCAATTTTAATTAAAATAATTGTAACACAAAATAGATAAAGATACTGCACATACCATTTTGTTTGTAAGGTGATTGCAGCCGAGACTTGGGGGAGGGGGGATAACTAGCGCGCGCGGGACTTACTGCGTCTGACTTTCTCCCTGGACGGAAGAAAGGGCTTCCGAGAGCTTCCTTGAAATCAAGACCGGGCCAGCCGGTCGCGTGGCTTCAGAAGCCTCCTTGGCACAAAAGGCACGACTTCTGCTCCCATTCTTCCCCCAGCTGCAGGCAGAGAATTGGACCCGGCACTTCGGCGTTAGGACGCCGCTGTCAAGAGAGGACCTAAGCCAGGAGGTGAGAGGCGAAGTGCGGCACCCAACTATTTTCGGCCAGAAAGCGCAGAGTCTCCAATTCGATAGCCCTTTCCTCACGAAGGAAACCTTTATGTTCCGAAGGTCGTCTCTTTTTTCCGTCGCGGTGGGTGGCGGGTGGTCGTTTGTTCCGTGCCACCGAAGCGCCTCCGAAGGCAAATTCCGAAATGATTCCTATTTGGATTATTTTTCTAACCAATCTCCATTTGCTCCCTCGTTTTCTCTATTCCTCGGTTGTCCTGCGCCAATTGCCGAGTAGCAAAGCGATTCCCCTCCCTCAGTAGCGTTTCCACGCAACCTGTATATTTTTTCAATGCAGTGTTTAAAAAAAAAAGGAAGGAAAGAAGAAAGGGGGGTGGGAGGAAGGAGGAAAAAAACTCGTGAAAAGTCCTCACACTGTTTAATGGAACTTATAAGTGCCTGGCTGGCCCCAATTAACACCTTATGATAAGGCATTCCTAAAATGGGGTGCCAGACGCCAAATTGCGAATAAATGTATCTAATTAATCCGCCTAAGATGACAGTGATAAACAAATCTATATTTAAATCGAGATGAAAGATGCAGGTTATTTGTTTACAATAACAAAAGGAAAGTTAAAAGTGCTGTAAACGCGCGTCCACGCGTAACATGCAAACCTCCTCTGCTTTAGCTTTACGGATACAGCTGCCAATTGCAGCCTCAAATAATTCGCTGCGGGCTGGACTCCATCAGCGCCCATGTGCAAAAGTGGGTCTCCCTGGGATTGAATCCGCAGACCGATTTGCATGAAGTCCACAGTTTTCAGAGAGTAGATTTTATTCCCAATTCAGAAGACAGTGGATAGGGCGACTAGCACGGAGAATCTTTGTGGATGTAAGTTTTGGTTGCCCAAATCTAAAATGTGAGGCAAGGAATGAAGGTCAAATTGATTGCCATAGGAAGCAGAAATCGGGATCTTAATGGGGAAAGAAAGCAGGAAGTAAGACTGGGAAATATGTGTGCATGCTGATTATTGACTCAGGTGCAGGAACACTTCCACTAATTACAAGTCTGTGTATAACTACTTTGGTACCTAATTCAGATATATTGAAATCCATGAGATTTATGTCCTGTTTCTGGTGTTTTAACTCATAAAATCAACCAGGACATAGGACACAAGTGGTCAAGTTCTGAGGTCTCTGACAAATGGGTTAACTGTGCCATTCACTTGTTTAGAAGACAAACTGGACAATCCAGCTGTTGTAAAAGGTGAGAGCCACTTTGAGGGACTCCTGGTGATTTCCCAACCTTTTGAGAATTTTTTCCAACTTCCTAATCTAGCCTATAGTCTTAAGATTTCCTGGTGGTCTCCCATCCAAGCACATTTTACAGAAAGCCGAATTTCACTAATGAAATGTAAGGTTCTAAATATTTTTTTTGTTTTCTATCAACCTGACACACAGGGAAGAAAAAAAATGTGTAATGTTCTCTTTAAAAACGCTTTTAAAAGTCTTCTCTCCATATCGACCAATGGGAGGCATGCTCTTAATTGGTCGCAACAAATCCCATAAATATGAGTTCACCTTTTATTCAGTGAAAAAGTCTAAATAGCAAGAATTTTGCCGCATTTCAAGGCCGAGGCCAGGGACAAAGGCGGTGACCTCAGCAGCTTCGCAGTCTGCACGTTTTAATGAATCGTGACCTGTGCTCTGGTAGGAAGTCTGGTCTCAGGTCAGTGGGGAGCAAACTGAAAAGGCGAAACCAGCGACCGAGCGCGTGCCGTAATACACGCGTGTATTATTTGTGGGTGCTCGTGCAAACTGAATGAAAAGTGAATTTTCTTACTCCATCCTTCCCCCATTTCAAGCACCCCAAGCGCGCATCCGGATTTAGACGAGAAATGCGTAGGACAGCAGCAGCGGGACTCCCAACGGCTGCCAACCGCAAGTTAAACAAAATGAGCGGCTTCTGCTGAGATTGGTTTGGTAGTTCGCTGCAATACATCCTGCAATGAGCCCAGTTTAGGTCCAACTCAAAGCAGTCCCACTGAGCTTTACACCTATTACTGAGTCTATTCGTAAATCTCTCAGTGTGCGCTCTCTCTCTTTGAACTTCCAAGTTATATTTTCTTCCTGAGTTCCTAATTGCTTTTCCGTGTCCCAGGGTGGGAGGGAGACCTGCAAAAAGAGAGGGAGAGAGGGAGAGGGGGGCAGAGAGAGGGGGGGGAGGGGGGAGGGAGAGATTCGGAGGCTCTGCTTTCCTGATGTTCAAGGTTTCCAGAAGGGTGAAGATGCTATTCCACACCTGTGGTTTAAATTGCATCTTCCTGCTGCTGTCAAAACAACAACCTTGTCATCTGGTTATCTAGATTCTTGACTCCATCTGTTCAGCACAACTTCTGGGCAGTGGTGAATATGACAATACACCCTCCTGCCCCACCCACTGCCCCACTATGGTGTCTTCAGCATTCTTTGCTGGCAGTGTCACCTGGTGAGAAGAAACAGGCTCAGATTCTAGAGCTGTAAGAAGGAAGAGCAAGCCAGCCTGCTGTCTATTCTGAGACGATTTGTGAGATAGAGTTCTTGGTGCTTTCTGAACTGGGTGGGTTTTTCCCCCAGATATTTCATTACCAAATTAAGGTACATCATCAATGGTAGATAGAAGAGAGTGAGGTTTGTGCTTATTCTTTACACACAGTTTAATTCGGAATATCTTCTCATTTGTGATGTGCACTATTTCAGCTTTCTGCAAATTTACTTTGTGTACCCCATATGTTATTCAGGGTAGAAACACATGGTATGGTGCTCCCACTTCATATTTGAAAAACAACTTCTGGCCATAGACACAACAGATCACCTCACTGCACTGCCAAGCTTTTTAGATTTTACACCTTTTGAAGTTGTAATGGGGTAGCATCGGCTGTATTTCATGACTGAAGGTCGTAGAGCTGTTGGGTTGTGAATGAGATGAAGATTATCATATGACCAAGGGGGAGAGGTGGAAGGGCTTATGTAAATTGCAGATGGGGACCTGTCCTGAGATAAAGAGGCTTTAAAACATACAGATAGCCTATTCACTGATAAAAGGCTTTCCTGAGAAATTCAACCCTAAAGAAAAATGCTTGGGGATCTGCCATTGAGTCCAAAATATGTAAATGTATGCCTCTTTGTAGCAGCCTCTTTTGGGAGAAAAATTCCACAGACATCTGCACCCAAGTGTGGGTGTTACCTAAGAATCCGGATAGGTCACAGCCTCCAACTTTGAGATCTGGATTAGCCTAAATATTTGGTTGGGATGGAGGCGTTACAGGGGAAAGTTTTTCTTGATCAATTTGGGTTGGAAATTCAGTGTACAAACTTCACTCTACTCTGCCACACTTCAGGAAAAGATGTGTTCAAGTCATCATCCCAGCTTGGATTAGTCATTGGCAGATTCCCGAGTAGAAGGAGAGGGTGCCTAAAGGCACTGTGGCAAATTATACGAGTTTTTGTTTGTCACCTCAAAGGACAATACCTTGACAGTCACAGTGGAGCAGTGCCTTTTTTATTACTGAAAGACGTTTCTGTCCATAAAGCAAAGGATGAGTTATAATTCGAGCTGCAAAAAGCACGATAAATCGCCGCTTGCTGCTTTTACTGCTGGAGTCTAACCATTGGCTTTCATACTTCTGCCTGAATTGCATTCAGTTGGGCAAGGCCCTTAGCGCGCCCCGTTTTGAAGTTATGCCGAGAAGGCAGCAGGAAACTCGTCTTTTTCGTTGCTTCAAAATGTTGTAAAACATTTTCCAGCAGGGGCGCCATTCTGGAAAAGAACGCTGTGTAACCACTGCCTCTGCATCGCTTGGCTCGGACTGGTGAGGCGCCGAGCTAAAAGTAGTCCTGGAGCGCGCTAGCAGAGCCGAGTTTGTTGCGAAGCGTGAGCAATCTTGCCATTCGTCGATTCACCTATTTCCAGGTCTGGTGGATTTCCGTAAAAAGTGGACGAAAGAAGCACGTATGCAAGGGCGCTTGAGAAATAGGAGAGCTTTTATCTACTAGCTGATTGAATCAGGAAGCCCGGCAGATATCTCTATCTCCGCCCCTTTTTTCTTTCGGATAAGTTTGTTCTAATGTCCTGGCATTAATCAGGACGTAATTCCCACGACTTTCTCAGTGGCTAATCCTTTCTCTTCAGGAGAGGCTGGATTGGTGCGGATTATATTAAGAATGACTCCAGGTCGTTTGTCCCCGATGTTTTTTTAAATTTCCTATCAATGGACAACCAAATCATATAAAGTATATCTGACCGACTGTGCAGATTGTTTCCTGTTTGCAACTTAAAAGAGCTAGACGTAGAACAGTTTCGTTATCTATCTTCTAAATAGCCTTTCTGGAAATAATGTGGAGAAAGCGGGTCTTATTTATCATTTCTATCCTTTATATCTGAAAGTTCTTCCAAAATATTAAATTATATTATTGGAGTGGGTGACCTTTGACCTTCCAAATATTGATCCTCCCTAGTGGCTCTGCTGACTGGAAGCTATAGATCAGAAGTTATCAGAGGGCTGCAGATTCCCAATCCCTGCCTGTAAAATTTATATTTTTTCTATCTCTAGGAATGAAGAAATTTGATTTCATTTCAAAGAAAATTTATAAATAGGTTGGAACCAAATAAGGCTGCAAAAATCCAAAGAACGATTTTGATAGCAACTAAGAAATACTGCCATCTGGTGACTATCTTGGTTGATACTTGGTATACTATAGATACACTAAAATCATTGGTATTTAGGTTAATACAGAACTATAACTGAATAACAGAGTTGAAAGGAAGCTTGGAGATCTTCTAGTCCAACCCTCTAACCAAGCAGGAGACCCTACACTATTCTGGACAAATAGCTATCCAATCTTCTTAAAAATCTCCAGTGAAGTAGCACTCCAACTTCTGAAGGCAAGCCATTTCATTGGTTAAATGTTCTCACTGTCAGGAAATTTCTCCTTACTTCTAGGTTCTCTCCTTGGTTCTTTCCTTGCTTAGCTTCCATCCATTGCCTCTTGTTCTGCCTTCTAGTGGTTTGGTAAGTAGGCTGATCCACTCTACTTTGTGGAAACCCATCAAATATCAAAACACTACTATCACGCCACCCCTAGTTCTTTTCATCAGATTAGACATATTCAATTTCTGCAATCATTCTTTGTATATTTTAGCCTTCATATGTTTTACCCTAATTGTTTTTGTTCCTCTTCTCCAGACTCTTTCCAGCATCTCAACCTTTTTTATATTGTGGTGACCAAAACTGGATGCAATAGTCCAAGTGCAGTACTAACATTTGATTCTATCACTCTATTAATGCAACCTAGGATCCCATTGGCTTTTTTGCTGGCTGCAGCACACTGCTGTCTCATATTTAAATAATTGGCTACTACAGGGTGTCAAATTCATGTCATCAGGGTGGTATCATGTGATGTATTGGGACTTTTTCTCCCCCTTCATTAACGGGTGTGGGCGTGGCCAGCGCATGACGCATCTGGCCATGGGCCAAGAGTGTGACAGTCCTGGTCTACTAGGACTCCAAGAACCCTCTTGCAGTTACTGCTATTGAGTCAGAATCCTCCTATTCTATACCTATACATTTCATTTTTCTTGTGTAAGTGTAAAACTCGACTTTTCTCACCATTAGATTCTCATTGATAGATAAGGCCCAGTGTTCAAGTCTGTCAAGAACCTTCTGGATCTTGAGCCTATCTTTTGGGGTGTTGACTATTTCTGCCAACTTGGTATTGTCTGCAAATTTGATGAGTTCCCTTTCTATTCCCTCATCTAAATAGTTTATGAAAATATTGAAGAGTACTAGGCCCAAGACAGAGCCCCACTGCTTCCTTTCTTCCATGTAGATGTAATTCCATTATGGACTATACTTTGAGTGCAGTTATGAATCCATCTGATGATGATGCTGGCCATCCACATTTTTCCAACTTATTAAGTAGTAGTAAGGTTTAGGCATAACATTTTTGGCTCTTAGATGGATCTGTTCTAAACATGCTCAGTGACACTACTCATGAGGAAAAGTTGCTATATGGTGCTAATCTGTGACTTATTTGTAACAGAATCCTACACTTGGTATCATTTTACTCTGAAGTTAATTTGCAGTAACTTTAAATACATGATTTGCAGCTAATATTTAGTTGAAAGGAAATCTACTGAATTCAGAGGGTTTTACTTTTAATTGGGTTCCAGATATTCTTAGCAAACAGTAATCTGTTTGAATTCAGTAGATTTCATTTCAAATAAATATGAGCGATCAACTGCAAATCCTATATTTAAGATTACTATCTGAAATCTACCAAGTGGAGAAAGCAATTTAAATTAATGAGACTAATTTTTTAATAGATACGCATGCATGCTAAGTTGGAAATGAGCTCAAATGAAACTTCGCATGATGAGAGAGAAAGGTTTCATGAAAAGTAAATATGAGCTGAACTGAGTGAAGTTAATTTCTTGGCAAAGAATTGCTTTTATTTTTCGAAGTGCACACAATGTTCACACATCAAATGATACAGAATCAGTTATTGGATGTTTGATCAATGAAAACACAAGAAGAATTCATGAAGATAAACACAGAGCTTCTTGAATACGACAATCTTAAATTGCACTGGACTATAATTATCTGAAATTTTCCATTATTCCCCAGCAAGAATAGCAATTCAGAATTTCTAGTTATTATTGTATTACAGGCAGCCCTTGACTCATAACCACAACTGAGACCAGAACTTCTGTCACTAAACAAAGCAGTTAAGTGGGTAACACCCAATTTTCAATCTTATTTTGCTGCAGTCAATAAACCACAGCTGTTAAGTGAATCACACAGTTGTTACCATGAATCTGGATTCCCTCATTGACTTTGTTTGTTGGAAGCCAGATGGAAAAATTGCACATGGTGATAATGTGACCTCAGGACCTACATCTGTGATAAACACATGCTAGTGCCAAATGCCCAAATTTGATCAGGTGACCATGGGGATGCTGTGACAGTTGTAATTGCAAGGCCTAGTTGTAAGTCTCATTTTTCAGCACTATTGTAATTTCAAATAGTCACTAAACAAATAGTTATAAATCAAGGACTACTGTACAGTAGTATTTGTTAGCATGGTTACTAATGAAAGGTGTTCTGGCAGTTGTAGTTCAGTAACATCTAAAATGCCATTTATTGCCCAGAAGATGTATTTATTGTATTTATTTATACCGTTTGTATAATGCAGGATCCATAGATCTTGTGGCAGTTTTCAGGAACCCAATAAAACATATCAATTAAAATGATTATTTTAAGCAATTAAATGCATCATTTAATAACCAAACTGTTCAGAAGATAAAGATGATCCTTCAGGTTCCTGGGCATTGAGTCATATAGGATTTTTAAGATTAATACAAGCATGTTGAATTCACCCTGGAACACTATATATTTATTTCCTATTCTGATCTGGGAGAAGATAGTAATACCTTGTAAGTCCTACCTGATAAATCAATGGCTGATCTGAGAAATAAACCTATGGCCATATCTTGCATATTAACAAATATCATTATGGACATTTTTAAGGTCTCTCTATCTTCAGGAATTGAGTAATACAAATAAATTCAACAGGGTATTTCAAAATTATGGTACAGGTAGTCCTCCACTTACAACAGTTCATTTAGTCATCATTGAAGTTACAATGGCACTGAAAAAAGTAATTTGTGACTTTTTCACATTTATGATCATTGTGGCATCCCCATAGTCATGTGATCAAAATTCAGATGCTTGGCAACTGACTCATATTTATGATAGTTGCCGTGTCCTAGGGTCATGTGATCACCTTTTGCAATTTTCTGACAGTCATGTATATTGGTCAAATTCACACATCATTTAAAGATAGCAATAGCAATAGTACTTAGATTTATATACCATCACAGTGTTTTACCACACCCCCTGGGAGGTTTACAATGTCTGCATTATTTATATATTGCCTCCAACAATCTGGATCCTCATTTTACCAGCTGTGGAAGGATGGAAGTCTGAGTCAACCTTGAGTCCCATCAGGATTGAACTTCAGGTGTCGGCCACGTTTGCCTGCAATATTGCACTTTAACTGCAGTACCACCAGCCCACAACAGGCAGTTTGATTTAACACAGCTTATTAAATGAAACATGATTGAATTAACACAACACAACAAGCCATTGTTTGTTTTCAAATCACAGAAGTAGGAATTACAAAGCTCATTAAATGAAAACTAAGTAAGCCACATTATGGTTTAATATATTATGCGAATCCAAATACATATAATGGCTTGCAAATGGGGCTTTACTGTGTGCTTTCTGAGTGTGAAGCTATTAGGTATGAAATGAGAAGTATGAATAAAATTAATTTCAAGTGGAGTAAAGGTATAGGAATCTCAGCCCTTGACTGAAGCCTATTGAACCTGCCAGTTTCACTAGACAATTTGTAGCTTTGGAACTTGTGGCCCAGCAATATCAAATCCAATTCCATCAACCACTGGTAGAATTTCAATGTTTAGATAAACCTACCAGATTACAGGTGTCTCTGTATAGGTCAGGGCTGTCAAACTCCTGGCCCATGGGCCAGATCCATCATGTGCTGGCCAAGCCCATTCCTGGTTTAGTGAAGCGGGGGGGGAGAAGTCCCAATACATCACATGATGACGCCATGATGACATGAGTTTGATACCCCTGCTATAGGTGTATGTGTATGTATGTGAGTGATTATAAGTCCCTACAGTTTTCTTCAGAAACGGCTTACACGGGCTAAGAAAAACCTAGCACAAAGTCACCCAGTTGGCTTCATGATTGAGGCAGGACTAACACACACAGTGTCCTGGTTTCTAATGTGGTGCCTTAATCCCTACACTAAATTGGCTTTCTTGAGGTCTTATAAAGCTGTAACAGCGCTCTTCAAATAGGAGTCTGGGTAACTGGAGAGCTTCTAAGACAGGAATGGGGAACGATACTGGCTCAGGAGTTCTCAGGAAGTTGAAGTCCATGAGTCATAAAGGGGCTATAATTCCTCACCACTGTTTTAAGAGAACAATATAAAGCCATTTGTTCATCACTTCCTAAAAACTTCTGACCTTGCCAAGTAACTTGATCAGAATTAAAGAACATACGCACTGAAGAATAAGTGATTTCTCAATTCTTAATCCATCAACAAACAAAGAAATTAAGTCATATAAAGTAGGAGAAGAGAAATCAATAAGCTGGAAATAATAACAACAGTAGAATATATACAAAATGGTGGCTATAATTGTAGTTGATTGAAGCCCTGCTCATTTTAGTGTGACTGATGATACCTTTAAAAAAGTGGGGCTTCTATCATATGGCAGGAATTAACATCTTGCTTTCCCCCCCCCCCACCACACACACACACACAGCATACACAAGCCAGTTTGTTATAGTGGTTAAGGCACTAGGCTAGAAAATGGGAGACCATGAATTCTAATCCTGCCCTTAGGCCCAAAGAAGCTGGGTGGTCCTGGGCCAGTCATTCTCTCTCAGCTCAGAAAACAGGCAATGATAAACTGCTTCTGAAATCTTGCCAAGAAAACTTCAGAGAGTCACTAGGAGTCAATCCTGACCCAAAGAGACCAAAAAAAAAAAAATGAAAACAACCCAGCAAAACTTTAGTAGGTTCTATTACTCATTAGAACTTTTTTTTCTTTTCTTAGTTTGATCATTAAAAAAAAAATAGAACGATTGTAGTAACCCCACAGTCTGTAAATGGTTAACTTCTAACTTGCTTTCTCCATGTATATTTAGGTTTAACTTTGTGATATATGTTACAACAGGGATCCCCAATCTTTGGGCCTTGTAAGCTATTTGCAACCAGGCCATGGAAATGGTGGGTGAACATGTGCACACGCGCATCCCCACTTGTGCAAGCAGCACATGAGCTTGTGCACACAAGCTCCATTTATGTGAATGACAGGCATGTGTGCCTGCCATTCGGGCACATGGACATGCTGCTTGCCAGCCCCTCATGTACAACCATCCTCTGGTCCACAAAGCTGGAATTCATTTTCAAATAAATGAATAATATATACATAATATAGGGTGCTAGTTATAGGGCAATTCTAAGCATGTCTATTAAGAAAAGTATCCACTTCAATTTTTTTGTATGTAAAAATAATTTGGAACAAATAATTTGGAAAAAACATGATTGGTATAATTAATATAATTTTCTTTCCCCATTTTCCTTTATGCCCATACTATGAGTAGATCACAATCCTTGTTAATGGCTGAGTTTTTAGTTGAAGGAAACGGTGATTATTCATGGTGAAAAGTAAAGTAAATTAACTGCAATATTATTTGCATCAAATCCTAACAGAACATAATGTTGGATTTAAAGCTAGTTGCAAAAAGAGGTTAAAGAAACAAAGTCCACATAACCCAGTAGGATTACAGTTCACATCCCCCCAGTGAGCAGTTGCTTTAGTGGTTGGAGATTGTGGAGGAGCTAAAGTACTGATCACTTCCTCTTTCTCCTTTAAATCATTTTTGTTCTGGAGTTCAGAAAGATAATTGGTGATAAAGGGTAAAAGTAGGTTGCAAAAGCTTAGGATTTTTTTCTATTGATCTTTCTTCTTTCATTTCTTTTCTTTTTCCACAATACTACGATGAACAATTTTGAATATTATTAGCATAGCAACATTCAAGCCTCATTTTTTACCTTTTCCTGGCAGAATATCCCCATATGCTAATAATACGATGTTGTCAGGTATGAATATTTACCTAAACCTTTATGGGAAGGATTTTAGTGCTTGTTGGATTTCATGAAATATAATCCAAGGGAGAACATTATATTGCCACTGAGGAATGCAAACTATGATTTGAATAACATGATAGGAAAGATATTGAATGGCTCCTTGAGGGAGTATTATGCTCTGAGCTGTCACAACAGATTGTGTGAATAAACTAGACTGGAGATGTGATTCTAATCATATTGATGAAACATTCATCTGAAAGAGTGAGTGCAACCAGAAGGGACTCACTAGGAATACAATTAAATCCTAATCCGGACAAGACAGACCCTGGCAGGAAGACAATGAATATAGGAGAAAACTCTGGGTATAGCAATGTTTCCCTGGAATCAGTCCAACATCCTGAATGATTTATCTAAACAAAGATAAATATCAAGACAAATTCAACGCACTTAGATGTTTAGAAATTGCCTCAAGTTTCTAAATGTTTTACAATACTTCACTTCCTCTACTACAGAAGTTACAAAGCTATGCTGGCTCTAAAAAAAATATATTCTGGACATACTGTAGCAAGGTGAACTCAAGGTTAATTTAAAAATCAAGTTGCTAAATGCAGCAGGCACATAGAACTCTTTTATCAGTCAACAACAAAGCAAATTATTGCTGATTCTTCTTGTAAAATAAAAAAGCATTAATGGTAATTTTAATTTCAGGAGCATTTTAAAAGCTGTTAGTGATTGTTTCTAATTCTGCTGACATGAAATTCAGATGCTGAGAACCAGGAGGAAAATTTCCTGTTCTGGCCCTGATATGCTACAGGACTTGTGGCAACAAAAGTAATTTCACTCCATTTCATGCAAAAAGGAAAGAAAGGGAGGGGGGTAAAAAAAAGAGCAATAAACTGGTGCCTAAAATAATTGATGCTTATTTATTTTTCTACTGCTAATTTTATCTGAGATAGAACAGAACAGAATAGAATAACAGAGTTGGAAGGGACATCAGAGGTCTTTTAGTCCAGCCCCCTGCTTAGGCAGGAAACCCTACATCACTTCAGACAAACGGTTATCCAATCTCTTCTTAAAAACTTCCAGTGTTGAAGCATTCACAACTTCTGGAGACAAGTTGTTCCACTGATTACTGATCACTGGTAATTGTTCTAACTGTCAGGAAATTTCTCCTTAATTCTAGGTTGCTTTTCTCCTTGATTAGTTTCCACCCATTGCTTCTTGTCCTACCTTCAGGTGCTTTGGAGAATAGGTTGACCTACTCTTCTTTGTGGCAGCCCCTGACATATTGGAACAATGCTATCATATCATCCCTAGTCCTTCTTTTCATTAAACTAGACATACCCAGTTCCTACAACCGTTCTTTATATGTTTTAGCCTCCCTTCCCCTAATCATCTTTGTTGCTCTTCTCTGCACTCTTTCAAGAGTCTCAACATCCTTTTTACATTGTGGCAACCAAAACTGGATGCAGTATTCCAAGCGTGGCCTTACCAAGGCATTATAAAGTGGTATTAACCTTTCACGTGATCTTGATTCTATCCCTCTGTTTATGCAGCCTAGAACTGTGTTGGCTTTTTTGGTAGCTGCTGCATACTGCTGCCTCATATTTAAATGATTGTCCACTAGGACTCCAAGATCCCTCTCACAGGTACTACTATTGAGCGAGGTACCACATATACCTGTGCATTTTGTTTTTCTTGCATAAATGTAGAACCTTACTTTTTTCACCATTGAATTCCATTTTGTTAGATAGCGCCCAATGTTCAAGTCTGTCAAGATCCTTCTATATCTTAAGCCTATCTTCCAGAATGTTGGCTATTCCTACTAGTTTGGTGTCATCTGCAAATTGATGAGTTCCCCATCTATCCCCTCGTCCAAATCATTGATGAAGATGTTGAAGAGTACTGGGCCTAAAACAGAGACTTAGGGTACTCCACTGCATACTGCCCTCCATGTAGATGCAGTTCCATTGAGGACTACAAGTTGAGTGCAGTTGGTAAGCCAGTTACGAATCCATCTGGTGGTGATGCTGTTTAACCCACATTTTTCTATTTTATCTAGTAGTAGGTTAATGGTCTGCTTTATCAAATGCCTTACTGAAGTCCATGTAAATTATATTGACAGCATTCCTCTGGTTCATTAATTTTGTCACTTTGTCAAAGAATGCAATAAGATTAGTCTGGCATGATTTGTTTTTGACAAACCCATGTTGACTTTTGGTTATTACATTGTTTGCTTCTACATGTTCGCTAATTCATTGCTTGATTATTTTACTGTTTTTTATTACTGTTGGACTAGCCTAGCTATTAATTGGGAAGAAAATAAGAGTAAGAATTCTAATTGGAGAAATTGGAGGAATTAGACTTTAAGGTGCAGGAATCCCCGGATAAAAAAATTAGAGAGGAAAGGGATCTAATTAAACATAAAATAAATCTACTTTCCCAGGAGGAAATGGCACAAAACTTAAGGCATCAAAGCAGATATATGTCGAACATGCCAACAAACCGGGGAGATGGCTGGCCTATAAATTAAAAAAGGATAAGGAGAAAAGGCTAATAACACAACTACAAGATGAAGAGGGGAATATTCACCTTCAGTTAGAAGAAAAAAAAGAGAATAGCCCAAAATTATTTTGAAACACTCTATAGCCAGGAGAAGATGGAGGAGGAAGATATAAAGAAATACTTAAAAGACAGGAATCTTCCAATAATATCAGAGGAAATGAAAGAAATGTTAAACAGCAGGATTACTATGACAGAAATGAAGGCGGCTATTCAAAAACAAAAAAGTAATAAAATATCAGGACCTGATGGCATCCCCTCTGACTTTTATAAAAAGATACAGGGACCTCTGGAAGTGTTAATGCTGAATCTATATAATGAAGCCTTAGGGGAATCGAAATTATCACCGACATGGAGAGAGACATTGATATCACTCATCCCAATTGATATAGCTAAGAGGGTAAGACAGGGATGTCCCTTGTCACCTCTCTTATTTATATTATCCTTGGAGATACTATTAACACAAATTAGAAAAAATCAAATAATTAAAGGCTTGAAAATCAATAGGAAGATTTAGGTTCAAGCATTCGCAGATGATCTGGTATTTATTATGGAAGATCCTTTGGAGACGGGAACCATCTTGATGCACAAAGTTGAAGAATTTGATAAGGTAGCAGGGCTTAAAATAAATAAGGAAAAAACTAAATTGTTAACAAAGAATTGTACTAAAAGGCAGGGAAGAATTGGAAAAGAAATTGGGGATTCAAATTGCCAAAAAGGTGAAATACTTAGGAATTTGGCTTATGGCAAAATGCTCTACCGTAAAGGAGGATAATTACAATAAATTGATTCAACAATTACAAAAAGATTTGGATATATGGGCCAAATTACAACTATCTTTAGTAGGTAGAATAGCTGTAATAAAGATGAACATATTAGCCAAATTGTTATATTTATTTCAATCAATACCAATTAGATTAGGGAAACCATTTTTTGAACATTTAAATAGAATGATAGGTAAATTAATTTGGCTGGGGAAAAAAGCCTGGATAAAACGTAAACTTCTTCAAGACTCCAGAAGCAAAGGAAGCTTCGACCTACCCAATTGGGAATTATACTATCAGGTGGCAGCAATAACTTGGTTAAAAGATTGGATACAATTAAGAAGCAAGAGAATATTAACATTGGAAGGCCATGACCTTCCAATTGGGATGGCATGCGTTTCTTTGGGAAGGAAAAATTAAGACGCACACATATTTCCAGACACATCTGGTGCTAAATGCTCTGATAAATATTTGGGATACTATAAGAAAAAAATCATTATATGAAAGTTCCAGTTTGGATATCAGCAATGGAGGCCATAATTTATCCCAACATGCTGGACCTAAATAAAATTGTAAGATATTCGGAATTATTAGATCAACTTGGAAATTTAAAAACAGAACAGGATCTAAAAAAAACAAGGAATAAAAATTGACTGGTGGCCATATTTGCAAATTAGAACAAAATATAAAAAAGATAGGGAACAATATGGTATATACAGAGAACAATTGGAATTGGATAAGATATTATTAGGACCAGGGCAAAAAATGATCACAAAAAGTGTATAATTTCCTGTTAAAATTTAAAATGGAAGAAGAAACCATGAAGGAAACAATGATTAGCTGGGCAAGAAATTTTTCATGCAACATTCATTTGGATCAATGGAATAAATTATGGGAGAGAAACTATAAACTAACAATGTCAGCTGCTTACAAGGAGAATCTTTATAAGATGTTTTACTGATGGTACCTGCCACCAGCGAGATTGGCTAGGATGTTCTCAAACAGGCAGGGGTGAAATCTAAAATTTTTTGCTACCGGTTCTGTGGGCGTGGCTTAATTATTGGGCAGGCTTGGTCAAGTGACTGGGTGGGCGTGGCTTGTTGGTCAGATGGGTGTGGCCAAGTCGACATCACTTCTTTGCCCTTTTTAAACCTTTTTTAACACAACACAACAGAACTGGTTCACCCACAATGTAAAAGCAGCTGTGCTAGACCCAAAATGGCCCCTGCAACAAGCAGGAACCTCACACAGGCACAAAAAGCCCAAAAAACCAACTTTCACACTTTACACACACAAAATTCCACATACAGCTTTGTGAGATTTTGTGTGTTTGTGTAGTTAGAGTGAAACACTGCAGAAACACACAAAATCTCAGAAAGCTGCACAAATATTATTTTATTTTATTTTATTTTATGTTTATATAAAAGCAGCTAAATTTAAAACTTCCTAAACTTTAAATGTCTAGGTCTAAAAAAAGAATAACTATTTTTTGTAAAGCTCCCAAAGGGGGAAAAAACTTACAGGCAGGCAGGCACGCAGATAGAACTGCTCACCGATGAGCTTGATTACAGGCAGGGAGATTCAGTTGCTTGCTGATGCAATGGATTGCAGGGATTACGGCAAGCGAAGCAAGGCAGGCGTTGCAACCAGCAGCTCAGGATTCAGTCCAAAGAGAGAAGGTAAGCAAGCTGGAGGCTGGGGGGGGGAAGGGATTTTTGCTACCGGTTCCCCAAACTGCCCGCCGCCATCGCTACCTACTCACCCAAGCCGGTCCGAACCAGGAGCATTTCACCCCTGCAAACAGGTCTCTGGAATGTTGGAGGTGTGGCCATAACCAAGGAATGTTTTATCACATGTGGTGGACCTGCCTTAAGATTAGGAAATTTTGGTGGAAGATAAAAAAATGGCTGGAAGAGATAACTGGGTGAAAGATCAAAAGAAAACCGGAACTATTCCTCCTGGGTATTTTGGAAGGGAAAATGGAAAAAAATTACAATATACTAACTGCAAGTAGAATTGTCATAGCACAAACTTGGAAACAACCAGATATACCCCACCGGACCAAATTATAATTTAAAAAATATATGAATGCGCAGAAATGGACAGATTATCTATGGAAATTAAGGAAAGGGAAGATACAGAGTATTATTTAATTTGGAATAGATGGTATTCCTGGCTTGTGATTAAATCTAAAATGTAAGCAATATTTTGTCATAAAATGGAATTGTGAATAGAAGTTATTACAACTTAGATAAGAATGTAAGTTAAGATAGTGATAGATAGAAGTAGAATTTGTGAATGGAAGTTAATTAAGGTAGAGATACCGATGTAGAAAAGCTGTTACTAGTGCTTAAGTTTTGATGTGTTTGTTTTTGGTTGTTTGTTTTTGTTGTGTGTTATGGTTTTCTATTTTTGCTCTTTTCTATTTTTTGTACTGTGTATTTTAATGTTTGAACATTCAATAAATATTATTTTTTTTAAAAAGAGTAAGAATTCTACATTATGAGAAAATAGAATCAAAGCACCTAAATAAAAGATTATCAAACCTATTGTTGATAATTAAAAGTGAAATCATTAAAAGAATGCCTCTATTTTTTATGAAAAACAATCGCGCGCAAAGCGCGTGCACGAAGAGAACCAGTAGTAACACCGGTTGGAACCCACCAGTGATTCTGATATACCAGAACATGGATACAAGTAATCTGAGATGTACAAACCCCCAAATTTCATATATTCTAAACTGAATAGAATACGGGAAATTTGGGAGAGTGGTTTAAACTGAGATATGTATGAATGGGGCATACTGTCTATCACGGGTGAAATCCAGCTGGTTTGGACCAGTTCGGGAGAACCGGTAGTGGACATTTGGCCTGGGTCACTGAACCGGTAGCAACCGCTGGCTGGGCACACCTCCAAACCAATTGCTCGCTCACCACTTCGTTGCCCTGCCTGCTTGCTCGATGCTCGCTCACCTGCCCTGCTCACCCAGTCACTCCTCACTTCTACTGTGTGGGTCTTCACTTGTGCACAATCTCTGTTCTGCAGCTTGCCTGCCTGAAGCATTGCACCCCAACTGAGCGGCCCTGATCTGCCTGCCAGATAAGTCTACAAGTCGTGGCCTAGCTAGCAGCCTACTCCCTTCCCTGCAGCCCTGCCATGCTTGCCTGCCCTCTATGCAGCCTTCCCGGTGGTCTCCCATGCCTGCTTGCCTTCCAAGTCGGGTCATGCATCCAGCCCGTGACAGGAGGTGCACCACTTCTGGCCCAGCCCAGCCAGCGGGTGGGTGGCTGGCCCTTGGGGGAAACGCAGCTGCTGTGGGAGAAAACTTCAGATTCTCTCTGCTGCAGACACGCTGCAGCAGCTCCGCTCTGAATGGAGGGAAAAAACTTTGGATTCTCTCTGCTGCAGCATTTAATGTTGATTTCTGTGGTAGGGAGAATTCGAAGTTTTTTCTCTCCATTCACAGTGAAACTGCTGCTCCCTTTATGGTCCCCCCCCCGGTCCCCTCCCTCCCAAAGGTTGAAGTACCTTAAAGGGACAGGCTGCAGCCGCTCCACTGGGAATGGAGGGAGAAAACGTCGGATTCTCTCTGCCACAGCATTTACTATGAGCCCTTCTTGTGTTCATACACACATTTTTTCTTACTGGGTTCTGTGGGCATGGCTTGGTTGGGGGGGGAATAATGTGACTGAGTAGGTGTGGCCATGAGTGACATCAAGTTGGCCATGCCTTCTCAGTCACAGGACACTCCCCCACCAAGCCATGACCACAGAACTGTTAGGGAAAAAAATTGAATTTCACCACTGCTGTCTATACCTACTAAATAAACACCTGAGCCTAAGTAAGTCTTTGAATGGGAAGATATAAGACTTGATGTTGTCTTACCATAGATTCATACATTAATTACATTTTTAAAATTCCAGTCTTTAAATAAACCATTGTTTAGATTCATACAACATTTTACACTCTGAGCCATAATTGATAATCCAGTGTAGTTGGGTTGATGTTTCACTGTGAACCAAAACCAATAAACTTTCTATGCACACTGCATTTTGTAATGACAGTCATGTTGTTGTTGTTATTGTTTTGAGGGGGGGAGTTTTCAAGGCAGTGTTAATTCCAGGGCAACTGCTTGCTGGATAAGATTACTGAAGTTGTTTGCATTACTTGCTTCCTAGGGTTGAGAGATAATGATTGGCCCATGGTCAGCAAGCTAACTTTGTGTTTAAGACTGGATTAGAATTCACAGTCTCCTGGTTTGTAGTCTGACAAACTGTCTTTGCATATTGTTTTATACCAAACTGGCTCTCCAATTTGTTCTAGTCTGAAATTAATATGATTATTAAACTGTCTTTATAGTTATTATTTCTTAAGAAAATACATGTTCTTTGATATACGGTATATTTGATTTGACACTTATCAGGAGTCATGAATATTAGAGCACTTGAAAGCAATTACAAGAAGACTTTTGCAAAATGTGTTGGCACAAGTAAAGCACCCTTCTAGACATGTTCAAATAGCCATGATTTCTGGAAGACTCATAAAAATACTTTGAAGACTTTTCTTTTCTTTTTCTTTTCTCTCTCTTTCTCTCCCACCTCCCTCCTTCTCTCCCTTCCTCCCTTTCTCCCCTGGTGTGTGTGTGCGTGTGTGTGTGTGTGTGTGTGTGTGTGTGTGTGTGAGAGAGAGAGAGAGAGAGAGAGAGAGAGAGAGAGAGAGAGAGAGAGAGA